>LNAC01000539.1:171521-195180 GCA_002007465.1 Ailurus styani | reverse complement strand
AGCCATCAAAGGAAACGAAATCTTGCCATTTGCAACAATGTGGATGGAACTAGAGGACATTAGGCTAAGTGAAATAAGTCAGTCAGAGAAAGACAATTATCATATGATCTCTCTGATGAGGAACTTGAGGGGCAGGGTGGGGGGTCGTGGGGGGTAGGGAGGGAAAAATAATGAAACAAGACGGGATGGGGAAGGAGACAAACCATAAGAGACTCCTAATCTCACAAAACAAACTGAGGGTTACTGGGGGGTGGGAGGGTAGGGATAGGGTGGATGGGTTATGGACGTTGGGGAGAGTTTGTGCTATGGTGAGTGCTGTGAAAGATGTAAGCCTGATGATTCACAGACCTGTACCCCTGGGGCAAATAAAAACAAACAAACAAACAAACAAAAAACTTCCCAGTGATTCTTGTGCACAGCCAAAGTTGAAAATTACTGACCTAAATCATACTTCTACCTCCATAATAACATCATCAGTGACTATATATCCATAATAACCCCATTAGTGACTATATATTTCATGTCTTCTTGTGATTTCATTATTATATTTTAAATTGTAAAATTCATCACCCTACTGCAAACATGACAGGCATGTATTTTCCTCTTCATTTAACAGATAAAGGAAACAATGCTTTGAGAATTTAAGTAACTTTCTCAAGATCACATGACTAGTTAAGTGGCAGAATTTGGAATCTAGTTGGGGTAGGTGTGTTAATTGAAACAGGGGTCATCTCAGTCCATGCCCAATGCTATTGCCAGATTGTCACATGATGTGTTGTCTCCTGCAAACTCCTCAAGGTGCAAAATTAAAATTTTAAAGGCTATGGAGAAGATGATTCCACAACACAAAAATAACATTTTCTTTTTTTTATAATTCACATCTTTCCCAGAACTCTTCTTGTGGTTGTTCAAACCCATTGGTCTGGGTCTCCCCACTTGTCCTACATGTTCAAGGCCATCTTGAATCTTGGAGATTTTCCTGGATGGATCTACTTAGTGATCTCCACTAACAAGATTAAAGGACAAAGACATATACTCCTGTATATTGAGATAATCAGGTTAAAATGAAGTCATTAATTTAGGCCTTAATCTAATATTTCTGGTGTCTTTATAAAAAGGGGGAATTTGGGGGCGCCTGGGTGGCTCAGTGGGTTAAGTGGCTGCCTTCAGCTCAGGTCATGATCCCAGCGTCCTAGGATTGAGCCGTATGTTGGGCTCTCTGCTCAGCAGGGGGCTTGCTTCTCCCTCTCCTCCTGATTGAGCTCTCTCTCTCTCTCACTATATCTCTCTGTCAAATAAATAAAATCTTTTTTAAAAATGGCGGGGAGGGGGGATTTGGGTAGAGAGGCACATCGAAGACAAGGCAAAGAAACTGGGAAGTAGTGAGAAGGTGGCAAAGTCACAAACCAAGGACGGAGGCCTGGAACAAAGCCTTCCCTCACAGCCTGAAGAAGGAAAAATCCTGCCAACACCTTCATCTCAGACTTGTAGCCTCCAGAACTACAGGACATTAAATTTCTGTTGTTTCAGCCCCCCATTTTGTGGCACTTTGTTGCAGAAGCCCTGGAACACTAATGCAGCAGGTGAGTGCAAGACAATCAGATTCCAGGAGAGCAGCTGGATGGGGCTGATGTTCTCGGCTTAGAAAATATTAAAAGCAGGGAACGAGGGTCTCCGGGGAGGCCCCACAGAGCTCTGCATGTGTGGGACTCTCTCCCTGGATCGCTGAAGGAAAAGGTTTCTTGTCTGAGCTGCATGCATCTGGCTCTGCTTCCACCTGGGAGCAACTTAGTCTCCCTGTTGCCATGCCAACCAGGGAGGTCAGAAAATTCAGGTGCTCTCTCTCATCTGCCAAAAGGCCACCATTTAAGCTCTTCATCCATCAGGTAGGCTTGCTGTCTCAAAATTTCCATTCTAAAATGGAGAAGCCATAGCTTTCTCTATTCCCCTGATTTCAAGGATATAGTTTATTTCTATTGGCAGGAACACTTTTATGAATCTTGAAAAATTCACCCCAGTGTATTAGGGCAAGCTCACTAACTGTTTTGGTTCTTTGTTATACACAGAAAAGTGATAGTCCCTTAGGCTTTGAGCCAATAAATTCACGTCTTTTGTTACTTGACATCACACACACCTCTCTTTGATTCTCCCCTGCCTGTTCCACCCTCCCCCATCACCTACCACACCACCACAGGTATTCCTGTGGGAGCTCAGGTGTCAGACTTCAGGCTGTTTATTTTATCACTATGATATGACAGGGCTTTGTTCATGTCTAGCTGCCTGAACAAAGGGAATAGACAACACACACTCTGTCCTTGTGTCCATAAAACACAGAGACATACAAGCATATAGGGCATCATGAGGGGTCATGATTGAGGCTTTCTGGGGGGCTTAGCAGCTGAGTACCCTGGCCTCAAGGAGATGGAGTAATAGTTATGATTTCATGAGATTCCTGTATATAGTGACTATGAACGTAGGTCATGTTTATAAAGTTCTCAAAAAAGCATGCATTTAAAATATTTTTTGACTGAAACAAGAGTCGTGGGAGGCATGCAAGCAGGAGAAGTTGTGCAAGAGTGTCACCACAGGAGCCAGAACACCCAAGATGGTGGTGGCAGACTTACTCTAGACCCCTCGCTCTGCCCCATGAATGCCAACAGAACTTACCACCACTGTAGCCTAGAAGGAGTAGAGAGCAGAAGTGGTGAGTGTGCCTGGACCAAAGTCATTTGACATTGATGTTAAATAAAAGATCATTTTTCTCCCAACTCTTCTTTCTAGTCAATTAGTTTTGGAGAAAGGTGTAAAACTACATGAACACTCTCAAGAAGACAGCGTTATGTAGACAAAGTTAAAAAAAATGGGACACGATAGGATGCGAATCTGGATTGTGAATGTTGGCTCTACTGTTTTATTAGAGTCTGTGAAATTGGGCAATTTCTTTGATTAGTATTTTGGGGAAGGAATCTAATAAGGGAAACTTTGCTGATAGATTGATTAGTTAATTAAAAAAAAAGTATCCCCCATTCTTCTCTTCCACAGTCTTTTCCCCCCTCTCTGAGCACATGAGCATGAAGATAGATCTAATCATCTAAATGAAGTGAACAATTGTCTGTAAAAAAAAATTACCAAGTTTTTCTTCAGAAAACAATTTAAGTGTTTTTGAAAATTTTCACTGACCGAGTTAGACGCAGTGCATTCCTGCTCACCTTCCATACTTGATTCTCCTCCAGACCTTCTTACCTCCATTTTATTCTCACCTCCTAATATGCTGTGTTTGTGTATAACTTGTATTTTGGCAAGGATATTGGCTACCCTAGCCAATAGGACCCAACAGTACATTAAAAGGATTACTCACCATGACCAGGTGGGATTTATTCCTGGGATGCAAGGGTGGCTCAACATTCACAAATCAATCAGTGTGATCGAACACATTAATAAAAGAAAAGACAAGAACCATATGGTCCTCTCAATTGATGCAGAGAAAGCATTTGACAAAATACAGCATCCTTTCTTGATTAAAATCTTCAAAGTATAAGGATAGAGGGAATGTACCTCGATATCATAAAAGCCATCTAAGAAAAGCCCACAGCGAATATCATACTCAATGGGGGAAAAGTGAGAGCTTTTCCATAAGGTCGGGAACATGACAGGGATGCTCACTCACCACTATTGGTCAACATAGTACTAGAAGTCCTAGCCTCAGCAATCAGACAGCAAAAAGAAATAAAAGGCATTCAAACTTGCAAAGAAGTCAAACTCTCATTCCTTACAGATGACATGATGCTTTATGTGGAAAACCCAAAATACTCCACCCCAAAATTGCTAGAACTCATACAGGAATTCAGTAAAGTGTCAGGATATAAAATCAGTGCGCAGAAATCAGTTACATTTCTATACACTAACAATGAGACAGAAGAAAAAGAAATTAAGGAATCTATCCCATTTATAATTGCAACAAAAACCATAAGATACTTAGGAATAAACTTAACCAAAGAGGTAAAAGATCTAGAAACTACAGAGCACTTATGAAAGAAATTGAGTAAGACACAAAGAAATGGAAAAACAGTCCATGCTCATGGATTGCAAGGATAAAGATTGTTAAAATGTCTATGCTGCCAGAGTAATCTACATATTTAATGCAATCTCTATCAAAATACACATTTCTCTATCAAAATTCACATTTTCCACAGAGTTGGAACAAACTTAAAATTTGTATGGAAACAGAAAAAAAAAAAACCCAAATCACCAAAAGAATGTTGAAAAAGAAAACCAAAGGTGGGGGCATCACAATGCTTGACTTCAAGCTCTATTACAAAGCTGTGATCATCAAGACAGCATGGTACTGGCACAAAAACAGACACATAGATCAATGGAACAGACAGCTTAGAAATGGACCTTCAACTCTATGGTCAACTAACCTCCAACAAAGCAGGAAAGAATATCCAATGGAAAAAAGACAATCTCTTCAGTAAGTGGTGCTGGGAACATTGGACAGCCACAAGCAGAAGAATGAAACTAGACCACTCTCTCACACCATACAGAAAGATAAACTCAAAATGAATGAAAGACCTAAATGTGAGACAGGAATCCATCAAAATCCTAGAGGAGAATATAGTCAGTAACCTCTTTGACATCGGCCACAGCAACTTCTTTCAAGACACATCTCCAAAGGCAAAGGAAACAAAAGCAAAAATGAACTATTGGGACTTCATTAAAATAAAAAGCTTCTGCACAACAAATGAAACAGTCAACAAAACTCAGAGGCAACCCACAGAATGGGAGAAGATATTTTCAAATGACATTACAGATAAAGGGTTGGTGTCCAAGATCTATAAAGAACTTCTCAAACCTGACACCCCCAAAACAAATAATCCAGTCAAGAAATGGGCAGAAGACATGAGCAGACATTTCTCCAAAAGAAGACACATAACTGGTTAACACACACATGAGAAAGTGCTCAACATCACTTGGCATCAGGGAAATACAAATCAAAACCACAATGAGACACACCACCTTACCGCAGTTAGAATGGCTAAAATTAACAAGACAGGGAACAACAAATTTTGGAGAGGATGTGGAAAAAGAGGAGCTCTCTTACATTTTGGTGGAAATGCAAGCTGATATGGCCACTCTGGAAAACAGTATGTTTTCTGAGTTTCCTCAAGATGTTAAAAATAGAGCTACCCTATGATCTAGCAATTGCATTGCTGGGTATTTACCCTAAAGATACAGATGTAGTGAAAAGAAGGGACACATGCAACCCCAATGTTCATAGCAGCAATGTCCACAATAGCCAAACTGTGGAAGGAGCCCAGATCTCCTTCAATAGATGCATGGATAAAGATGTGGTTCATATATATAATGGAACATTACTGAGCCATCAGAATGGGTGAATATTTACCATTTACATCGACATGGATGGCACTGGAGGGAATTATGCTGAGTGAAACAAGTCAATCAGAGAAAGACAATTATCATACGGTTTCACTCATATGTGGAACATAAGGAATAGTGCAGAGGACCATAGGGTAAGGGAGGGAAAACTGAATGGGAAGAAATCAGAGAGGGAGACAAAACATATATGACTCTTGACTCTGAGAAACAAACTGAGGATTGTGGAAAAGGCGGTAGGTGAGGAGATGGGTTAGCTAGGTTAAGGAGGGCACGTGATGTGATCAGCACTGAATGTTATACACAACTAATGAGTCATTGAATATTATATCAAAAACTAATGATGTACTATATGTTGGTTAATTGAATTTAAATTAAAAAAAAAAAAGAAAAGAAAACCGGGCACCTGGGTGGCTCAGTGGGTTAAAGCCTCTGCCTTCAGCTCAGGTCATGATCTCAGGGTCCTGGGATTGAGCCCCGCATCAGTCTCCCATGCTCAGCAGGGAGCCTGCCTCCTCCTCTCTCTGCCTGCCTCTCAGCCTACTTGTGATCTCTCCCTCTGTCAAATAAATAAATAAAATCTTTAAAAAATATCAATAAATGGAAACATTCTGTTAACAGAATGAAGGACAAAAATCATATTATCTCAATAGATGCAAAAAAGTCCTTGACAAAATTTAACATTTTTTCCTGATAAAAATTCTCAACAGGGTGCCTGGGTGGCTCAGTGGGTTAAAGCCTCTGCCTTTGGCTCGAGTCATGATCTCAGGGTCCTGGGATTGAGGCCCGCATGGGGCTCCCTGCTCGGTGGGGTGACTGCTTCCTCCTCTCTCTCTGCCTCCCTCTCAGCCTACTTGTGATCTCTCTCTCTCTGTCAAATAAATAAATAAAATATTTCCAAAAAATTCTCAACAAATTAGGCATAGGGGACTGTTTCTCAACCTAATTAAAGCCATATATGGTAAGCCTAGAGCCAACATCATATTCAGTGGTAAAAGCTGAAAGCTTTTCTTTTAAGATCAGGAACAAGACAAGGATACCCACCCTTACCACTTATATTCGACATCATACCAGAAGTCCTAGCCAGAGAAATTAGGCAGGAAGAAGAAATAAAAGACATCTAAATCAGAAAGAAGAATTAAAATTGTCTCTCTATATAGAAAGTCCTGAAGACTCCACCACAAAGTGTTAAAACTAGTAAACAAATTCAGTAAAGTTGCAGGATACAAAATCAACATACAAAAATTAGCTGTGCTTTGTATACACTAGCAAAGAATTATCTGAAAGGGAAATTGAGAAAGCAACCTTGTTTGCAATAGCATCGAAAGCAATAGACTATACTGTGCTACTCTCCCCACCTCCTTACACAGAACTGGCAGCTCCCTGGCAGTGGAGACCAATATAAGGAACAACTGTGCCTATGGGGGTCAAGTCTCCAGTGCCATTTGTATTTTAACAAGAGGCTTCAGGAGATGCCAAACAGTAATCCAAAGGAACATATCTCTGCAAGCTGAAGAGGAATCTTTTAGGAATTCCCCAAATAAATCATCTGGGGAAAAGATTAGTTAATGCACGCCATTGGCCTTTCTATAACACTGAAATTTAGAAAACATCTCTAACAATTTGAGTCATGAGGACCAATCAAGGCTAACCAATTTATTGAATACTTGCTATTTAAACTCCCACTTATGTAGAATATGGGGGAGCTGAAATAAAGCCTTTGGTTATAGGGTTTTATTATTTTCACTCAGCAGATACGGAACACCTGCTATATCAGAGCCACTGCTCTAGTCTCTTAGGACACATTAGGCAACAGCATGGACAATGGGTTCTGCCATCAGGGAGCTTACATTCTAAATGGGGAGCCAGACAATACGTAATACATTGAATAAATATAAATATATATATATTAATATTGATGGTGTATGTATGAAGAGAAATAATAGAGCAGGATGAGAGAGCTTGGATGTATAGAGGGGTGATGGGAGTGTGGGTGGCAAGTTTTTAGTATTAATAAGGTGGATCAATTAGGGTTCATTGAGCAGGTGAGAGAAAGGAGTGGGCCAATGAGATAGCTTATGAAAGAAGTTCCAGCATATAGAAGAACTAGCACATATCCCTAAGGAAGAAGGATTTTTGAAGAAAGCAAGATGATGAGAGTTGTCAACAAGGGGAGAGTGACAGGAGAGAAGTCACTGAGGTAACATCTGCATAGAACAGGTCATTTGGGGCTTGTAGACCATGGCAAGGACTTGTTCCGTCACTCTGACAAGAAAGGTGAGCCAATGCATATTTCAAATAGGGCAGTAACATGATATGATTTATGTTTTTAATGTATTAATGCTACTGCTCTAACGATGTGGATGGAACTAGAGGGTATTATGCTGAGCAAAATAAGTCAATCAGAGAAAGACAATTATCATAGGATCTCTCTGATGTGAGGAATTTGAGGGGCAGGGTGGGGGGTCGTGCAGGGTAGGGAGGGAAAAATAATGAAACAAGATGGGATGGGGAAGGAGACAAACCATAAGAGACTCCTAATCTCACAAAACAAACTGAGGGTTACTGGAGCGGTGGAAGGGTAGGGATAGGGTGGACGGGTTATGGACACTGGGGAGGGTTTGTGCTTTGGTGAGTGATGTAAAAGGTGTAAGCCTGATGATTCACAGACCTGTACCCCTGGGGCAAATAATAATAATAATTAATGCTACTGCTCTGTTGGGACTCTACAGAGGCAAAGGTAGGAGCATTGAGAAGTATTAGGAGAATTTCAGTATTCCCAGCAATTGATGATGGCAGCCTGGGAGGACCATAGTGCTGGAGGTGGCTATGTTCTGACAATTGAGTCTATAAGGTTACCTGGCATATTATTTAAGAGACACTATGGTGAGTGCTGTGAATTGTGTAAGACCGATGAATCACAGACCTATATCTCTGAAACAAATAATATATTATATTAATAAAAAATAAAAATAATAAAGATATCATACTGTAAACAAACAAACAAAAAAGAATGAGAGACAAAGAGGAGTCAAAGTTATCTCCAAAGTTTTGCCCCACCCACTGGAAGGAGAATTGTCAAAACTGGAATAAGGAAGGTCATGTGTACAGTAGGTTTGGGGGTAGGGACTGGGAAGAGCTGGAAGTTCCTTTGGGATGTGTTGATTGGAGATACCTACGGATGCACAAGATGTTGAGCTGGTAACTGCAAGAGGGCTTTCAGAGCCTCCCCAGTGTATTCCTGGTTCTTGGAAATATTTTATTTATTTATTTGACAGAGAGAGAGATCACAAGTAGGCTGAGAGGGAGGCAGAGAGAGAGGAGGAAGCAGTCTCCCCACCGAGCAGGGATCCCAATGCGGGCCTCAATCCCAGGATCCTGAGATCATGACCTGAGCCAAAGGCAGAGGCTTTAACCCACTGAGCCACCCAGGCACCCTGTTGAGAATTTTTATCAGGAAAAAATGTTAAATTTTGTCAAGGACTTTTTTGCATCTATTGAAATCATATGATTTTTGTCCTTCATTCTGTTAACAGAATGTTTCTCATTTATTGATATATTTTTTTAAAGATTTTATTTATTTATTTGACAGAGGGAGAGATCATAAGTAGGCTGAGAGGCAGGCAGAGAGTGAGGAGGAGGCAGGCTCCCTGCTGAGCATGGGAGACTGATGCGGGGCTCAATCCCAGGACCCTGAGATCATGACCTGAGCTGAAGGCAGAGGCTTTAACCCACTGAGCCACCCAGGTGCCCGATTTTCTTTTCTTTTTTTTTAATTTAAATTCAATTAACCAACATAGAGTACATCGTTAGTTTTTGATATAATATTCAATGACTCATTAGTTGTGTCTAACGTTCAGTGCTGATCACATCACGTGCCCTCCTTAACCTAGCTAACCCATCTCCTCACCTACATGCCAGAGTCCCAACCAGCTCCTGCCAAGTTCAGAATACGCCAAGCTTTTTGTAGGGCCTTTGAACAGTTTGAACGAGTAGCCATCCCTGCCAACAGCAATACAAGAATTGCCCCTCTCAGAAGCAACACTTCGATATTTGCACAAGGCAACCTCTCTTCCAGAAAGGCATTCCCACTCGATCTTCTGCCAGCCAGGCAAGCTTGTGGTTGCCTGTTCATATACCCGGGTCCGTGTTATTTGGTTGTTTCCCACCAAGGGTTCCTCACATGGGATTTGTCCTCTTTTCTCCTGGAGAGAATGTGTGTTCCAGTCCATGCGCCCACATACATTCATGCTCTTCAAGGAACACTGCTTGAGTTTCAGTTGATACCCGGAGGAGGAAATAAATGATTATGTCTTTACTTTAAACAAAAGGACAGCCTACATAATTGGCAATAGAATAATTGAATTCCCGTTTATAAAATAAACATAGACACCAAGTTATTGACAAGACATCACATCCCTGATCTTAGGACAGCGTCATGGTTAGTCCTTTGTTTTATCCTTTTCAGTGATTTGTGTGGTAGATGATAGATCAGCTGAGCTGAAAACATCCAATAGCAGAACCAAAGGCCAGAAAAATGAGCCACTTAGATGGCTCGGTTCCTGTGTATAAATATCTTAAAGAGAACGAACAATCCAGATCATAAATCTGGACCATAAGGGGCCTTTATTTACATCTGAATATGAAGAATAATCATTTCTTGGCTTAATTAAGTCCCTGCAATTATTACCAAGTTTCAGCAAGGTAAACTGCAACTTAACTTCTTACCTGGTATGAATTTATGAATATAATAAAAATTAAATATGCTACTGAAACACATTGCCATTTTACAGAAATCATTGCTTGTTTTCTATCTCAATAGAAGATTTTAAGAAAGTATTATTATTGACAATTTAAATGTTAATAGAATTTTAGTGAATAAATACTTGAATTTTTTCTTGACAAACACCATTAGCAAATTTTCACCTTTTTCCAAACTACAGATTTAATCAGAGCATCTTCCAAAGCTAAAGAAAGGAATTCAAAACAATTTTTTTAAGTTAAAAAATATAGATTTGACTCACAGTGTTGGCACATAAGGGTATTCTGGATAGCTAGTTTAGCATCCTGGCATATACAAAAATGTATTATGTACTATTTAGTATGAGAACCGTGTGTGTGTTTAAACCTACAACGTTCGTGTTGCAGATCTGTGAGGTTTAATTATCATACATATTCACACTACTTGTCCTACTCACAAACACTAAGAGTTAAGATATATAAAGGTACTTATGTGTGTGTCTCCAAATCCCGGTGGAGACTAAGAAACTGTTCAAAAAGAATAGAAACTGCTTTATAGAACCTTCGAGTTTAAACAGGACTTAAGAGCGTCTATTCCAATCCACTTATTTTATGGTTGAAGAATTTGAGGCTTGTTCCAAAGACTCACAGCTAGTCAGTGGCCAAGATAAGACCAGGAGACAGAAGGTCTGACTCTTTCCCATTCCCTAACCATGGCTTCCGCCAAGTAAACAACAAAGAAGGAAATTTTGAAGTTTAATAAAGGTTAAAAAAGTTAAGCTTTCCTTGGTATAGGTGATTCACTAGTCATGTATACTCAAGTACATGGCAGGAAGCTATACTGATAATATTATTATACTGATAATATGGTTCCTTGCTGGGCTTATACTTATTCTAACAGCACAAATGCTCAAACTCATTGGATGTTCCCAGTCTTGTACCTCCTGTTGCTACCAGACTGTCTGAATTATGTGAACTACATACAGTACATGTCTTACCTCTTACTCCTGGGATGAAAACTTTTCAGTGGACTTCCGTTTTCCACACAGGTCAAGGATTAAGCTCCTTCACAGAACCCCGTCCGTATTTTCAGCCTCATCATTTGCCCTGTCTGCCTCAGTCTTTATCTTCCGGCGATGCAGCTGTTTGCAGCTCCCATACATCTCATATGGCTTATCGACCTCTGCATTTGTTCCTGCTTCCCCCTGCCCCCCCAAAAACACCCTCCTCACCCCCCTCTCAGCCCCACTCCACTCTCTGGCTCATTATGCCCACCCTTGGCCCTGCTCTGACAACTGGCTCATGCCCGAGGCTCAGCACGCAGGTGACACCTTCTTCAGGAGGCTCTCTCGGATACTTCCCCCGAGATCGTATACCCTTCCTCCGTGATTCTGTACTTCCCTCTGCATACTTAGTCACTGCTTTTAGACACGTCATTGCAAATATGTCTATGGCACCTAATTCATTCTGAGTTCCTTGAGGGAAGGATAATTTTACAGCAAGCATAGGGTCTGATATCTCATAAGAACTCAGTATAAGCTCGGGCGCCTGGGTGGCTCAGTGGGTTAAAGCCTCTGCTTTCGGCTCAGGTCATGATCTCAGGGTCCTGGGATCGAGGCCCGCATCGGGCTCTCTGCTCAGCAGGGAGCCTGCTTCCTCCTCTCTCCTCTCTCTGCCTGCCTCTCTGCCTACTTGTAATCTCTCTCTCTGTGTGTCAAATAAATAAATAAAATTAAAAAAAAAAAAGAACTCAGTATAAGCTCAACAAATGTTACTGGGATGATTAAATGATTAATCATTAAATGAGTTAGTGTGTGTAAAGTTCACAGAACAGTACTTGACATACAGAACGTGAAGAATGCCAAGAAATAAATGAGTAAATAACCTTTAAGATCCGCCACAATCCTGTGTCCTTCTGACTGGTGAACATCATGCTTCAATACGGGTCAGATGGTAGGTGGATGATCACTGGAATTTGCCAGAGGAATTGGAAAAAATTTGATTTGGGAAACTTCTATGAGGCATCTTTAAGAGTGGGTGTATTTTATATTGGCTCTCCAGAGAATACTAAAAATGAACTGCAGAAAAATCAGACAGCCTCGCTGAATAGTTTCATGAAGCTCTTTCAGTATATAAAGAATACTGTTGGTGGATCTCCTTCCTAACTCCATGGCATTTGAAATGTTTGCCTTTAGTTTATGACTTAGATTTTATGCCTGATTTATCCACTAGGGGTCAAACTTTTATATACAGTGTATCTCATCACAATAGTATTGCTGGCCTAGGGGGAAAAATTTCACTTCCTTCTTAGTTTGAGTAAAAACTGCTGTTTTCTGTGTGTGGAATGCATAGTCAACAAATCTCCTATCATAATCTGGGGAATAGGAATAAATCAAAATTTTAAAAGAGAATGGTTTTCCTCCTGTCTAATCTGCTTCCATTCTAACCAGAAATGGGTGACTGTAGCATTGGCAATTCAAAGACTATATGTTTGTGGAATGGTGTATATAAGTTGCCACCTTAAAGCAGCCAGTGGACTCGATCTTTCTGGTTCTGATTTAATCGCTTTTCTATTTTATTTTTGTTACATATCCATTGCATGCTATAAATCTGGTGCATTCAGGAACCTTCACTTTGCCCTTGAGCTACATTAATTAATTTATCTCTGAATAATTAGAATTAATATTTGCCTAGTGTTTTATAGCTGACAAAGTATTTTTACAAGCATTGTGCTATCTGATCTTGTAATACTCCACTTATTTGGATAAGGAATAATAATTTTATTACATTCATTTTATAGTTGAGGAAATTAAGGTTTGAGTGGTTAAATGACTTGTTCAAGGTCATACAGACAGGTCTAAAATGAAAGTCCCATTGGTGAAATAGGATTCCTATGACCTTAGTCTCTTGAAATTCACTTGCAATATCAGTTTATATTGATTTCCAAGATCCTTTAAGTACCTTAAGAAATATTTTTCGTATGTATTTGTCTTCATAAATTGATAGATTCGCAGAAAGAAGAGTTCAGGGGATAATCTAGTGTAATCTACAATCTCTGGGAAGGTAAATATTTGCAAAACTGTGAAAGCAAGTCACTTTTTTTCTTGAAGGCTTTAGTATTAAGCTCTTAATTAACATATTTTTATCACACTGATTATTGAAAAGTTATTCTTTACATAAAACAAAAATCCACTCCGATTTATCACTATTTTCTCATGCCTACACTTTTTATATGGCAGAGAGCTAAACATCAATCTTTTCTGTTTTGGAGAAGAAAAAATAATTCGTCCCCATTTTCTTTTTTCTTTTTTCCTTCTCCTTATCCTCACGCCAGTTATTACTCCAAATACTTGCTGGCAACATTTCTCATTTCTGCATGAGCATCGTGGACTTCCATGTGCCACATGTGGAGTACAACCATGCACAACCTCTTATCAGGTCTTCCTGATGGCAGAAATCCTCTCTGTGTATCATAATCAAATTGCTGCAAACTAATGACATAGAGAAAAGTGTGGAAACACCCATGGAGTGGGGAGAAGGCATATCATGTACAGGGAAAAACGATAAGGAGGACAGAAGACTTCTACTTAGAAACAATGCAAGTGTGAAGACAGTAGAGCAAAAAGTCTTCATTGTACAAAATAAAAACAACAAAGCCTGGAAGGGGAGAAGTGGGAGGATACTTCCATTTGTAACAATGTATATGAAATGATACAATGTTACTAGAATGCTTACTTTGACAACTTAAATGTGAATACTATAAATACTATAAATGTGAATACTATAACCAAAAAACTAGCAAATAGGTATAACTAATAAGCCAAAAAATGAGGTAAAATAGAATCACAGGAAAATTAATCCAAAAGAAGGTAGGAAAAGAGAGAAATGGGGAAAAAAAAACCAAATGAAACAACAGACTAAAATAGAAAAATCACATGATCATATTAGTAGATGCTGAAAAAGGATTTGACGAAATCCAGTGCCCAATCATGACAAAAACTTTCAGTAAACTAGGAATAGAAGGAACTTTTTTAACTTGATCAAAGTATCTACAGCTATGCATCATACTTAATGATGACAAAGTCAAAGCTTTCCCGCTAAGATTAAGTGCAAGGCTATGATGTCTACTCTTTCCCAACACAGTACTGGAAATACTGGAAGTTCTTGCTGGTGCAACAAAGCAAGACAAGGAAATAAAATGTATACAAATTGGGAGAGGAAACATAAAACTACCTTTGTTGACAAATGTCATATTTCGTCATGTAGATAATCTGAAAGAATCAACAAAAAAGCTTCTGAAACTAATAAGCAATTATAATAAGGTTGCAGGATATAAGGTTACTATACAATAAGTCAATCACTTTGTAAACCCCCTCAAGAATAAGTAAAATTTGAAACTAAAAACAATAACATGTAAATTAGCACCCCCAAAATGAAATACTTAGGTATAAATCAAACAAATATATACAAGATCTATGAGAGAAAAACTACAAAATTCTGATGAATGAAATCAAAGGACTAAATAAATAAATAAATATTCCATGTTCATGTATAGGAAGACTCAATACTGTCAAGATGTCAATTCTTTTCAAATTGATATATAAATTTGGGGCACCTGGGTGGCTCAGTTGGTTAAGAGACTGCCTTCGGCTCAGGTCATGATCCTAGAGTCCCGGGATCAAGTCCCACTTTGGGTTCCCTGCTCAGCAGGGAGTCTGCTTCTCCCTCTGACCCTCCCCCCTCTCGTGCTCTCTCTTTCTTTCTTTCTCTTTCAAATAAATAAATAAAATATTGTAAAAAAGTTGATATATAAATTAGATGAAATTCCAATAAAAATCCCAGCCAGTTGTTTTGTGGATATTGACAAACTGATTCTAAAGTTTATATGGAGGGGCGCCTGGGTGGCTCAGTGGGTTAAAGCCTCTGCCTTCAGCTCAGGTCGTGATCTCAGGGTCCTGGGATCGAGCCCTGCGTCGGGGTCTCTGCTCAGCGGGGAGCCTGCCTCATCCTCTCTCTCTGCCTGCCTCTCTGCCTACTTATGATCTCTCTCTCTCTGTCAAATAAATAAATAAAATCTTTGAAAAAAATAAAGTGTATATGGAGAGGCAAAAGCTGCAGGACAACCAACACAATACTGAAGAACAAAGCTGGAGAGCAGACACTACTCCACTTCAGGATCCCCATATAAAGCGACACAAGACGGTGTGGTATTGATGAGAAAAGAGACAACGAGAGCAAGGGGACAGAATAGAGTGTCCAGAAACAGGTTCACATAAATATAGCCTACTGATCTTCGGCAAAGGAGCAAAGGCAGTACAATGGAGCAAAGGTGATTTTTTTCAACAAATGGTACTGGGACAACTGGACATCCACATGCAAAAAAAGTGAATGTAGACACAGAACTTACATCCTTCACCAAAATGGATCACAGGCCTAATGTAAAATGCAAGCCCATAAAACTCCTGGAAGGTAACATAGAGGAAAACCTAAATGATCTTGTCTGTGCTGATCCCTTTTTAGATACAGCATGTAAAACATGATTCACAAAAGAAATAATTGATAAGCTGCACTTCATTCAAAATAAAAATTTTGCCCTGTGAAACATATCAAAAGAATTAGAAGACAAGCCACAGACTGGGAAGCCACAAACTGGGAGAGAGGGGAAAAATGTCTTTAATCAGCCACATCAGATAAAAGACTATTATCCAAAATATACAAGGAACACTTAAAACTTGACAACGAGAAAATCAACAGCTCAACTCTAAAATGGGTCAAAGATTCTTCACAAAAGAATAGAGATGGCAAGTAATCAGAAAAGATGCTGCATTTCATTTGTCATGAGGGAAATGCAAATGATAACAACAATGAGATACCACTACACATCTATTGGAATGACCAAAACCTGGGACACTAACAACACCAAATCCTGGCAAGAAAGCAGAGGAGCAGGAACTGTCCTTCATTGCTGGTGTGAATACAAAAGTGGTACAGCCACTTTGGAAGACAGTTTCACAGTTCCACACAAAGCTAAACATACTCTTCCCATAGGATCCAACTGTTGCAGTTCTTGATATTTACCTAAAGGAGTTGAACCTTTTGTCCACAAGAAAACCTGCATATGGATGTTTATAGCAGCTTTATTCATGGTTACCGAATCCTGGAAGCAACAAAGATGCCCTTGTATAGGTGAATGGATAAACTGTGGGACACCCAGACAATAGATAATTCAGTGCTAAAAAAAAAAAGCTCTATCAAGCCATGAAATGACATGGAGGACCCTGGAAAGCACATGGCTAAGTAAAAGAAGCCAATCTGAGGGCACCTGGGTGGCTCAGTGGGTTAAAGCCTCTGCTTTCGGCTCAGGTCATGATCTCAGGGTCCTGGGATCGAGGCCCGCATTGGGCTTCCTGCTCAGCGGGGAGCCTGCTTCCTCCTTTCTCCTCTCTCTCTGCCTGCCCCTCTGCCTACTTGTGATCTGATCTCTCTGTGTGTCAAATAAATAAATAAAATCTTTAAAAAAAAAAAAGAAGCCAATCTGAAAGGCTACATAACATACAATTCCAAGTACCTAACATTCTGGAAAAGGCAAAACTATGGACACAATAAAAATGTTAGTAGTTTCCAGAAGTGGAGGGAGTGAAGCGGAGAGATGAATAGGAAGAACGGGTGATTTTTAGGACGGTGAAAATACCCTCTGTGTGATGCTACAATGATGAACACGTCATTGTACATTTGTCCGAACCCATAGAGCATACAGCACCGACAGTGGACTTTAAGGTAAACTACTGACTTTGGGTGATTATGATGTGTCAGTATAGATTCAGCTTTCACAAAAATGGTACCATCCTGGTGATGGATGTTGATAACGGGAAAGTCTATGCATGTGGGGGCACAAGCCATGTGGGAAATCTCTGAACCTTCCTCCCAAATGTGCGTAAACCTAAAACTGCTTGAAAAAAATAAAATCTTTAAAAAAGTCTCATACAGTATTTTTTTATCAGGTTCAGTTAGCCAGCATATAGTACATCCTAAGTTTTTGATGTAGTGTTCAATGATTTATTAGTTGGGTATAACACCCAGTTTGATGAGTCACTTACGGTATTAATTCATTTGTGTAACACTTTCAAAACAAAAATTTTACAGAGCTTGAAAACAGATAAGTGATTTCTGGAGGCCAGAGATGGTAGGGAAGGTGAGTCGATATGTCTACAAAAGAATGGCATGAGGGAGATCTTGAGGTGATGGACTAATTTTGTATTTTGGTTGTGGTCGTGGCTACGCAAACCTATCTTAGTTATAAAAAGACAGAACTACGCGTACTTGTTGCACCAACATTAAATCCATGATTTGGATATTGTACGACAATTATGTAGTCATTGGAGTAAAAAGGATGAAAGACACTCTAAAGACTTTTCTGTATTATCTTTGCAGCTTCCTGTGAATCTATAATTGTTCCAAAATAAAGTTTAAAAAGATGCCAATTATTCTCAAATTGAGGTATAGATTCCATAGGATCCCATTAATCTTGGAGGTCTTTTTTACAGAAATTGTCAAGCTGATTCTGAAATATATATGAAAGTTCATAGTACCTAGAATAGCCCATACGACTTTGGACAAAGTCAGATGGCTTATACTACTTGATTTTAAGGTTTATTATAAAGCTACAGTTGCCAAAGTAGTATTGATGAAAAGACAGACAAATAGATCAATCAAACAGAGTCCAGAAATGAACCCATATAAACATGGGCAATTGATTTTTGAGAAGATTTCAAAGGTAACTTAATGGAAAAGGTAGTCTTTTCTGTAAGTGGTGCTGGCAAAACTGATTATCCAAATTAAAAAGAAAAAAGGAACTTAGATCCAAATCCCATAGCATAGCAAAAATTAACTCCAAGTGGATTATAGACCTAAAGGTAAAACTAATTCTATTAAGTCTTCTGTTAGAAAACAAAAGAAAATCTTTGTGTACTTGAGTTAGGCAAATATTTCTCAGGTATGACACCAATAACTAATTCGTAAAATAAAGCAATTGATAATTTGGACTTCACGAAAGTGAGAAAATTTATTCTGTGGAAGACATTGTTAAGAAAATAAAAAGACAAGGTACAATCAAAGAGAAAATATTTACAGATGAAATATCTGATTATGGTTTTGTATTCAGGATATATAATGGAATCTCAGAACCCCATAACAAGGAAAGTAAAAAGCACAGGGGAAAGACCTACGCAAAATTTCACCAAAAAAATGTATGCATGGAAAATAAGCACATGAAAGACATTCAATATCGTTAGTTGCTTGGGACCTACAAATAGAAACCACAAAGAGATCCCATTGCACTTGTACGAGAACGGTTGCAATTTTTAAGACTGCCCGTAGTATGTGTTCACATGGAGTGGGAGGCTGGGAACATTATTGGTGGAAGTCTAAAATGGTATAAGCACTTTGGGGGAAAAATCACCGGTATCATCAAAAGCTGAACACATACCTACCATCTATCCCAGTCATCCCACCCAGGCCTTACCCAACACATACCTACCATCTATCCCAGTCATCCCACCCAGGCCTTACCCAACACATACCTACCATCTATCCCAGTCATCCCACCCAGGCCTTACCCAAGAGAAATAACAACATATACCCAGAAAACACTGGTGCATGAATATACTCAGAGCAGCTTTACCTGCAACAGCCTCAGACTGGAAAGTATGCCATATCTTTCAACCGGCGAATGGATGAACTATTAGTGGTACATCCATGCAATGGAATACTATTTGGCGCTAAAAAGGAATGAACAGCTGATACACACAATGGAGGAATTTCAAGTAGTCATACCTGATTGTGAAAGTGAATAAGTGAAGCCAGACCCAAAAAAATAGCACATGTACTATGAGCCCATCTATATACACATCTAGAAAATGCAAACGAATTTACGTGACGGAAAACAGATCAGCACTTGCCTAAGTAGGCCGGGGTAAGGGGTGGGGAGCTAGGAGGAGAAATCACACAGAGACACAGAAAAACTCAGCTGGTTGATGGCAAATAAGTCATCTGATTCTGTTCATTGTCTTGCTTGTGGTGATGGTTTCGGGGATCTATGTATAAGTCAAAACTTACCAAACTGTACATTTTAAATATGTACAATCCGTTGTATGTCAAGCATACCTCAAGAAAGGTATGCTTTGCAAAAACAAAACAAAAAGGTTAAGTGGTGGCAAACAGACAAAAGGCGACAATAATAACAATAAACCCAGCTAAGGGTAGACACTGGGAGTGTCACTGTGAGGTGCGCACACCTGCCCTAGCAGCACCTTGTTCCCGCCTCTGGGATGGAACAAGGATTTCCTCTGGCTCCCACTCTTGGCCTTGCTCCGAATTTGGCTCCTTAGCCTTCTCTCTCTCTCTCCTATCACTGATCTTTTACTGCCCTTCCCACCAGAGCACAAATGGACGTTTCTCATCTTACATTAAAAAAAAATAGGGCGCCGGGGTGGCTCAGTGGGTTAAAGCCGCTGCCTTCGGCTCAGGTCGTGACCCCAGGGTCCTGGGATCGAGGCCCGCATCGGGCTCCCTGCTCAGCGGGGAGTCTGCTTCCTCCTCTCTCTCTGCCTGTCTCTCTGCCTACTTGTAATCTCTCTCTCTCTGTCAAAATGAATAAATAAAAAAAAAATCTTTAAAAAAAATAAAAAAGGTCCTTTTTTTTAAAAGATTTTATTTATTTCACACACAGAGAGAGAGAGATCACAAGTAGGCTGAGAGGCACGCAGAGAGAGAGAGGAGGAAGCAGGCTCCCCGCCGAGCAGGGAGCCCGATGTGGGGCTCGATCCCAGGACCCTGAGATCATGACCTGAGCCGAAGGCAGAGGCTTGAACCCACTGAGCCACCCAGGCGCCCTAAAAAGTCCTTTTTAACCAAACACATCTCTGGACACTGCTGCCACACGCATGCGCATACACATACATACAACCCAGTCTCCCAAATCTGGTCGCAACACTCTTTATAATGTCCCCCCAGCTCTGTGAACGTGAACATGACATCTTGGCACACTAATAAGCTGATGAACTAAGATAAAAGCTAATATAAAATACCTATTCTGTTAATACACACTTGCTCTGGGTTTGGAGATCAGATAGACCCAGTTTTGAATTTCTGCTCTGCAGCAGCCAGAGAACGTGAATTTGAGTAGGTTATGTAACTCCTTGAAAGTGTTTTCTACCTGTAAAATGCATTTATGATACCTGTTTGATCTGCTTCAGAAAGCTCATGTAAGGGTTAAGTGAACTGTGTTTCCTGTGTGCCAGCAACCTGCCAAGAATACATCAGACTCGGTCAATATTCGGTTGCTACACTTCTGCCTGCCTTGCCTCCAGAGATGATCTGCCTCCTGTTTCTCTGGTCCTCTTTCTTCCAAAGGCTTAGTTTGTTCCGAGGGGCATGAGTCAGCACAGCTCAGCACCTCGCACAGATTTCTCTCCTCATTGTCCTCCAAGGCGCCAATCTCTCTGCAAGCCCAGCGAGCATTGCTAGGCTGCGTGGCTCGCCCCCGCATGCACCCCGACAATGCTTGCTGGGCACGGAGCACGGCAGTCCTGGCTTACTCAGAGCTTTTAAATAGCTCTCATTCTCGAGCCTGACTTAATGTCTAATATCTCCCTGAAACATTGATTTCTTCAGAGCAACTTAATCTCCACGCACTTTTTAAAACCACCTTCCTAAGAGACTCCTAATCTCAGGAAACAAACTGAGGGTTACTAGGGGGTGGGAGGGCAGGGATAGGGTGGATGGGTTATGGACATTGGGGAGGGGTTGTGCTGTGGTGAGTGCTGTGAAAGGTGTAAGCCTGATGATTCACAGACCTGCACCCCTGGGGCAAAGAATAATAAAAATAAATAAATAAAACCACCTTCCCTGTAGCTAATCAATATAGCCACAAAATAAAAGCCCTTAAACTACTCCTATAGTACTTATTATGTGTATCTCACAATAGGGCCACTATGAAAGTATTCTCTTGTACTAATCTCATTTGGTTTATGTTTCATTTCCCTGAATACTGCATAATCCTTGAGGGTAAGAACAGTTTTCTTTTGAATTATGTAGAAGTACTTAATATAGTGCTCAATTTATATTTGTTCCGTTCATTATGATGATGCCAACTGGAAGGTCACAGATCCCCAAACTACTACCCACCTCACAGATTTCCTTACTTTTAGATTTCTCCTCTCTCTGGAATTCCTTTCCTTTTCATTTCTATTCCAGAAAGGAGAGGCTCGACTTAGATCACACCTCTTCCATGAGACTTCCTTATATTGTTTCAGTTTGAGCTATCCTCCCTGTCCTTCTAGCATACTAGAAATGGGATTTACAAGACCCATAGGCCAATTACTAGCTGTGGGAACATGGGTGAGACAGTCAATCTCCCTGAGCCTCGGTTATCTAAGACTCTAAAATGACAATAATGACACCCATCTCATAGAGCTCATGTGAAGGTCAAATGAGGTAATGTACACGGAATTTCTTTGTAAACTGAACCAGGATAAACAAACGAAAGGGGTAATTATCTCAATTAGGGCTCTTATCTTGGTCTGTCTTGTATTGTACTTACTTGTCAGTGGATCTGTCTCCTGAACTGGTTTGGGAAATCCTGAAAGAGTAAAGACTGTTTTGCTCACCTTCATAACTCACGCTGTGCTGTGCGGGCACAGATACACCCTGGAGTGTGTGGCATTGAATGTGGTAAATGCATACTGGAGTCAGGCCCTTCCTACAGAGAAGCAAAAGTCTACCATGGCATTTGTCGCTTTACAGATAGCGAAAGAAAGAAGAAAGAAAGAAAGAGAAAGAAAGAAAGAAAGAAAGAAGAAAGAAAGAAAGAAAGAAAGAAAGAAAGAAAGAAAGAAAGAAAGAAAGAGAAAGAAGGAAAGGAAGGAAGGAAGGAAGGAAAAAAATCAAAATCCAAAAACCCAAACATATTTGCTGTTTTTCATGCACCAAAAGACGCTTTTCAAAGGGGAAAGAGGGTGTGGTTCCCCCTGATAAACGCCACATGTTCAAAGACTGCAGAACAAGTAACTAACACAATTCATCAAATGAAATTATAGGAATTCAGGAAACAGCAAGTCCTAATTAAACCAAAACAACAATCCACAGCAGATGCACACTCTATTTTCAAGCTATGATCTTGTATTTTAGTATCCCACAGGGCTTTGGAGTCAGGACTTGCAGCAGAGGGTTGAGCTGGGAGCCCAGCTGGGGTGATGGGATGGCTGTTGTGGAGGAGTCTACGCAGGAATGTCAGATGTTCATATTCAGAGTCGGGGTGTCTTCCAACCAAGGAGGGGATGGTGTTCTTTGTTGACCAACTGATCGCCTGGATCCAAAGATGGAGGGATAATGTTGAGAACTCTGTTACAAATATTTCTCTTCCATATAACTGCTTTAGGAGGTCTCTTTGGACCCTCCTGCTGGCGTTGGGTCATTTCTCTCTGTGTTCCCATCCTTCTGCGTTCATGTAGCCACAATCACTGTTTGGGAACAAGAAGAGTCATCAGATCCATGTGGGGCCAATCAGACTTTCAGTGAGGCTCTGAAAAGAGACTAAATTAGTCAGATGATGTTAAGCTTGAAATCCCCCAGAAGAAATGTTGACTACACCACTGGATGTGATTTGGGAGACTTGAAAAGATCGGCATTTGTTAATCATCGCCATGTGGACGGCTAGCCACGCGGGTGAGGCCTTCCAGGGCAGGAGACTATGCAGGTAAGAGAAGAGAGGCAGGAAGGGCAGGGAGGCGTCAAGACCCCGAGTTACTACTTATACACTTGACCAGGGACTTTAGGCAAAGACTTCGATCATCCTGAATGACAATCTCACATTCTGAAAAAGAATCATTCCTTCAGTCATTCATTCACTTAGCTGACACATCATTTTCTAAAGGTCTATCCCAAGCCAGATGCCGTGCAAGGTAGTCGGCACAGGGGTAAGCATGGCAGGCTTGGAGTACGTCTGTCAATCCAGAGTGAGACGGAGATGGGTGACGGGGACAGAGATCAGTGACAGAGACTGGACGGTTTGGGCGCCCTCTCACGTGACAGCCCCCGAGTCCCGGGGGGTCAGAAGAGGTTTCTGGAAGAAAGCCCTCCAAGGGGAGAGCCGGGTACCCGGGCGAAGGTCAGGAAGCGGGAAGAAGAGACCAGGACAGAGGGGACAAGCGCAGAAGCCCGCCGACGAGGGGGACGTGGGGAGATTTGCACGGCGGCTGGGCAGGGGTCAGGCAGGAGCGGAGACAGAGGGGCAGGCGGCGGCCGGGAGCCTCCTGCAGGTGGGCGGCGGGCAGCGGGGGTGACCTTCCTCCGACGCAAGCTCAGCAGGGGTTCTAACCCAGGAGTTGCGGCAGCAGGATTCTCGCTGGGACCGGGAGGGCCCGCTAGGAACCCGGGTTTCAGGGATCTGCGTCACGGACGGTGGTGGCCCGAGCGGACGCGGCGCCGGCGGACGCAGGGGTGCACGGGGCGGGGCGGCGGCCGCGAG
>LNAC01000539.1:160195-171094 GCA_002007465.1 Ailurus styani | reverse complement strand
CGGCCCCTGCCCCCGCGGGAGACCCTCCCGCCGGCCCGACCGCTCCCCTCCCCACCGCCCAGCGCCGGCGGCGTCCCTCCTCCCGGTGTCCACACCGTCTCTTTCCCACTGAAAGATCAAAAGGCCCGAGACCCACAAAGCCCGTGCCGTCGGCCGCAGAAGGGTCTGGAATGTTAACCGGCGTCCGTGGACTTGGGCGTGACCGTCTCAGGAAAGGAAGCAGGTGCTGACCGCACAGGCCTCCGCCCTGCTCTCCCCGGGGGCGCCCCCGGGCCTCGTGGGGGGCCTCCGGCCCGCGGCCCGCCGTCCAGCGCGCGCACAAACGTTGCTGAGTTGGTGAAAAAGAGGCGACTCTGTATTTCAGTGCTCCGGGGAAATGCGGGATACTGTTCTTTGTCTGAGAATGAGATGGGAGCAGTAAGTCCCCTGGGGGACACGCCTTCTTGTGAGAGAAGCAGGGTCTCGGGCTCGCCTTTGGGGCTTCAGGAAACACAGTGCCTTTTGTGGGCATGATGACAACGTCCCAACGTGTGGCTAGAAATGCAAGCTTCCTGCCGTACCCTTCGGCGACAGCAAAGCCATTGCTTCGGGAAGGACCGGATCCCATACTCCTTGCTTAGACACGCGGTCTCTCTGCAGGCATTTCCATGGCAACCACTGCACGGGACACGTGCTTGGCTGAAACACACAGATACCCTCCTTTCAAATAACGCCGACACGTCTGGGGGCGGGGGCGGGGGCGGGACGGAAAACACGCTGCCCTGGTAACTGGTGCACCAGGGACAGTGAGGAAAGGAAGGGAGAGGAAGGGAGAGAGAAGCTGAGCGAGGATTAGTCACAGAGATGCTCAAGTTGTGATCCTCGATGCCGACCACTCACACAGACACGCGTGTACACATGTGTACACGCACACACGGATGTATACACATACGGGAAAATGTGTGCAATTGGGGGAAATCAGATTTGGGACTCTGTGCCTATTCCTAAGCCCCGTGTTTCAGCAAAGCTTTCCGTGTGCCCGCTGGTTGCTGTGGAGTACCCCGAGGGGCTTGCACGGGCCCTGTGTCTGGCCTCACGAGGGAGACGCTCAGCAACGCAAATAACAAACAGGTTTAAGAAGAGATTAGAAGAGCAGGGTGACCCATTATGATTTCATTCCACAGACTCAAAAACTTGTTAATGCTACATATCCAAAGAGTCTACGTAGCCACAGATAGGAATAGATTTTTCACTAGTTTTGTAAGTGAAGGTTGCCAGGCATCCTAATTTAGCTAGAAAATAGCATCAACCTATATAGTTTTGTGGGCCAAGTAGTTTATGAGAAAAGAACAGACTAGAAGTCAGGAAGTCTGTCTGCTAGTACCAAATCACAGCTATGCACTTATTTGACCTTGGATAGGTCAGTTCCCCTCTCTGGGCCTCATTTTCTCAATTCTTTTTGTAAATTGAGAAGAGAACACTGGATGATTCCAACAGATTGCATCATTTAGGAGGCTTTAGGTTGTAAATGACCAAAAAAAAAATTTCAAATTGGCTTCAAAATAAAGGAAATGTATTGGATCATGAGATGGAAAATTCCAGAAGTGATCTGGCTTCAGATAAGTTTTAATTTAATGCTCAGCAATGTCACCAAGGACCCAGTTTTGATATCAACTTCACCCTGAGGCTGGCTCCAAGATGGTGGCCAGAAGTCTCAGAGCTCCATGGTACCTCATGTGACAGGAAAGAGAGACTGTGTTTGCCCTGGAAAGCCAGCAATTGTTCTGGAAGTTACCAGAGTTGAAGCAGCTCAGGTAGCAAACCGACCGCTTTAATCCTCACAATGGCCTAGAGGATGAAATGTATTTATTGCCTGAATGTAGGGCATACATGCTCCAAATCTGCCACAGAGACAGGATTCAGTTTCCTTGGAAATATGTGAATCTTTCAGTGGGAATCAGAGACAGTTGGAAAAGGGAAGGGGTAGGGGGAATTCTGAGGAGACAATCCACAAATGTCTACTCTGTGGTATCTCCAGTTCTGACATATTTTATTTGCATGTTCTGTGCTGGTGGAGACGTAAGTTGACTTTGTGTATGAGAGGAAATGCCATCTGAAGGTGCATGTGCTTGGAAATTCCTCCTGCCTTTGAATTTTACCCTAAAACTAGCCCTGAAAGAAAACTACCCAATAACTTCTTAGTTCGAGGTTTTGGGATCTTCTAATAGTTAATAAAAATGAAACCTATAGAAGAGGAGGGAAAAATACACATACACACTTCATACTGAAGATATTTCCATTTTACTACATAGTAGTTGTCCTTTCTCTGTTTTGAATTTCTGGTCCTCAAAACTCATCTGAAATTTTTCTCTATAGATTTATAATTCTTTGACTCTAGTAACTTTTTTAAGGATTTTGGTAGGAATCTTGATTCCCGGTGGATAGAGACATATTTCTCCTTCCTTCATTTTCCCTTCAATACACACACACACACACACACACACACACACACACAAACACACACACACGAGAGACCAGTATCTGCAAGAATGAAAATAGTTTTATCAGTTAGGACATTCCAGGTAGAGGTAACAAAAGGCCAAATCCAAAATGCTTTAAACATAAGGAAATAGAAATCTAGAGTTAAAACAGGGCTAAGTTGGTAAATTTATCAGGCTGACCATACCATCACGGACCTAGGTTCTTTCTACAGCGACAGCATGCCTTCCTCAGCAGGCTGGCTTATCTTTTGGGGATGACTAACCCCATGGTGCAAGATGGCCATCACAGCCATAAGCATCACATGATGGCGGCAAATCTAAACATAAGAAAGAGTAGTTTTTCCTCATGCTTTCTCTTTTAAACACAAAATGAAATCTTTCCCTGGACCATCTCCCTACAAACAGAATTCCCCTCACGACTCTCTGGGCAAAACAGTGAACATGCCCATTCTTTCATATCTCTGGAGAGATGAATTACCGCAGTCAGGTTCACCTCTGGAAGCACAACACTGCCTGATACCGGATGCTAACGGAGTCTGCTACATTGAATTTTCAGAAGGAAATGCTCGAGGGAAGAATGTGTAGCATGAAGCCTTTCTCTTAAGCCCCAACCTCACCTCGCAGTAGACTCTTCTTCATGTCTCATGGGGCATTAGGGGGTCACGTGCCTGTTCTGGAATGCCACTGTATTACAATACCCAAAGTATGCACTGCAATCGCTCCTGTGTTAAAACTCATGTTCCTCTTCTCATTAGTGGCCATGAGAATCAGGGCAAATATTTTATCATCACTGTGCCTTAGCTTACCCCTCTATACAGTGGGGACAGCATCACAGCATTAGCCTCACCGTTGGCTTTGGAAGGCCAAATGAAATGGCATGCAGATATGCTAGTATTCCATAGTACTTCTGTTCCTATTTTCCCATTTTTTCTCATGTTTTATTATGGAAAACTATTAAAACTATGAAAAACTACTAAAAGTTTAATCAGGGAAGAGTAATGATTTGACATGTGTTTTGATAAGATAAAACTCAAGGTGGATAAAGTGAGGATTTGGGTGATTTTTTTCTATTTGTGGACACTTTCCCTAAGCTTCTCCAATAATACCACTTATTTTGTTAATTGTTAGAATTTAGAACTATTAAAATGCTTTTGGGGGGAAAACTTTTATTAAAATATACCCTGTGGTTATTCCTACTCTGCATTTCATTTACCATCCAAAAAAAGAAAAACCCAAAAAAGTTTAAATAATTTAGTTAGCCAAGGTTTTCCCTGGCAGAAAATAGGCTACTTTTCTCTCAGAAAGTTATGCTTGCCTGCTTCTCCAAAGTCTTCTCCATTCATCAGAGATTCTATGTCCTTCCTCAAAACGGAATTGAGACAACTCTTCAGTCCCTTGATGGAAAATGTCCTGTCAAGGGAAGAAAACTTTCTGCTGCGGAGCTGTTGGTAGTGTTTTTTGGAGAATGGTTATAGTTTTAGAATGTCACCCTGAGGGGTACCTGGGTGGCTCAGTCGTTAAGTGCTTGCCTTCAGCTCAGGTCATGATCTCAGGGTCCTGGGTTCGAGGCCCACATCAGGCTCCCTGCTCTGCGGGAAGTCTGCTTCTCCTTCTCCCACTCCCCCTGCTTATGTTCTCTCCCTCGCTGTCTCTCTCTCTGTCAAATAAATAAATTAAAAGTCTTTAAAAAAAGAATGTCACCTTAAATTTCTTCAAATTTGGGGGTGAATTTCGTGTAAATTTGGTAATTTACTTACATTAGTTTGACAATTTGATCTAGAAAGGCCTGTTTATTCTCAATCTTTTTCCAGCTAAGAACCAGATGGTACTTAGATTATCTTCCCTTCACTCCTTGAAATTAACATCATTTGGTGGATGGAATGTAGCAGGATCCCATCGAGCTGTGCTCTATAGAACATAGAAGCATAAATACAGTATTCGAAGTTGGACTCTCTTGCAGTAAATCCCTGGATTAACTGCTGACTGATACATTGCATGAAAATGGGAAAGACCATCAAAAAACCAACAGATGAGGTGACCAAAGCAATTAGACTGGAAAATGGATGGCTACTCTGTTTTTGACCATCTAAATGACTAAATTAAATGTAAGACTACACTATAACTTCTCAAAAGCTGAAAGGAAGCCTGGAGGTTGATTACTTAAAGACTTTTATTTATCATACTTGCTGTGTAGCTAAATTTAGTGCTAAGCTTTCAGACTTAGTTTCTAAAGAGAAAACTGAGGTCACATATGTTTGCAAATTCCATTCATTCATTCATTTTATTTACTCAGTCACAAATGTTATCTGTTATGAGTCACATACCACACAAGGCATAGAGAATATAACTTCAAACGTGATCCTATTCTCAAGAAACTTAAATATATAGCATTAAGTAAGTTAAACTTGATAAAGATATGAATATGGGCAAAGAATATTGCTAAAGAACACCATCAAAAAAAAAAAGAACACCATCAAAGTCACACTGAGGGATTAGGAAGTGTTTCCTAGAGAAAGTAATGATTGTATTTTTTTTCAGAGGATGATTAGGAGACGGCTTGATTTGAAGGTGGTTGTGCCAGTGGCAGAGGAATTACAACAAAGTGAATGTCACAAAGGCATTTGAGGTAGAACAGCAGAAGCACACAATTCTCCATACGGCATAAGTGGAGGGTGACTGCCTCCAAAGAAGACATACAAATGGCTAACAGACACATGAAAAAATGTTCATCATCACTAGTCATCAGGGAAACTCAAGTCAAAACCACACTGAGATACCACCCAACACCAGTTAGAATGGCCAAAACCAACAGGACAGGAAACAATAAGTGTTGGAGAGGATGTGGAGAAACGGGAACCCTCTTACACTGTTGGTGGGAATGCAAGTTGGTGCAGCCACTCTGGAAAACAGCGTGGAGATTCCTCAAAAAATTAAAAATAGAGCTACCCTATGACCCTGCAATTGCACTAACTGGGTATTTACCCCAAAGATACAGAAGTAGTGAAAAGAAGGGCCATATGTACCCCAATGTTCATAGCACCAATGTCCACAATCACCAAACTGTGGAAAGAGCCGAGATGCCCTTCAACAGATGAATGGATAAAGAAGATGTGGTCCATATATACAGTGGAATATTACTCAGCCATCAGAAAGGATGAATACCCAACTTCTGCATCAACATGGGTGGGACTGGAGGAGATAATGCTGAGTGAAATAAGTCAAGCAGAGAAATCCAATTATCATATGGTTTAACTTACTTGTGGAACATAAGGAATAACATGGAGGACATTAGGAGAAGGAAAGGAAAAATGAATTGGGGTAAATCAGAGGGGGAGACGAAAGATGAGAGACTGTGGACTCTGAGAAACAAAGTGAGGGTTATGGAGGGGAGGGGGATGGGTGAGCCTGGTGGTGGGTATTAAGGAGGGCACATATTGCATGGAGCACTGGGTGTGGTGCATTAACAAAGAATCTTGGATCACTGAAAAAGAAGTGGAGGGTGACTGGATTGCCATAGGTGGTCTAGGAAGAACTGGTAAAAGATAAATGGAGGTTGGTATCATAATATAAAGAGTTTTGTGTTCTAAGTTAAAGGACTTCCATTTTACCTGAAAAGACACTTCTTTGGGAAAGTTCTTTCTGGCTTCTGTGATGAGGTGGAACTTCTCTCAGAAGTGCTTATAACACTATGAGTCTCTTATATGGAGCTCACCACATGTTATTTGGGTTTACTACATGATCAAGTATTGGATTCATGTCTTTTTCCTTGACCAGAGCGTAAACCCGCTGTGCTTCTGCTTGTTTACCACACATACCTTTGTTTATCATAGGTCCTCTACTAGAAGCTCCATGAGGGCAGGGACTCTGTCACATCCTTCAACTTTGTATTGCCAGAATTACAGTGCCTGGCATGTGGTGGACATTTAGTAAACGCTGGCCGACTGACTGAAAAGACAAATGAATGCCAGCCATGGGGAGCCACTGAAAATTCTTATGAAGTGAATGACTTGCTAGATTACATTTCCATCCTGGAAAGAACCCATGGGGAGCAGTCTTAAATGATGAACTGGAGGAGGATCAGACCAAAGGCAAAGAGACTAGCTAGGAGGCTACAGGAGTAGTGCTGTTGAGACATATATGAGCATCTGAAGTAAAGTTGTGTCAGAGGGAATGGCTGGAGAAAACAAATTTCAGAGCAGAAAACAGATTTATTGAGGGAAGAAACACACTTGTAGATACTACAAAGCTTGGTATCTATATCACTTGGTATTTTATTGGATGAGAGAATAAATGAGATTGAGCTATCTAGGGTGGCTATCAGAGGTTGGGTTCCCATAAAATAGATTCAGGATTGATTAGTGTATGTGAGGTTTATGAGGAGGTGCTCTTGGCATTAATACCTGTGGAAGGGAAGGGGACAGGAAGGCATGGAAGGGGACGGGAGGAGAGGGAATAAACCAGGGTTTGTAGAGAAGGAAGCTTGGCTCGGATGCAGTCTCATGAAGGCCTCAGTCAACCCTATGAAGAGTTCTGAAACTGAGATAGTAGGCCTGAGTTTGAAGAGAGGCTGGAATTTTATATTTCTGTGTCAGTCATTCACTGAATGAACGCTGCCCCAAGAAAGCAGCACAAACTTCAGCAAGGCAATCCTCTTCAACTCAAGCAACTCTGAAGAGGCCTCATAGGGCTGCCCACCACCAACAATTTAGTAGTGAGGGAAGTACCTCTTTCAGTCATGAAGGAGAATCTGGGTGGCACAGCACAGCAACCACTGCAATGAATCCCCATTTTGAGCAACTGAAAGGATAGTTGAAGGTAAATGTCAAGGGTAAACTATTAATTCAGTTTGTGAATATAAAATTTAAGGTCTCTGGATCACCTGTAAAGAACAGCCCCAAAACTGGGTTACAGTTGTGGGAGTCATTACGGTGGAAACAGTGGTGAAAGATAAAGGAAACAGAAAAAAATTGGACCTGAGCAAAGGGAGGAAAAATAGGATGAGGCCAAGAGAAGACAGAATTTTAGATGAAGAAGCAAGCAACTATCCCTAAACCTACCAAGATAAGAAACCAAAACCATAGGATGAATTTATCAAAACTTGCTGACTTCTGCTGAAGTGTTTCCACAGAATGGGGAAGGGGCAGAAACATGGTTGTAACATGTGAAGGCCAAGCAAGTAGCAAGGGCCATTGCTATGTGAGGATCGGGAAGACTTCTCTGGAGACCCTTTTCTGGGTAAGGAAGCAGGATCACAAGGTAGTAGATAGAGGGGGACACAGTGGTCAAGGAAGGGTTTGTTTGGTTTTGGTTTAAGACAAGAAAGGTATAAAATATATTTATGCCCAAAGAAGAACAGCCATTAAAAAGTTGAGGACCAGGAGGAAGGGGTCAAGGAGATGTGGAAGGATGGGGTCAAAAGCAGTGGGAAGGAGTGATGTTTTCAGAGGGGTGGGAGGGAATAAGGAAAGCGGTGGGCTTGTTGACGGAATTGTGAACTCACACCTCAATTTTCTCACTTACAGAAGTAGGTAGATGTCACAAAGGTGATGATAGAGGTCCAGAAACAACAGAGATGATGAAATTAGTGAACAAGAACATTGAAACATCTTCTATAAATATGTTCCATATGTTCAAGTATGTAAAGAAAATCCAAACATAGTGAGGAGATAAATAGAAGATATAAAAAGGACCAAATGCAATTTCTAGAGATGCAAAATGCAATATCCAAAGTAGAAATTTAAGCAAATGGAATTTATGGTGGCTTAGACCCCAGGTAAAACTCACAAGGCTCGAAGACAGAGCAACTGTTCAAAATCAATCACAGGGAGAATTAAAAAAAAAAACAACTAGAAAAAAGGTGAGGAGGGAAAGGTTTCCAGAGGCACAGAGAAAATGTCTACTGGGAGATGTTCAGGGAGCATAAACCTTGAATGACCTTCAACTTGACAAGACAGAGGCGGGAGTCCAGGAGACAGGTGAAGAGCTTATCCCTAGGGTATGTGGTGGAATATGACCTTTCATTTATTTATTTTAAAGTGCTTACCAAAGCAAGCTACCATTTTTTGTGTGCTTTCTATGTGCATACTTTGTCCTTAGCCCTAGGAGATATGAAGAGGTACAGGATGTTGTTTACAGTCTGTATATGGAGGCAGGCAAGTTAGGAAGCAACTACAGAACAGGATGCTAAGTACAAGGACAGGTCTATGGACATTTAAGGAGGTCCCTGCTTCCCAGGTGAGTGTGAGCACCTCCTTAAATTTCACGCCCTGGTTAATCTTCCTGGGTGCTGGGTAGGACAAGTTAATGATAGCGGAGAGAAGTACTGGATTTAGGATTCAACTACCCATGGTTCCTCCTGCTGGTCCAGTGTTACTTTCTGCTTTATTGCAGAATCCAACATTTGAGGGAAGCCTGAGCCTTTGGCTTCTGGAGTTGAACTGCTCATTACTGAAGCTTTGGTCTGGAGGCCTTCCCTAACACCACCACCACTAACAACCCAAAAGTTAAAAATAGAGCTACCCTATGACCCAGCAATTGCACTATACAAGGTATTTACCCCAAAGATACAAATGCAGTGATCTGAAGGGGCACCTGCACCCCAATGTTTATAGCAGCAGTGTCCACAACAGCCAAACAGGGGAAAGAGCCCAGATGTCCATCGACAGATGAATGGATAAAGAAGATGCAGTATATATACACAATGGAATATGACTCAGCCATAAAAAAATGAAATCTTTCCCTTTTCAATGACATGGATGGAGCTAGAGTGTATTACGTTAAGTGAAATAAGTCAATCAGAGAATGACAGTCATCATATGATCTCACTCATATGTGGAATTTAAGAAACAAAACAAAGGATCCTAGGGGAAGGGTGGGGAAAATAAAACAAGATGAAATCAGAGAAGGAGAAAAAAGCATAAGAGTATCTTAACCACAGGAAACACACTGAGGGTTGCTGGAGGGGATGAGGGTAGAGGGATGGGGGATGGGGGATGGGCATAAAGGAGGCACGTGGAATAATGAGCACTGGGTGTTATATGCAACCGATGAATCACTGAACTCTACCTCTGAAACTAGTAATGCACTATGTTAGTTAATTGAATTTAATTGAAATTTAAATTAAAACAAGTAAAAGGTTAAATTTCATTCACAACTTCCTCCTTTAATCCAGCACCCCCTTTTCATATTCTTTTTTTTAAAAGATTTTATTTATTTATTTGACAGAGAGATCACAAGGAGGCAGAGAGGCAGGCAGAGGGAGAGGAGGAAGCAGGCTCCCCGCTGAGCAGAGAGCCCGATGCGGGGCTCAATCCCAGGACCCTGAGATCATGACCTGAGCCCAAGGCAGAGGCTTTAATCCACTGAGCCACCCAGGCGCCCCCCCGCCCTTTTATATTCTATCTTCTCACCAACAACCCTGTATTGCATGTGTGGTCTTTCCTACTAGACTGAGCAACCTGAGGACCAGGACTATCTTATTCAATGTCGTTGTGGGTTGTTTTTTTTGTTTGTTTTGTAAAATATTTTAATTATTGCAGTAAAATATACATAACAAACTTCTCCATTTTAATCTTTTTTTAAACTAACATATAATGTATTATTTGTTTCAGGGGTACAGGTCTGTGAATCATCAGTCTTACACAATTCGCAATGCTCACCATAGCACATACCCTCCCCAATGTCCATCACTGAGCCACCCTATCGCTCCCACTTCCCTCCCCTTCAGCAACCCTCAGTTTGTTCCCTGAGATTAAGAGTCTCTTATGGTTTGTCTCCCTCCCTGGTCCCATCTTGTTTCATTTTTTCCCTCCCTACCCCCCACGACCCCCCGCCCTGCCCCTCAAGTTCCTCATATCAGAGAGATTATATAATTGTCTTTCTCTAATCGACTTACTTCACTTAGCATAATACCCTCTAGTTCCATCCACGTTGCTGCAAATGGCGAGATTTTGGGGGGTTTTGATGGCTGCATAGTATTCCATTGTATATATACACCACATCTTCTTTATCCATTCATCTGTTGATGGACATCTAGGTTCTTTCCATAGTTTGGCTATTGTGGACATTGCTGCTATAAACATTAGGATGCACGTGCCCCTTTGGATCACTACATTTCTTTTTTTAAAAAAATATTTTATTCATTTATTTGACAGAGAGAACAAGATTACAAGTAGGCAGAGAGGCTGGCAGAGAGAGAGGGGGAAGCAGGCTCCCCGCTGAGCAGGGAGCCCGATGCGGGCCTCGATCCCAGGACCCTGAGATCATGACCTGAGCTGAAGGCAGAGGCTTTAACCCACTGAGCCACCCAGACGCCCGGATCACTACCTTTGTATCTTTTGGGTAAATACCCAGTAGTGCGATTGCTGGGTCGTAGGGTAGCTCTATTTTCAACTTTTTGAGGAACCTCCATACTGTTTTC
>LNAC01000539.1:118801-156321 GCA_002007465.1 Ailurus styani | reverse complement strand
ACAGGGGCTGCAAGGGGCCGCGGGCAGTGGCGTCTGAGGGGCACGCGGGGGCTCCGCTCCCTCAGAAGCACACCGTCCCGGCAACCGGCCGCCTCTCTCCCGGGGCCTTTTCGTCTTCTCTACCCTGCACGTAACCTCCAGACAGACCACAGCCGAGTCACGGGTCCTTTAGGGCGAAAGAACCGGCAGCCTCTCTTCAGTCACAGGAGGTGACCAAGCTCCCTAGCTGTGGGGCGGGCTGCTGCGGGGAAGAGAGCCCCAGGCGACCCAAAGGAAAGGACAGAGACGGGAAGGGGAGACCGGAAGTCAAACAGCCTCCCTGACAGGACCTCCAGCCCCGAGGCGGCCAGGCTCCTCCCATCTCCTCCTCTCTCGTCAGGGCCGCATTTCTAGGGGCCCCTCATCGGCCACAGGGGTGCGTGCGTGTGCGCATGCGCGCGCGTGCGTCCTGGCCCTGTGCTCTAGTGTGTACAAGTCTCCAGTGCGTAGTAGGTACAAACCTGCAGACAGTATTCTAAAATTCTGTGGTGTTACCAATACAGGTTTCGCCGGGATCCCGCGCAGGGTGGAGCTCAAAAAGTGCCTTTCCTCTCCCTTCAATAGCTGCTAAAAACTACCCATTTTCTCCCCCAACTTCTAAACGGAGAAACCTCATTTCTCTCAAAAAGATTAAAATTGTATCCACAGAGGTGACCTCAAAACAGTCAACGATTGTTCTGGAAGCAAACGGACACGTTTTTTAAGATCCTAGGAGAAAGGAACCGTCAGGTGTGACCCTCCTGATGGCCCATCCCAGGATATAAGGCGTAAATCGGTTTGGGAACAAACCGCTTACCTGCAGCCCAAGACAAAACACCTTCTTCGCAGGGGTGACGGGGGGGGGGGGGGGAAGGACTCAGACGACACAGCAGGAAACCCGGAAGTAGAACTTGCAGGTCCCCCTGCTTCCTGCTTATTGATGTCTCCTAGGACTCGTTCTTGCTCTGACACCTTCAGGAAATTCGCAGGCCGTGTGTTTCTTTTCACACGTGAGGCGGCCACAGAAACACCGTGTGTCCCGAGGTGGAGACGGCATCCTGCAGGACAGCCTTGCAGACGCAGCTCCTCGGGGAGCCTTGCTGCGCCAGGGGCCCAGACTATCCTGAAGGTTCTGTTCATCCACTTGGACCCCACACGCAGGTCTTGTAACTTCGCTGTGCTTGAGGTTTGACTATTTTGCTTAGAAAGAAAAAGCCGTGCTCTAAAATTTTTCAACTCTGAAAATAGTGTCCTCTATGTTTTCCAAAGCCTCTTGGCCCTGGAATCCATCAGTCACACCTCTTTGCAGACTTAGACCTAAATGATTGTAAGGAATACTGACTCTTGCCTTGATATGTTATGTAAATGGAAGTCCCAGAAATGAGACTAGATTGTAATTCCTATCTCCTCAAGTAAATATCTAGATTAGGAGTTGGCACTTTTCCGGCAAAGGCCACATGGTAGATATTTTAGGGTTTCAGGCCAAATGGGCTGTGTTGCAAACACTCAACTTTGTCCTTGTAGCTGGGAAGCAGTCGTAGGGCCTAGACGAATGCATGTGGCTGTGATGCAATGAGCCTTTATTTGCAAAAACAGGCAATGGTTTGGACTTGGCTTGGGCCATGGTGTTTTTCTAAAATTTTCTAAAATACCCCCCTTTAAAAATTTTTATGTACTCCCTATTACCATTATCTGAGAGTTACGAATGTTGCTAAACTTGCATAATTTATATATTATATATACAATGGAATATTACTCAGCTATCAAAAAGAATGAAATCTTGCCATTCACAATGCTATGGATGAAGCTAGAGTGTATTATGCTCAGCGAAAAAAGCCAGTCAAAGAAAGACAGACACCATATGATTTCATTCATGTGGAATTTAAGAAACAAAACAGATGAACATAGGGGAAGGGGAAAAGAGAGAGAGAGAGAGAGAGAGGAAGAAGCAAGCCATATGTGAGTCTTAGAGAACAAACAGGGGTGCTGGAGGAGAGGGGGATGGGGGGGTGGGCTAGACGGGGGATGGGCATTAAGAAGGGCACTTGCTATGACGAGCAATGGCTGGTATATGTAACGGTTGAATCACTAAATTCTACACCTGAAACCAATTTTACCGTATGTGTGAATTTAAATAAACACTTATGATAAAAAAAAAGATTTAAAAAAAAACCCACCTATACATTTATGTGATTTTCTTAAAATCACAACATAAAAATGTACTTTTCAATGCTTTTTAGTCACAACCCTACAGATAAAAAACACAATACATTCCATTTGGCTTAATTCCAAATCTTCCTCCAAACACATGAACATATTTTTATTCGGTTGTAGTTCGTACATGTATCCCATTTGCTATGTTGTTTCTTCTATCCCATTCTCCTGTAGTGCCACTGTTATATATTGATCTAGTCTGCTTACTTATTGTTAAAGATTATGCAATAGCTATTTCACTATACTTATAAAGCTGGCTTACTAAAAATTCTCCTATTGTTAAATATTTGGATTTTTTCCCATTATTTTTCCACGAGCTAAATAGGGCTGCTATAAAAATCTGTATAAGTGACATCCAAGGAAGTTAAAATCCAAATGTAAAAGCAATGTTACTTCCGCTAGCTCTGCTAATTATTATGCTTGAAACATGGTAACATTATACACTAAAAAATATAGCCAGATAATTAGTTTTTTAAAGCAACCAGATTGTAAACTCACTGAATTTCCCTTCTTGTTGAATGATGTCAAAACACTATCCTATGCAACTTTTTCTAAGCAGTGTGATTTGATCTCAAATATATTTTTTAAATTCTGTAGGATTTTACAGCTATCATATATTCCTTCACAGATTCGATGATGTAACTCAATATTACTATACAAGCTCACCTGTGCCAATGGCTTAAATACTTCAATCTATGCTCAAGTTGGGTACTTCAGTATTCTAAATCAAACACTTTCATTAGCCTTGTCAACATCCACAGAATTCACCTCCAGTTACTGGAGCTCATAATCTTCTCTTTTTTTTTTTTTAAAGATTTTATTTATTTATTTGACAGAGAGAGATCACAAGTAGGCTGAGAGACAGGCAGAGAGAGAGAAGGAAGCAGGTTCCCTGCCGAGCAGGGAGCCCGATGTGGGCCTCGATCCCAGGACTCTGAGATCATGACCTGAGCCGAAGGCAGACGCTTTAAACCACTGAGCCACCCAGGCGCCCATAATCTTCTCTTTTGAAACAGGGGAGAATTGAATCTAAAGGTTAGAAGTTGCCTGTTGGAATAAAAGACTTTTCCCCAGCTCAGAGTTCAAACATGGCTTGGTATTTTCTGGCAGTAAATTCTTGCCTCAGATCCATGGGACACGCTGAGGTTGGAAGGAGCAGAGGGGGCTAGGCAGGGACATTTTAAGGAAATGTTCTCAGGCATTCCTTTGTTGAAAGGGGCTTTCTCAAGGCAGCTCTCATTCAGTTGGAACATTTCAGAAATAAGACAAATCTAAAACAAGACAACGTGGCAGCGAAATATAGACGGGTTCATCCTGTTTGCTCCACCCTAACTACACCTTCAGGCATTTAACCAAGCAAGAGATAGTGTGCTGAAGATGAGTGCTTCTAAAACTATCTGTGGTGGAGAATCAGTTTGCTTTTTTTTTAAGTATTCAAAATGTCACATTTATAAGACACAATAAAATCACTATCAGAAAAATAAGTAAAAAAATAAGACATGCAAAGTACCAACCTCCCAGTTATACATTTACTATTAGAGACAATTTTTATTTTTTATTATTGTAATTAATATAAATATATGTATTATAATTATGTTACAGATCATTTTAAATTAGAATTAAATAAATGCAATCAGAACAAACATAGCAAGGGAAAATTAAAAAGCTGAACCCATTTTTCATTAGAAGTGTGTGTATTGATGAATAATACAGACTTTCCCTTGCTCATTGTAAACTAGTCGCGGGCCCAGACTGAATGCAGTGCAATTCTCAAGGGTCCGGGCGTTAGAGTCAGACACCTGGTGTGGTCTCAGTCTCCCACTGGCTGTGTGACCCGACAACTTGCTGTCTTTGCCTTCATTTCTTCCTCTGTAAAGCGTGGATAACAATACAATCAAATAAGATAAAGTGAGGCAATGCCTGGAAAGTTCTTAGGGTAGCCTCTAGCTTAGTAAATGCTGAAAAATGATCTCCAGCCTTTGCAGGTCAACCAACATGAAAAAGCTTTCAGGAGACTGAGTGATGAAAATGTAAAGAGCAAGCATGCATCTGGCTTCAGTGTACCACCTAATAAAAGGAGTCAGAGCTGCAGTGAAAACCCACCGCATGATAGACTTCTGAACTAGTAAGAGTTCAGCAAGGCTGCCAGATTCAAACTCAATTTACACCATCAATAACCTACAAGGAGCTGTAATAGAACACGAGCTGCCACTCATAACATCCAGCAACTCTCAAGTTTCTAGGAATAGAAAGAAAAAGGAAGGCACACCAGTTTATGGATAAATCATTCGAATTCCATAAAAGGCACAGAAGACATGAACAATGAATGAATAGAATTATCTGATATTATAAATCTGTTAGTTCTCCCCTAAATTAATCTATAGATTCTATATGTTCCCAAAAAGCTCCAGCAGAAGTGTTTGAGGCAAACTGATGCTAAAATATACATTGAAGAATTAAGTTTCAGAAATAGTTTTCAATTTTACGTGTGTGCGCACGCACACACACACACACACGAGTGCACAGAAAAGCAAGGAGAGGAGAGTATATACTAGCGGAGCAGCAGAGGAACAAAACATAGAACAGATAAGAATGCCCAGGAATAGAGATGTGTGTAAGGAGATGTCTTATACAAGTGGGGAGTAGATGAATTGTTTAGTATATGGTGCTAAGAAAGCTCCTTACAACTAGGAAGGAGAAAACATGCCCATAGGGTGGAGAGAGATTTTTTGCAACAAGACCATATAAACACAAACTGTAAGGGAGGAGAGCTTTGGGTCTGACTACACAAATATTATAAATCTCTATTCAACACAGGCACAGAAAATGGCTGTAATAGGTGTGTACCATGCTGAGAGAATGTTCAAAGTTTAAAATCAATAGGATTAATGTTTAGATTAAAAAGGAATTCCTATTGGGGTGCCTGGGTGGCTCAGTTGGTTAAGCTGCCAACTCCTGACTTCAGCTCAGGTCATGATCTCAGTGTTGTGAGATCGAGCCGCACATTGGGCTCCATGCTCAGTGTGGAGTCTGCTTGAGATTCTCTCTCTCCCTCTGCCTCTACTTCCCGCTAGCACTCTCGCTCTCTCTCTCTCTCTCTCTCTCTCAAAAAAAATTCCTATTAGTCATTGAAAAGGCAGGAAAATGGGTAAAATATATAAATAGGCAATGCACAAAAGGAAGAAATCTGAATGGCTAAAGTTCAAGAGATTCTCAACCTCACCCATAATGAGAAACATCAACATTAAAACAACGATATCATGCCACTTAATAGCCACTCAATTGGAAAAAATTAAAAATTAGAGGACTGAAAGATTTCAACAAGTTGAAAGAAACCAGAACACATATGCTTAGCTGGCAGGAGCAGGACTGGCGCGATCTTTCTGGAAAGTGATCTGGCAGTTCTTAGGGGAATCAGAGTCTGCGTGTCCTATAGTACAGCAGTCTGTCTCCTGAGAACCTGCATAATCTTGCATAAGAAAATCTTGCATAAGCCCATAAGGCACTGCAAAGAAAATGTGCATTGCGGACTTATTTATAGCAGCAAGTAGCTGTCCATCATCTGATGGAATATCACACAGCTGTTGGAAGCAATACACTAGTGAGCATCCAATAGAAGGAGTAAGTAAAAAGGTAAAAAATACAATGAGATACTATTATGTCAAAAGCACACACATGCAAAAAATAGCACTACATGCCTCACAAATACATACACATTGAGAACATCTATTAAACATTCTAGAGGAGGTGTCTACTTAATGTTAGTGAATATTAATGGGAAATGAGGGATAAAGGGGAACCTGAAATAAAATAAGAAAGAGACCTTGTGGGAGTAAACATAATGGTGTACCATCAACTCAGAGAGGTGTTTGATTCAATCAAAGCTCTGCACCTAAAATCCAAAGAGTTAAAAAAAAAAAAAAAGGACACACACAATACAGAGCAGAGTGTTACCAAAGGCGCCCTTGGGTCTCAGTAGATGCTACTCCTGGGCATGTGGAAACACATGAGCCCCACAGGATTGAAAAATGCAGATTGAGTCTCTGTTCTTAAATTCATGAACCATGGTTCTTCCAGAGTGTTCTTCAATCTCCCGAAGTTCTTTTCCATTCAGCAACACGAGTGAAGATGAGCCAAGTGGGAAGCGGAGGGCATGGTCTCTCTATCCTGAGAATCCGGTGACAGAGCACCTTCCTGACTGAGGTACCCTAGAAACGCGGGTTTGTGCTCTCGCCTGAGTGAGGGAGTCCATGATCTTCCTTTCCGTGCTGGCGGAGGCGCGTGTCTGTCCATGGCTGCCGGCCAGGGAATTCAAAGCCAGAGCTTTGCTCCTGGCGAGCCTCCAGAATAGTGATTTGGATTCTGCAGCCGAAAAGGCCGAAACTTTAAGGAGGACCCAGAGGCTGTGCTGACTGCCTCTTCAAGCCTTCCTAAGTTGAAGAAGGAAAGAGACGGGCAGCCCTCCGTCATTTTCAAGTCTCGGCCTTTCCCAGCCACCCTGTGCTGGCCTCACGCTGATTTCTGTCCTTTTGACAGGATGCCCAGCTGCGTAGGAGGATTTCAAAAGGAAGAGGTGAAACAGTACCAGGATAGTTTATGTTTCTGTTTTAGCTCTTGTCCTACCTCCTCACGGGATATGATCAGTTGGGTAAGATTTTCCTTGTGAGTGTTGTGTTGGCAAGAAATTTTCAGTGTGGGAGAAATGCTACTCCCGGACAGAGCAGGCAGTTTCCTCCGTGAGGGGCCAAGAGGCCTTGCTGCCAACCCCACATCGCATGTTCTTCCAGAAGCTGAAAGTCCTGTTACTCTTATTAAGTCTATTCTTCAACCATTTTCAGTATCTTCATGTTGTACGCCGCTGATGAACAGAGTCTCATTTCACGATTTGAACAAAACTGCTAATTAGCTACCATCATTCCTAGTTTACAAGTAAAGAGAGGTCTCGGAGAGGTTCCTGCCTTGCCCAGGTGACGCAACGAAGGTACGGCAGACCCAGGAGGCAACTCAGTCACATGTGGGTCCGTGTGGGGAGCCTGACGCCATCTCCATGTTGGTGTGAAAAGCTTCTGTTAAGATACAGATGTAGTTTATGCCGAATTTTGGAAACTGAGTCATCCTCAGTACCTCGGTCTTATTCATTGGTTCAAATTAGGCAGATGTAGCCTCAGAAGCAGGACCTTGAAAGAATGAAGCCGAGAAAAATAACGAGGCTCCCACACCTGAGACAATCGCCACCTCAGGAGAGCGACGTAGTGGCCAGCACACAGGACAGAACCAGCCCGTCACAGCCCCTTCCCTTCCTGTCTGGCCCCAGGCGCACTGGGGATTGTTCGGGAGAGAAAGTTGGACACCAGAGACTGGATTCCAGAAGAGGTGGCAGCACAAAACTGCAGACATTTGGGAAGGGTGGTTGGTCACAGATGCTCGGCGGCAAACATAACCTATGCTTCCAGTCACAAGCTATTCCCACCAGGTCTGTTCTCTGTGCCGTTTTTCTAGTCACGGTGGGTGGCACTGAAGCAAGGTACGGGTTTGGACGCCCGCTCACCGTGTCTAAGTCAGCTTGAGGACTCTGTGACAAGGAGCCTGCAGCTTGTCAGTGTTAGGGGTCAGGGATGTTGACTTTCAATCGATTGCAAAAATGCCCTGCGATAACAGGTTAATAATAATTGTACTTGCAGTGATCGCAACTTAGTCTGTGTTAGATGTGGCACCAAATGCTTTAAAAATATCTCATCTCACTATTTCCTCCAAACAACCCCCAAAAGTTGTTATCATTACTCCTACTTTATATAATTAAAACAGAATGGTGAGGTCAAGCAATTGGCCCGTGACCATGCAGTTCGTGCACGGTGGTGCTAGAAGCAATTCAGTTCAGACTCCAGCGCCATACTCTTGACCCTCACACTGCACTCTTTGTCACTGTCATGCTGACCATCAGTGATCTGGGGAAACTGAGGCACAGAGTGTTAATTCATTAAGGTAACAATTGGGATAGATTTATGACTTAAAAACAAACATTTGCTTAATTGTCCAGCCATTCATTTTACTAATATTGATGGTGACTAATAGTTAATAAATTAGTATCTGCAGTGAACATGGTATATTATTAATAAAAAAAACAACAGTAAGTGCAATCATATCTTTTTTCTATTAATATATAATGTATTATTTGCCCCAGGAGTACGGGTCTGTGAATCATCAGGCTTACACCTGTCACAGCACTCACCATAGCACAAACCCTCCCCAATGTCCATAACCCATCCACCCTATCCCTACCCTCCCACCCCCCAGTAACCCTCAGTTTGTTTTGTGAGATTAGGAGTCTCTTATGGCTTGTTTCCTTCCCCATCCCATCTCGTTTCATTATTTTTCCCTCCCTACCCCCCACGACCCCCCACCCTGACCCTCAAGTTCCTCATATCAGAGAGATCACATGATAATTGTCTTTCTCTGACTGACTTATTTTGCTCAGCATAATACCCTCTAGTTCCATCCACGTTGTTGCAAACGGCAAGATTTCGTTTCTTTTGATAGCTGCATAGTATTCCATTGTATATATATACACCACATTTTCTTTATCCATTCATCTGTCGATGGACATCTAGCTTCTTTCCATAGTTTGGCTATTGTGGACATTGCTGCTATAAACATTCGGTGCACGTGCCCCTGAGGATCACTACCTTTGTATCTTTAGTGTAAATACCCAGTAACACTTTCCATCTTAACCATTTTTTTAAAGATTTTATTTATTTATTTGACAGAGAGAGATCACAAGTAGGCAGAGAGGCAGGCAGAGAGAGAGGGGGAAGCAGACTCCCNAGGAGGGTTCCCCTTTCTCCGCATCCTCACCAACATCTGTCGTTTCCTGACTTGTTGATTTTAGCCATTCTGACCACCACCTGGGAGCTTTTAAAAGGGCATCTCCCTTAAGTTGAATGAAGAAAATAAAAATCTCTGGGGATGGGGCCAGAGCATTGATATCTTTTTTTTTTTTTAGGATTTATTTTATGGTTGCCTTTTTAACCCTCATATCCATCCTATGAGATATCTACTATCATTATCCTCATTTTAAAGATGATTAACTTCTGCATACTTCACTTTACTCCTAAATTTAAGTTACATGGCATCAAACATCACATGTTTGCACTAATCACAGTGCTTTGCACTAATGAACTAAAGTTTTTAATGCTTACTAAAATAATCACTGCACTCAAGAGATTCATATTTGGGCTTCTATAAAGCAGTGATAATAAAATATTAAATACTTGCCAGGTTAGTTCTCCAGGCTCCTCCATGAACTAAATTCTGGCTTAGGAATGACTGGTTGGTACAAGGGTAAAAGGCCTGGTTCGTTAACTGCGAAGGGCTGGTTCAGTCCAGAGCTCCTCTGGGGTCAGCTGAGGCCTTCACTGAGACTGTGTTGTGGTTCACCCTTCTCCCTTTACCCATTCTTCTTCCTTTATTCTCTCTCAGGGCTTAATCTCAAACACTCTCCCCAATGAACTTCCTACGCACAGATGTCCATGTCTCTATGCAGAAAGACCCAACCTAAGACAAAAGGAGCCTAAGACAGATGAACCACATTTATTAACTTTATTTTACTTTCATAGACAGGGCATTTGAGAGAGGAAATTGTGCATGCTTTATGATCAGGGCGATCAATGCTTATCTGAGACCATCTCAGGGAGTTCCTTAATCTCTCTGAGCCTATTTGCTCGTTTCTGAAGAAGGATCTTACTAGGATTAAAGACAGTTCCCTTAAAGCACCTATCATGACATTTGGCAAAATATAGGCTCCCAGTCCACAGAAGCCTATAAATTGGCAAAGAACCAAATACCCAGGGCACATCTTCTAACCTTCCTACCAGCACCACCACACTGGTATTTTTAAAAATCATTCTAGGTGACTCCAAGATGTCGGGGTAAGAACTACCGAGTTCAGTCATGAAAGAGCCTTGTCGACAATGCTAAGTTTACGTTTTATTTTGAAAACATCAAGAGAGATTTAAAGGAGGGCAGAGTTGATTACATTGTATTTTAGACATATTCTGCCTGTGCAATCTAGAAGATGGGATAGAGGAGAAGACACTGCAAAGCCGGTGTTAGGCAAAGAGATCTCTGCAATAATCCATCTTGGAAACGATGGTGTTTAAAAAACCTCAAACCAAAACAGTAGCAGTGAAGACACAGGGGACAGGACAGATCTGAGGACAGTAAGGCCATAAACAGATGACTGTGGGATGTCAGGGGGAGGTTAAGCTACAGGTGAATGCAAGTTTCTGGCTTGAAACAATGGCAAGCCCGTGTGGTTTTCCAAGGAGAGAAATGCAGAGGAACAGCGGGAATGAGTGACCAAATGGCAAAAATGCGAGCTCAGTCTGACAGGACATCTCAGTGGAAATGTACAACAGCCACTGCAATTATGGTTGGGAGCTGAAAACAGGAATCTTGAGTTGGAGATAATTATTTAAGGACCACGAAGCCAAGGGAGTGTATGAAATCAGGAAAGCGAAGCATGGACCCTTGAGGAAGAACGTGTAAGGGGTAGGCAGAGAAAGGGAAACTGACCTCTAGACTGAGAAACAGCACCGTAACACTTGAAAAAAAAGTCCGAGGCATCTAAGACAAAAAAGGAGAAATGTGTGTAAAAATGAGGTAACCGACAGGGCCAAATGCTTCAGGAATATGAATAGTAACTAAACTTTATGAATAACCCCTCTCGTGAGTAGTACACTCTGTCGAGTGTATCAGGCACTTCACAACCCTTCCACTGAGGAATTTTTGGCAATGGATACAAGAACATCCCTGACTTAAATTGTAAGAACATTTACTATTCCACATATCAAGAAGTCTACAGAAAGAACATTCCGGTAACAAGATGCCGGGACTGATCCAAACGGCCCCGACACGGGTGTGCGGTCACCATCCAGCGGGGTATCCAGCCATCTATGCAAAGTTTCACTCCTGTGAACAAGTAGGAAAGAGGAAATGGATGTTGGGAAGCCAACCAAGAGTGTCTGCTGCACGGGATTGCTTTGGATGTCCTTCAGACAGTTGTGCGAGGGAAGGGTTTTGACCTCCCTTTTTTATAGACGAACAAACTATGGAAAACAGAGGCAAGAAGCTCCCCAAGAGCACACGTCTCAGAAGGGACAGATCCAGGGTTCAATCCAAGTTTTTTCTATCTTCAGAGATGGGAATTCTTAGCCGTTCTGCTACTCCATCTTCCAGAAGCTTAAATAAGCAATAACAATCTCCTCCTGATTCATTCATTTAACTCGTACATACTGAAATTTTGCTACTGTGTGCCCAGGACTTGGGTTTAAAAAGTAATAGTGCTTTACTTTATCTAAAAGTAATAATAGGGGCGCCTGGGGGGTTCAGTGGGTTAAAGCCTCTGCCTTCGGCTCAGGTCATGATCTCAGGGTCCTGGGATCGAGTCCCGCATCGGGCTTTCTGCTCAGCAGGGAGCCTGCTTCCTCCTCTCTCTCTGCCTAACTCTCCGCCTACTTGTGATCTGATCTCTGTCAAATAAAGAAAGAAAATATTTTTTAAAAAGTAATAATAACCCGGTTCCCTTGGGTGCATTCATTCTTAATTCCCCAAATGTCCCTTCATAGAGTAAAGTCTTTATGACAAAGGAAAGAGGTCCAGGAAAGCCATGTTGAAGCAGCTAGCTCAGTTCTCACCGATCCTGGACTGATGGGAGCTGGAGAGAGGGCCCGCCAGGAGACGTGGAACGCGGGACCTGAGTCACCGATGGCAGAGCACAGGAGGAAGAGGGGGCTGCCGAACATGTATAAGAAAGCAGCTGTGTTTCTTTAAGAACTCATTAGAGGTCAAGTGTAGGCTCCTAGGAAAGATGGAGCCTCTGGGAACCACAGACACTAGGAGTTCCCACCCACTCAGGATTCTTCACTATGAACATCCACTGGGGCCCTGAGAAGGACGGAGGCAGGCCCAGGGGCCGGAGAGCACCATGCCCTCCGGGGAGCTGGCCAGCCGCAGACAAGTCATGGATCATCACTCAGACCCTTTCCTCTTAAGTTTCCTGCGGGAGGGCAGCTATCCCTGTCCCCCCGGAACAAGAGTGAAGACCCTTCAGGGCTGGGAGTAGGGGGAAGAGCTCCAGCCCTAGGCAAAGGCGAGGGGCCTCCCTAGACCACATCGGTGGAAGCACCCTCCACAGAGAAAGGCCCGCCCCGACCATCTGAGCCCCGGACACCCCGAAGAGCGGGTGTTCCCAAGCAACAGCAGTCTGGTGTTGGGGACGAGGAGGAAGCAAGGAGGGAGGTCCTCTCAGAGACGCGAGCTCACAAAAACGCGGGAGGTACAGGGGTGCGTGTGGCGCCGGGACACTGAGGGTCAGCCCTCACCGAGGATGATGCCAGAAGAATCTGAAGCTGGCGGCACCCTGAAAAGAACCACGGCGATAGAAAAGCTAAAGCTGGCTTGGGTGGCACTTGGGCTTTCTGAACCTGCAGGCTCACGTCACTCATCAGGTCTTACAGATGGCACTGCCTCCTCTCCATTTCCACTCTGGATCTGTGAGCCTCAGCTGGTCCCCTAGTCTCCATCGTCCACACTTGGCCATTTTCTGTCCCACGGTGTGTCTGAGCTGCGTCCTGGCTCATTTCCGCAGATCGCTCCCTTACATCACTTCCCCTTCCCCTATCACACTCTGTTCTGGAGAAGTTCTACGTGCTCTTCTTTGACGGTCCCTGGTCATTTCTATAGTCTCTTAGTCCTTGCCCATACTGGCAACCCTTTTACATACTCAAACACATCAAATATGCACATTTTATAACCTGCTACTAAAAAATCCAGTACCTGAAGTCCTCGTGGGTCTGAGTCTACAATCTCTCTGCTGGCTCACGTTCATGGCACCTCGTTTCATCCATGCTTTCTGGGTGAATTCGTGTTTGATTTAACTTTATGGGAAAGAGGGTCCTGCTGAAAATATATTCTTCCATAAAGAACTCGTGTTGCTTTAGCCAGATGATGGGCGGAGGGCGGGGGGCGGAGGGGCTACTGATGGAATACCACCTAAAAATAAAATTTCAGTATGAAGGGCTTTTTTGAATTAAATAGGTAATATAAATTTGGTATGAAACCTTCAAGAAGGCCAGCTTTCAGTTAAAAATTCTCAGGGAACCATATTTTTTCCTTTTCCATCTATGGCTAAGTTTAAGGCAGATAATTTTCCTTGTAGACCCTCTTTGTAAAGCTCTTTTCTTTTTTCTTTTTAACCTAGTCTATTCTTTTGTTAAGAATAGGTGACCCTTTAGCATTCTGGCTTTTTTAACCCTCCTCAGTTGAGTGGGTTCCAACAACATGAGTAGTCACCGAGGCCACGAGGAATGACCGGATTGTTTCCAGGATAGCTGGTGGTTTAAAAGCTTACTCTCCTTTTGGATTCCTGTATTTAATTTGTTTTCAACAAGCTGAAATTGCTTATAAAAAATAAAGGAGCAGAATGTCCTAATGGTGCCTGTTAGTCTATTCCTGGGTTTGTATCCCAGGTCTGCTCTTAATTATTGTGCAACCTCGGGTAATCTATCAGGTTTCCTGAAGTCATTTTGTCATTTGTAAAACATAAACAAATAATACTTAGCTCCTTGTTTGACTCTCATGCAGACTCAAGAATAATGAATGCACAGTGCCTAGAACAAAGAGATCCTGCCTGGCACATAACCAGTGGCGGTTATTAGAAGTTTTGTTAGCAGACTCCCTTGCGATAAATGTCCTGCAATCTTTAAAAACTACAAACTGGTCATTTCTAGACAGGTCTGCTGCCCACTCAGCCCAGAGAGAATCACAAAGAGGCGTGGGTTGGAGTCCACAGGACCTTACATTAAGGATGAGGGTGGTGATAAAGGGGATTTATCTTCTCCATCTTCTGTATATCATTCTTTGTCCCAATCGGAAAGGATCTGGTGGCAAAAATGACACCTTATCTGATATACAAAGGATTGCCTCTGAAAAGAAAATAATAAGTAGGGTAGGGAGAATCTCACCCAAAGAACCAACTACTGTCATTAAACAGAATCTTGCAAACAAGAGTGTGAGCTCAGTGGTATTTGGGCTGCGAAACAGGCATTCTCCATCTGCCAGGTGATGGTCCTAATGATTACATCCACAGCCTCCAAAGGGTAATTGAATTCACATAGTCCTGATCCATTTACACTAATGTAATTTGAACCTGGCCTGATAGACACCGAGTCATGCACAGACTGCCCTCTCTCCTTTGGCGTTATTTGTCCAGATGAAAACTAATCAGAACTTAACATCCATTTGAAAATTGTTAGGCCTATTGGCTTTCCCATGTGGCAAAGCATCTCTAGTTTTAAAGGATTTTTAAAGTTTAACTGATGGTTATAGGATTATGGTCACTTTGGAATTTTTTATTTACTGTGCTCTGCAGCAATCACTCAAAAACCTTCTTTCAAAGAAATAATGCGTCATGGCAGCATCATTATTTGGTGGCTGTCCTCTATCTTACGACATATTCACCTATGAAACTATGGAAGGGGGCCATGGTCCCCATTCCGGCCCCTCCCTGGAGGGATGTTTAGACTAAACGGAATGGACTCTGCAGGCAGCTTTGCCTCTCTCCAGTGCTCATTCGGCCTTCCACAACTAGTACCTGAGTCCTACAATGAGCATCTTACCTTGAGCTCCCAGGAAACAGACTATGAAATACAGATTTGCAGGCAGGTTTACTGAGAAGTGCTTTCGGGTTCAGCGTCTGGAAGCAAGGAAAGCAGACCTGGGCAAAGGGAGAGGTTGAAGGTTGATGTCATGTCGACCAAGGCCCCACAGCCCCGCAGAGCGCTCTCAGGCAAAGGATGGACCATCCGAGTTGTCCTCATTCAAGGCGACGGGCTCGTCCTTTCCGCCGTGGTATTGACCAGTCACTGGGCTGCAGCCGTGGAGGGAACAAAAGTCTGGGCAAGAAGCTTTCTTCTTCCGACGGCCGTTCCTGAGGAGGCACCGCGCTGTGGGCCAGCAGCGGCCAGCACGCGCGGCGGCGGGGAGAGCGTGCCTCCGTCCTGTGGGCCCGGCTGATGCCTCACAGCCTCCCCTCCCACGGCAGGAGGTCGGCGAACCAAATTCGACACAGTCCCCAGCCTCGTGGAGCTTACAGTCCGTGGGTATTCACAGCATTTCTCAACTTCCTATGTCTCGACCTTGCAAAGTCCCTCTTCATCTTGTCCCCGGTGGCCCTGCCCCGATCTGCCTTATTCCAGCTTATCCCAGCTTCCCCCGGACGGGGGAGACAATCACGATCACAGGTCAGGATGTTTGGGTCAGCCCTGGGGCATCGTCCAGCAAGAGCGAAGGGTTCTATTGGCTCAGCGGGGTGTCCCCGTGGCTTGGCTTCCCGAAGCCCTCAGTGTGCGGTGCTAAACGGGAAGGTGAGACAATGACTAAGTTGATCCTTATCAAGAACAATCAGCTCTAAGAAAAAGAGGTTACATATTCTGTAATGGCCATGGATGTGTATCCGGGTGGCCAGAATGTTCCGCCCTCAGCCGCCCCGAGGGGACCCAGTGTTTTATGGTGATCGGGTACAATATCTTACAAAGCTTTTGTAAGAGTGGGTGAGACAGGCAGGCGATTGAGATCACTTCCATTCTACGAGAAGGACACTGAGGCACAGCACAGGTATGGATGTCCCCCTGAGCCACACACCAACAAAGGGGTGGAAATGGTTAAAATAGTTACGAGTCGTTATAAACATCATTGCTGTTTTCACATGGACTCTGGGAGGTAAATGTTAGCATGCTGAGGTTCAGAGGTTAGGTGACTTGCCTGGGTCACACAGCAATTACGTGACAGGATTTGGGACCTGCCCGTCTTGTTCCAGAGCCCAGGGTCTTTGCACTACCTCCTACGTAGGCGTCCTGGTCTGCGGTTGAGAAGATCGTGCTGAGAGGTAGGGAAATAGAACTGGCATTTGAAAGATTTGTGTGGGGACTTCAGAGACAAGTGCCCGGGATGCGGTGACAGGTGAATTTTGCCTCGGGTGCAGACTGCTGCGAAAGCAGGTGTTCCTGGCCTAACAAACGTCACTGAGTTGCAGCGGGACTCAGCCAGGGAGGAAGGAGTAGGGCCTGCCCGGCTCAGGGGTGCCGGGACCCAGCCCTGGGCAGGTTTCCCGGGAGCCTGCTGCAGACAGAGGCAGGGAGAGGCGGGGGGCCAGCATGGTCCTCGCACCGCGACAGACCAGTCAGTCCAGGCGGACTTCCTGTAAGATGCGCCTCGGCTCCATTGTGTCCCCGAGGGGAGGCCCATCCTGGCCGTCTTCACAGGCACGAGAGAGCCGAGATGGGAACCAAGGTTTAAAGCTCCGATCCCAGAGCAGGTCGTGGCTCCTGCTCTTGACCTTCCAGTTCCGGCACAGCTGGGACTCAGAGCCGGGCTGCTTCGCTGGGGGAGCAGGTGTGGCCCGAGGGCAGCCCAGGCCTGTTGGGTGTCCCTGGCACAAGGCAGACCCAGCCCCGGCCTGGGTGGCTCCGGAGCGGGCCGGGCGGGCGGTTCTGTTCACGGCTGTCTGGCCCAGGCCGGGCTAGTCCCCCGGTCCCGGCGGCCCCGCTGCAGGCCCAGGCCGGGCTAGTCCCCAGGTCCCGGCGGCCCCGCTGCAGGCCCAGGCCGGGCTAGTCCCCCGGTCCCGGCGGCCCCGCTGCAGGCCCAGGCCGGGCTAGTCCCCCGGTCCCGGCGGCCCCGCTGCAGGCCCAGGCCGGGCTAGTCCCCCGGTCCCGGCGGCCCCGCTGCAGGCCCAGGCCGGGCTAGTCCCCCGGTCCCGGCGGCCCCGCTGCAGGCCCAGGCCGGGCTAGTCCCCCGGTCCCGGCGGCCCCGCTGCAGGCCCAGGCCGGGCTAGTCCCCCGGTCCCGGCGGCCCCGCTGCAGGCCCAGGCCGGGCTAGTCCCCCGGTCCCGGCGGCCCCGCTGCAGGCCCAGGCCGGGCTAGTCCCCCGGTCCCGGCGGCCCCGCTGCAGGCCCAGGCCGGGCTAGTCCCCCGGTCCCGGCGGCCCCGCTGCAGGCCCAGGCCGGGCTAGTCCCCCGGTCCCGGCGGCCCCGCTGCAGGCCCAGGCCGGGCTAGTCCCCCGGTCCCGGCGGCCCCGCTGCAGGCCCAGGCCGGGCTAGTCCCCCGGTCCCGGCGGCCCCGCTGCAGGCCCAGGCCGGGCTAGTCCCCCGGTCCCGGCGGCCCCGCTGCAGGCCCAGGCCGGGCTAGTCCCCCGGTCCCGGCGGCCCCGCTGCAGGCCCAGGCCGGGCTAGTCCCCCGGTCCCGGCGGCCCCGCTGCAGGCCCAGGCCGGGCTAGTCCCCCGGTCCCGGCGGCCCCGCTGCAGGCCCAGGCCGGGCTAGTCCCCCGGTCCCGGCGGCCCCGCTGCAGGCCCAGGCCGGGCTAGTCCCCCGGTCCCGGCGGCCCCGCTGCAGGCCCAGGCCGGGCTAGTCCCCCGGTCCCGGCGGCCCCGCTGCAGGCCNCGTGTGCGTGCGTGTGCGCGTATGTGTGTGCATATGCGTGTGTGCACGAGTGTGCGTGTGTGCGCGTGCGTGTGCACGTGTGCGTGTGTGTGTGCACGTGTGCGTGCGTGCGCGTGTGCGTATGTGTGTGTATATGCGTGTGTGCGTGCATGTGTGTGCACGAGTGTGCGTGTATGTGTGTGCGCGCGCGCACGTGTACGTGTGCACGTGCGTGTGCACGTGTGTGCGCGTGTGCATGCGTGTGCGTGCGTGTGTGCGTGCGCGTGTTGCCGTGGGATCCCGCGGTTCCACCACCGGAAGGAACACGAGATGCAGAATCATGGAGAATGACCTTAAAGGCATCTCCTGGCGACAGACGGCGGAGCGGCTGCGGGTGGAAGACAGCCCGCTAGCTCTCGGGGCCTCGGCTGTAGAACTGCATTTTAACGAGAAGGATTTTTAACTTCGTTGTCATATGGCTCAGGGGTGTTGGTGATAATTTCATTCATTCCACAAATATTTTTACTGCCTACCATGTGCAAAGTTTTCAAAATAAAATAGCTGCCGCATGCAGAGGAGAGTGGTACCTATGGTTTCTCGCCAGCCGGGCAGAATCCTGTGCGGAGATGCTAAAACGGAGGCAGGTGGCCCCGCTCCGCGGGCCGGGCCCGGCAGCCTCCTTGCTCGGGGAGCCCCTGCGCCCCCACAGCCGTCTGGGCCCGCAGGCCCGCACTCGTGTCCCGGGCTCACCCTCCCTCCCTCCTGCGAATCCGTAGGTTCCTCTCCGTGCTCGTCCAAGCTCTGGTTTCCTCAACGTTCCAGCCTCCGTGAGTTCTGCAAAATTACACTGAGAGGCCATAGCTCCCATGTAGCGATGATCACAATCCCCCTGAAGCGCCAATCAGCCCGAAATACTGACTGTATAAGGAAGAGCAGGCTGCGCGCTTAGCACCTTGGCCTGAGGAACTGAATCTAATAGGTTTGCAGACACTACAACAGAAGATAAGGTGCATACACATATTTTTGCTTCCTACGCTGACATTTTTGCCAGAAGATGGGAGAAGAAGGAAGAAAAGAATTTGCAGGAAGAAAATGGGCCAGATGCTGACTTGGGCATTGGAAATAAATGAATAAGACAGTCTGAACAAATTTTTAAGTAGGAAAAAATGATGTGATTTGAAAGGTGCTAAGATACCTAATGTTTTTTTCTCCAAATAGAGACTTTAACCACGTTATGACTGTGACATTTTCTTGACATTTCCCCTCTGCCGGAATGTCCAGGGCTTGTCATCTCTTACCTCCCACCCGCCTTGTCCACTGTTTGACCCGTTGGATCGATTCTTAAAATGCTCCAGGTCACTAAGCAGTTTTTGCAAGGGAATTTGTGATGGTGTCAACACTGTGCTTCGTTGAGTGGTCAATCCTTAAGTCTGTTTTCCTGACATTTAAAAATGGGTGGTCACATGGGGTGGTTCCTTCAACCAAATCAGGCCAAAGGGGCTTCACAGGAGAATGTTAGTTTCCATCAAAATGTGATTATTTTCTTTGTTTATATTCATAGTCGGGGATCGAAATGTTTTTTTTCTCTTGGGGAATCTTTCGAATCATAATGCAAATAGAAAGGTCAATTCATTAGGAAAATTTAATTTAATTTACAAATACACAGAAAGAAAACTAAGGCTTATAATCTGAACCTGTTTGATTAAAATTTTGTACTACTCTATGGGTGAAAAATCAGGAAATACCAGATTTTCAAATTTTAACCTGATACGCTCTGGAATATTGAATTTGAAATTAGTGTCTTAAGGGCAGAATGAATGCCCGTGTGGTTTACTCCCTCTTGGAATGAATCTGTGGTCGTAAAACATTAGAAGAGGGAAAAACAGTGTTAGGAGAGTATCCTTTAAATCAGGGACCCACGGTCTGTGGATGGATTCAAAGTGTCCACAAATTTCCCAGACACGTGTGCATGTTAAAAGTCGAATGTGCATGTTCTCTTCTAAAGAAATTTCAGTGTTTCCACCAGATTCTCAAACTTGTCTATGATCTTCCAAATGTTAAGAATCCCTGTCTTGGAGGTAAGCTACATCAGCCCTCATTCTGCCAGCTGGGCAACTGCCACCCTTCCCAAACCTGAATGGTTAAACAACTTGGCTAACTTCTCCACGACAGTACGGTAGACCCTGGGCACGGACCGCCAGCAACATAATCCCCACCAGCCCCAATATCTCCCGGGCCTTCCAGGCAAACAATAGATACTAAATTTAGTTTTTAAAAAGACCATTTTCCACAGACCTGTACCCCTGGGGCAAAGAATAAAAAAAAAAATGAAAAGACCATTTCCACCATAACTTGTTTTTTTCTTTTTTTTTTAAAGATTTTATTTATTTATTTGACAGAGAGAGAGAGAGATCACAAGTAGGCAGAGAGGCAGACAGAGAGAGAGGAGGAAGCAGGCTCCCCGCTGAGCAGAGAGCCCGATGTGGGCCTGGATCCCAGGACGCTGGGATCATGACCTGAGCCGAAGGCAGGGGCTTTAACCCCCTGAGCCCCCCAGGCGCCACTCCACCATAAATTGTAAATGGCCCATGAACATTGACGGGGAGTGAGGACCAGATCAGTGAAACCCTACGTTGACTGCTCAGGTTTACCATCACCCTGTTCGGTTCTGATTTAGGGCAAGGGCCGCACAGGTCCTTGAACAAACACTCCCTCCTCCCTATCTCTAGAACTGCATCCCGCTCGCGTGTTTGGTCTCCTTTGATGACACTCCTTTGACGGGGAGATGCCGTCTGCTTTAGTTTCATGGAAAAGTACTCCCACACTTGCTGTGACACCCGAAACCCCATACCACAGTTCCCATCCAACAGGTCTTTCAGGCGTCAGGCCTGTGCAAAAACAGCCTGTTGGATAATAACGGAGAAGATAAAGTTTCACAGATAAGGAGGAAGTGGTGTGAGTGGAAACCTACAGGATGAATATGCACTCTCTGCTCCCCCCGCTTGTCTCCCCCACCCTCCAGGTCTGGCCCGGAGACACCTGCCTGTTTGCAGAGTCCACAAATACTAGCTGTGAGTGACCCACCAAGTAATCCTTCCTGTGCACACACGAAGTGTAAACTGCTTTGTCCTGAGCCAGTTGGGAGGAACTAAAGCTGGATTTGAAGGGTTAAACTACCTGTCAGCCTTTGAGTGACCTTCACTCCCTTCTCTGGCACACCTGGGAAAAATGACCCCAATCATCCATGTCCGTGCGCCCTGAATCTATTTACTATCATTAACTCGAGGAGTTGATAAAGTCCTTTCATTTCAATGCATAAGAATTTGTCTTGATGTTCACATAAAATAGATCTTTTACTTGCAGGCTTCCCTCACTCCTCACGTGCAGCCAGTTTCCCGAGGACCCAAGTCAGGGTACTGTTGGACAACACGTGCCTCTTGCTGTTTCAGTTGCTGTCTGGGGGACAGAGCCTCCTCCACTCCTTGTTACTCCATGTTCAGCACCAGGAGTTTGAGTTGAGCTCTTATTGCCTGAAATAGTTACTAGGTATCATTTATGGAGTGCTTACTACTTACTATGGAGTGCATTGTGCATGTTCTCATTTTGTACTCACAACATCTTATGAAGTAGACCCTTACAACTGGGAAAATGTAGGCTTACTGCTCAAACAACTCCAACTACCGGAGGCACCTCTCGCCGACTCCAGAACCCCTGTCCTCACGGCTCCCCCACGCCAGCTTAGTTGAGTAGGCTTTCCAACCCTCAGAGGATGGAAAGCATTCCAGGCTATGCGTCCATGTTTATTGCCCGGACAGCAGAAATGCAGTCTTAGAGAGCGGAGCGGTGGCAGCCTGGAAAACAGCATCGGAATGCCCCTTGAGCCCGGAGCAGCCGCTCTGGGCCAGCCTTGCCCTGAGCAACTCACGGACACGATTATCATCTCATCCTCATAATAATCTTGAGACTCTCCAATTTTTACAATTGGAGAGACTCAGAGAATTGAAGTTACTTCCTTGAAACTCAAAGAATGTCAATGAACAGGGCCTTGACCTGAAGTCTCAGTGATTCCTTTCCGATCTCCCTAATCCGTTAGAGGAAGACAAGTATCCACAAACGTGATCAAAGACCTCCAGGCTTTTATTTTACTTTTTTAAAGATTTTGTTTATTTGTCAGAGAGAGAGAGAGAGACAGAGAGAGCATGAGCTGGAGGAGGGAGAGGGAGAAGCAGGCTCCCCGCTGAGCAGGGAGCCCGATGTGGGACTCGATCCCAGGACCCCAGGGTCATGACCTGAGTTGAAGGCAGCTGCTTAACCCACTGAGCCACCCAGGTGCCCCACCTCCAGGCTTTCAACCATGCTATACCTTTGCCTCCTTCCTTTTTCCAATCCAGGACCAAAAGACAAATTTAAAAAGATCCTAGATCCCTTCCATCAAGTTGCCTTCCTATTGTTAGCTAGAATATTATCGGTTGAATTATCAACTGACAACGGGAAAGAAATGGGAGTAGATTAATTCTCACCATCATCACCCAGAATTAGTACTACATTCCCTACGTTACGCATGAAAGAACATACACTCAGCGAAGAACCTTGGTTAAAATCAGAGAGCCGTTACATAGAGTCAGTAGGAATGGGTTCATCGTTGGTTACAGAGATCAGCAACATGTAAGGTGCTTTGTGTTCAGATATTTATCCTGGCCTCCTCTGGACTGTTCCTTTAAAGAATGCAAAGTCAGAATTCGTAGATGGATCTCTTTCCTCACAGTTTGGAATTGGGGTGTTCTATTCCTTGTGGGGCTTGGGGAACTTTGTGTTAGACTTACTTTCACAGTTCTTTGCTGGAGTGTTGGAGCGGACCCCATCTGAGGCCCCTTTCACAGGCCAGCTCTACAAAGGAGGCAAGGAAGTTCCCCAAGATTCCATGGCCATGGGGGAGGCGCTGCAGAATGTGCTTCCTTCTCCATCCCAGAAAGGCAAAAATAGCATGTTTCTCAGAAGGTCATAGGGTGAATGTCCAAATGCCTGCTGCCTAGCCGTGCCATGCTGGTCAGGTATGGAGCAGCTCTCGAAAGATAGCGGCCCTCAGAGGAAAAACTGAAAACCACAAACTTGAAAATCTTACTCAGAAGGACTAAACTCTTACATGACTCTTTGTGATTGAAAACCCCTGCTCAGAGTTTAAAATTCTCTGATAGCAACAATGTGTATTTATTGAGCACCTGTCATTGGACCAGCTACTCTGTAAGAAATGGGATGTAAGGGTGAATAACATAAAATTTCCACCGTACAATCTAGAAGTGTCTAAAAAACAAGGAAGTACACTAAAGTTCGGGACATGGCATCATCAGAGCACTTGAAACAGGAGTGCATGGGGCGGGGCGCCGTCCAGATGGGAGGGTCAAAGAAGGCCTCTCCAGAGAGGTGCCACCTGAGCTGAAGTGAGCCGGGCGAGGGGGGAGGGAGAGACGGGCCACTGAAAGCTTGTACAAAGACCAACACAAAGACCAGCTCTGGGGAAGAAGCAGGGGACAGAATATCAGATGACATCCCCTATCTTCTCAATCACTGATTATTTTCCATAACCAATAATTTAATGACGATCTTCAAAGTTTTAGAGACAGAAGCTTTGTCAACACTAAACAAAATATTTATTTTTTTCAAGATTATATTGTAAATACATTTCCAGATTGGAAAGGGCCTCTCATCCAAGGCAATCCCCTTGTTTAACATGTGAGGAAACTGACGTCAGGGAGGTTTGGTGACTTATCGAAGGTCCCCAACAAGCTTTAATAAATGCTTTTTCTTTATTAAATGCATGAGTGTATTACATTCCTGGATGGAAAGGCTATGTATTGTCGGAGTAAATACTTTTTCCAGATCCAGGTATAGCATTCATACAGCTCCAATTCAGCTCGTGAATGGATTATTCATAAACAATTCAACCAAATCACTCTAGAAATCAGTGACGCTGAGGTCTTCCAGTCATTCGAGGTAATTGTCTATGCCATAGTATGTTCTGTTATTTGTTTGTTTGAGAGAGAAAGCCCGTACAAGCAAATGGGGAAAGGGCAGGGGGGAAGGGAGAGTCTTAAGCAGACTCCATGCTCAGCACGGAGCCCAACAGAGGCCTCCGTCCCACAAACCTGAGACCGTGACCCGAGCCAAAACCAAGAGTCAGTTGCTCAACCGACTGAGCCATCCAACCTCCCCTCCATAGTACATTCTAGACAGAAAGGTAGAACGTTAGAGATATGAACCCTTTCCTCCTCACACACAAAGTACTTTCTCATGTTATATCCCACTTTTAAGGAATATGAGTACATGTTAAGGACACACCTCCCAAGGGAAATGTCTTGTCCTTGGCACTGTCCATCAGTCGGACTGCTGGCCGGTGAGCTGACTCGCAGTTGAGCCTGTGCTGATGTCTGCCATGAAAGGAAAGCAGCAGAGGCTGTGCCCGTGATCCCTGACTGAGAGCCTTCGCCCAGCCCTTGAAAACACTGTATTAGCTCTTCTTCCTTCCAACTGCAATAATAATGAATGCTTATCTAAGGTCTTTTATCCCAGGAGCTCTGAGGGATTTACTAACATTACAGTGCTTAGTCCCTTTCTGATTAGCCATGGGAAAATGTCAGTTCTTGTCGCTCGGGAAAATTACTGCCCTTCCCCAGACACCGCACACAGGCTAAGTCATCATGGCCAGGCCAGGAGAGGGGGTTCCTCTGTCCTGAAGGCAAACCAAGACAGAGACAAGGAGGGACCTCTGTGGGCCGCGGGACACCATCGCTGAGGGGGCTGCGTGGACGGGAACCATGCCGGGGATGCTCTGCCGTTCCCGGACCTGCTTCCAGAACTGTGCAGTCCCACTGGCAGGGCGTCCGTGTGGTGGAGCACATAGATGACGTCTACAGGGACATGAGCATTTCAGACTCCACGCCTTGTGCACTCTCCCATCCTTGTCATCAGCATCTGGCTTTGGTGTCCAGACTGTGAACGTTGAAGTCAGAGTCCCGGATTTCAAATCCCACGTGCTCTACGACCCTGCTCTGTGAACTTGGGCAACCGTAGCTTCTTTCTGTGAGTCCATTTTCTCACCGCTACAACGTGTACAGTCCCATCCCACAGGGTTGTTGTGAGGGTCAGGTGTGGTGATGAACGTAAAGAGCCTAGTCTGCTTCCAGCACGGAACCATCCGGATGGCAGCTTCTGTTCCATCTGTATGACGCTTGCTGCGGAGAGACTTGCTCGCAGAGTTAAGCCAAGTACCCTTTGCTTTTGTGAAAAGAAACAAGAGATTTTTTCCTCTGTTATGATAATCAGGATTTTATTTTATTTTTAATTTTTTTTTTTTGCCCCAAGAGTACAGGTCTGTGAATCATCAGGTTTACACCTTTTACAGCGCTCACCATAGCACAAACCCTCCCCAATGTCCAACACTCATCCACCCGATAATCAGGATTTTTAAAAAATTTATGAACTGAGGCCTAGCAAAAACAGTATTTACTCTCTCAGGTCCTTTGCCACTAATAGCTCTTCACCCACATGCTAGCTTTCTATCTTTTGTCTTCTGGTTTTGTTTTTGTTTTTTGTTTTTTTTTTCTTTTTTTGCTGACATCTTTGAAGTAAAATATTTATACTACCATCAGATTTTTCCTAAAGGATTAAAGTTTAATGGAGCGTTCTCACTAGCTTGGTATCAAAACCCAAATCTCCTGATAGCCTGTAACAGTTAGTGTGACTTATTTCTTATTAAGTACCTAACACCTTTCCAGTGCTTTACATCTGCCAACTTATTTGGTTTTCACACTACTTGTTTGAGGTAGGAACTATTAATTTTCCCATTTTACAGAGGAGGAAACCGAAGCACAGAGACATTCGTTAATTTTCTCTGGTTAGGCCACCATGTTTTCCCAGCGTTGGCTAAAACTCGGAGCCTGAGGTAAGCAAGGAAACATTCAGGCTTTACGCAGGGGATGCAAACCTGAGCGACAACGAGATGAGATGAGACAAGATGAGATGAGATGAAGCGTGGGTAGGCATGTTCCTTGGGAGTCTGGACTTCTCCGGAACATTCGCAAGGAGAAAGCATACCCCAGAGCAGTCAGCGGAAGGGAGGACCCCTTCCTCCAACCGCTTGCCCCCTTTGATGGAGGTGCCCTCACCTCCAGGGCTCATTCCCCCACGCAGTCCCTCAGCTCAGCAGCTGTGCAGGAAACTACACGGTGACGTTCCATCCAAGTGACAGTGTGGAAGGGCCACACGCAGTGAGTGGGGTGCTGTCGGAGAGAGAGGAGGAAGGAAACTGGAGGGAAACTGAGAAGGCTGGTGCCAATCTTGTCTCATTCAGGGGCGCAAGGGGGGCAACTATCACCTCACTGGAAGAAGTCCTAGAACTTAGAGGCATTTTTTCCCTAGGACTACCACAATAAATAACCATAAACCTGGTGGCTTAACACCATGGAAGTTTATGATCTCACCATTCTAGAGGATGGAAGTCGGAGATCAAGGTGTCACCAAAGCCATGCTCCCTTGGAGGCTCCAGGCAAGAATCCTTCCTCGCTTCTGCATAGCTCCTATGGGCTCCTGGCAATCCTCGGTGTTCCTTGGTGTTTCCTGGCTTATGATGCATCACTGTAGTCTCAGTCTGCCTCTCCACATCACCCGCTTCTCTGTGTCTGTGTCCTCTCTTCTCAAAGGGACACCAATCATTGGCCAGTGGGCCCTCCCTAAATCCAAGATGATTTCATCTCGATATTCTTAATGGATTACGTCTTCAAAGACCTTTATTCCAACTAAGGTCACATTTTGAGGTTTTGGGGGGACACTATTTAACCCACCTCCCTAGGCCTCAGGAAACCTTCACTGCTGTCAGTTTTAGTGAAAAAGAGTAAATATGCCCCTGCCTAAGAGAGAACGGGTCCATTTGGTGCTCTAGAAAGCATGGAGTCAAAGGCTTAGAATCAAAATACCTCAGAATGTATGGATAATTTGGTTTTCTGAGCTTATCAGAATAAACCACTTGATAGCTACCAAGAATTTTGAATTAAAGTGCATATTCATTGGCATTCCCAATTGAAACAAGCTGTGTGATCTAGCCACACAGTCACAAAAAATGGATACCTTGACGTAGAAGTCATCTAAGTGGGTTGTGGACACATCTGTACACACACGCACACACAAACAGATAAGTTGATAGGTAGGTAGGTAATAGGTGATAAATAGATTGATTGACTGATTGATTGATAAGGTAGATAGAATAGGCTTGATAGGACATTTTCCCCAGTATACACACAGAGAAGAAGACCCAGAGCTCTTTGGATCTATGTACAATGGGAGGCTTTCCTTCTAGTTGATGCCACTGGTGACTTCATTTTACAAAGTGTGAAACTTTGTTGTCTCTTCACGCCATGAATTATACTTTGACCTAAGTCTATCGCCTTTTGGAATTTGCTGCAGAATGTGCTTTTTATTTTTGTTCATTTTCTCTGTAATGTCACCAGCCAGATGGCCACGTGATTTCCAGTTTTGCTTCCGTTACTCCTAGAAGCATTTCTGAGGGACGAGAAGTATGGCTTGAGAAGGGAGGAATGGAGAGCGCCTTGCTTCATTGACGTTAGCCTATCTCACCTCATCCCCGCAAGAAAAGGTCGATTCGCACCCCCTGTGAATGCACCAGCCCCTGTCCTGGGCTCAGCACACGCAGGTGTGTCCCTCCTTGCCGCTGGCTAGTCATCCAGCTCACCAGACAGCAGCTGCCTGGGTATCCTCAGACCACAAGAAGTCAGAAAAACCATGGTTTCTGAGCTATGCCTTGATCGGAATTTGTCGTCTCGGGAGGCATCAGACAAAAAGAAGTCATCCCTTGCTCCTGAAGGTATTTATAGGGTCAAAGGCTGAAAGGGACTTCAGGGAACATTTGATCCAGTCTCCTGATTTCAATGTCAGCAATGTACCAGGCATGGTACTATGCCCTGCAGGGCAACAGGGAGTAAACCCAGGCGCAGAACTCACCCTACCGGAGCACCCACAGTCCCATGGGAGAGGGCAGACGTCACCTAAAATGACGCAAATAAAGACGAAGATATGAAGGTGATGGAGGCTGCACACGGCGTCATGAGAGTGAGATGGGCACTCTAGAAGTCTTCCCGGGAAGTAGACTCAAGCTGGGGTCTGACCCGAGAAGCTCTGCAGAAGCAGGCAGGAGGGAAGAGCCTCCCAGGCAGGGGGAGCCGGCAAGCTCCCTGCGGACTTCCGGGCAGGCAGCAGTCCTGGGAGGGGCCGAGAGTCTGCACTTCTGACGACCGCTCTGTCTGTGGTTCAGATACGATCCCGAGTGAGCAGTCACAAGCGCTGTGCTCAAACGGACTTGACCTGGGTGACCTCAGGGCAAGCTCCGCCTCGAACACCGCGACGAGGGGTCCCTGAAAGGGTACGAAGATGACATCCAGTAGCGTGAGTGTAAACACTGCACAGTCAGACATGCCCCTGTGAGTATGCAGAGCAGTCAGATGTCGTTGTCCTTTGCTTTGGAAGGCCTCCAGGGACAGACTGCCTAGTGGAGAAGCCTGACTCCCACACATAAGGACAAACCAAAGGGAGGGAAAGTGTGTTGCCAGGACAAGATTCATCTTTGAGTTCCCGAAGGGTTACAAAGGTTACAGAGGTGGGCATGGACGAGTGATATAAGAGCCGAGGGAGGAAGCAGCGTGGGTGGAAGTCAGGCTGCCTTCACACTGAAGAAGGAACCACGCGATGCTTCCTGGCACCACCCAGCTGGCGAGAACATTCTTCTCCCCGGGAGTAGCTTACAACCACAGCAGCTGTGCTGGGGACAGTTCCATTGTTTCAGGGTCTTCCTTGTGTTGAATCCAGCCAGTCCTCACTTAGATCAGTCAGGGCCTGGCAGGAAGCAGGTGCACACACTCAAGAGGGGTGACTGGAGAGAATTCAGGAAAGAACTGTGTCCAGAGCAGGGTTAAGATGGAACCTCCCGGGGCCAGCCGTGGCTAGGAACTGCTGAATACCACTCCAGGCCTGAGGCGGCAGGGGAGGGGGTGATGTTACTGGAAGCTCGCCTTGGAAGTGGGACCAGCCAGCAGAAGCCAAGGCTTCCTGGAGACAAACCCAGCCACTGCCAACCAGGGCTTGGCAGGCAGGGAGCCAGAGGAGTCAACGATCTGAGCCTCTCCTCTCATCCGTTAGCATCCCACTGGGGCCTCCCACTGGCCGGGCCCCCCCAGGAACGAGAGCGAAGAGGCCCATCCATGCAGCACGTAAATCTTCCCGGCACAGTGCAGACAAGAGGAGAGATCTAGAAAGGGAAACATCTTGCAAAATGATATCTCTTTTTTTTTAAGTGCCTGACTCTGTTCCAGCACTTTCCACATATTGCCTTATTTAATTTTCATGATAGGTCAAAAGTAAGGTGTGTGCATGTATATGTGAGTGCATGTATGTGCACACGCACAATCACACATGCATGTGCACCCACACACATGCACCCCACACACACACACGGCAGGGCTTTGGCAGCTGCAGAAACACTGCAGTTCTGCTAGTGCTTCCGTTCAGGTGAAGCAAGCCCACTATCAAAGAGAGCTGAACTATTTTGGTAGGTGTTAATGCTGCAGCATTTAAAAGCTGGGACAGAGAACGAACGTCATCGGCTCTGCTGCGGACCGTGGCCGGGGAGCGGGGAGGGCAGAGCTGCAGTGCTCTGTTCTGCCCTGTCACTGTCTGCATGGTGGTGCGGGAGTCTGGGCCCCACAAGAGCAGGACTGTAGTGCAGAGCCCTCCACACTCCCCGTGTGCCGCGGAGCCAGGGCGCACCTGGGCCTGGGCCGGTCGCTGGGCTCTTGGCGGAGGAGGCTTGCCCAGCTCGGCCTCGCACTCGGAAGAACACAGAGTCAGAGACGTTCTCAGGGGATGCAAATGCGCCTTAGCCTATGGTTCCAGACTTCGGAATGCATGAAGGTCGCGGGGGAGAGCTCGTTGCAAACACGGACTCCAGGGCCCCGTCTTCAGGGATCCTGCTTCAGCAGGGCCGACTTCAGCACATCCCTCCCCGACTGCGATGCTGCAGTCTGCGGACCTCACTCGGAATTGCTGACTGGCAGTGCGCGTGTGTTCTTAGGCCTGGGACAGGCAGTGGGCTTCCTCGGTGACCACGGCCAGCACCCAAAAGTAGACGCGAAGGGACTGATCAATACCAAACGGAAGTACACGTGTGTAGTTGCTGCAATGGGGTCAAGAGCATGGATCCTAGTTGGAGGGTAGCCAGGTACGATCCGAGGAAGCAGCAGACAGGAGCAGGGCTGGGGAAGCACCTTACAGAGACAGTGGAAATACGGTCTCCTCCAGAGGAGAAGGGCAGTTCATCGAGGCTACTTCTGCTGCTCGAACGCAACCCCACAGCCTTCAGAATGGTCAGAGGGGAGGGCTCAGTAGATGTGTGTAAGCGGATCTTCCAAAACACTAAGGAAGGGTCACCTTGCTTCCGTGCAAGTCAGGTTCACAAGTCTGTCCAGTCCTCTAGAGCCCTGAGGAAGCTGGCAGGGTTTTCTGGGATGCTCAGAGTGCTGGAAGGTACTTCAGGTTCCTCTACATGGAAACAGGAGACACCGGTTTATGTCCCCACGCTGTCGCCCCAGTATGTCTGTTACTTCGGACAGGACTCAACCTCTTAAAGCCTCCATTTCAAAATTGGCAAGAGAATGGATGAAGCCAGCTTCACCACCTCCATCAATTCAAAGGTAAACTGATTCTGGTTGGAGCCCTGCAAGTAGGAGAGAATAAATAAGTCCTGCGGGCCTCCCTCCTGCTGGATGGTCTGAGCATGTGTAAAGCCAATTTGAAACTAGGAACTTTGGCTTGGAATATCATCACTTAAAATCTCCTCCTCCACCATGAAGCCTCCTCCTTCTTCCTGTTGCTCCCAGACCGCCTGAATTCTCCTCCCTCATGCCCTGCCTTTAGTGCCCAGCCCTGGCCTCCTGACACGTGCAAATTCACTCTCTCGGGGACCTCTGCCACTCACACTCATCCGTGTGGAGTAGTAGAGCCCCTGAGCGGTGAAAAGTGCATTCCTAGCTTCACCATCCCCAGACAAATTCTTCCTGGCACTCATGTGCTCAGGAATACCGGGCTGCCTACAGAGTCGGCTACTCATTCCACTGATTGGCATGATGAGCCCCTCTGCTCCAGTGTCTCTTATTTCTCCAAGGTGATAACGACAACCTACATTTGGGTCAGGCTCTGCAATCTACAAAGGCTTTGCAAGACCATTATTTGGCATGATTCTCACAGCAATCTCATAGCGGTGAGAAGGCCCAGGTCCTGTGATCATCCCCCGTCTTACAGGTGATCATGCAGGTTTTGTCTAACTCAATGGTTCTCAACCAGAGATGATTCTGTCCCCAGGAAATGTTTGGCAATGTCTTCAGGCATTCTTGGTTGTCACGTTGTGGGCAGGGGGCGGGGGGAGGTGCCGCTGGCATGTAGTGAGTGGATAGAGACCAGAGATGCTGCCCAACATCCTACAACGCTCAGGACAACAACGGATTATCCGGCCCAAAGCATCACTAGTGCCAGTCAGGAAACTCTGATTTAGTCCTTGAGTTTACTTGCAGAACCCAGATTTTGACCCAGATATTTGGATGCCAGGCACCTCTGCTCATGTCAGTATCGTCTGTCACAGCTCTGAAGTCCTGCCATGACAATTTGGGACATGGGATAATAGAATTGATTCACTAGAAGAAACAGACTGATGAAGTCAAGCCCCCTTTGTGTCTTACCCCAACTATAAAAACTGGGGTGAGTTACCAGTCCTCTCTCCACCTCATTTTCTTCAACCCTAAAATGATGATCCTGGAACTGTGGGAAGGTGAGCTGGCCAATCACACGTAAAGTCATATCAGAGGGACTGACACACAGTAGGTGCTCCGTGTTCTATGCCCTCCCAGTCTTCCCTCTTCACTCTCCTTAACCTTGGTCCTCACTCTTTCTCCTGCTGCCTCCAGTACAAGCATTTTTAACCTCACTGGCAGCTCTTAGGGCTCATCTCAAATGGCATAGTGGTGGTGTCCCACGGATCTTAGGAACACAATGGGTCATGCAAAGAGTGGCGAGCTTGAGGGACAAGAGGACAGCATGGGAATGTAGAGGCTATCTAAGACCCTCCTCAGCTAACCTCTGAAGCTGGAAAGTGTTCCTTTTGGGGAGAGAACATGGATGGCTGGGCAGACACGTGGCATGGAGTTCCTCACAGTATGTGTGTAAAGAGCTTGTACATAGAGCTGCTGCTAAATCCTGATTATAGACAGTAGTTAAAAGAGGAAAAAAGAAAGTGTGCGAAAATGGAATCCTCCCATAATTTCCAGCCAATATTTCAGGCGAACCGTCTGCTCACTCATCTGGGGCTGCCACCTTCATCCAAGCACCGCAGTGAGCTATGCCTTCTGCCTTCCCATAGCTTGTCCGTGGAGCCAACAGGTCGTACCCGCAATGCTGCAGTGGATTCGGGCTGCTCGAGAGTGACGCCATGACTGTACACTCTTCTTCCTGCCGACGTGCAACAAGATCCGCTTCAATCCAAAAAGTGTAAAAGTAACTCACTCAGAGGGGTGAGTTGATTCCAGGATCATTCTGGGGGCTCCTCACGGAGATCAGGCCAACAGAGTATATTCAGTATTTCTCAAGAAGGAATTATATCTTTGAGGAAGCTACCAGATCGGAGTGGATCCAGACCCCAAAATGTGTCACCACAGTGGCTGTGGCTTTCCACAGCTTTCCGAAGAAGCCAGGCCTAATCGAAGTCTTGGTGAAGATGTAGAGAAACTGGAATGGCTGGTAGTTCAACTGTTTGGGGAAGCAGGCCGGCAGATCCTGAAACAGTGAAACATGGTTTGATCACATACCCCAGCAATTCCGCTCCTGGGTATATGTCCAAGAGAAATGAAAACCTATGATCATGCAAAGACTTGTGTGTGAATGTTCATAACGACATTGTTGGTAAGAGCCAAAAGGTGGAAACAGCCCAAATGTCCATCACCAAGATATGAATGGATAAATAGCTTGTGGTATAGCCATACAATGGAATAGTGTTTGGCAATGATAAAAATGAAGTCCTGACACATATTAGAACATGGATGAGCCTTGAAAATGGTTACACTAAGTGGCAGACCAGTTACAAAAGACCACAGGATTCTATCCACATGAAGTGTCCAGATTAGACCAATCTGTAGAGACAGAACGTAAAGTAGTGGTTCCCAGGGTTAATGGGTGGGAAGAAATGGGGAGTCATTGCTAATGAGTACAGGATTCCTTGTTGGGTGACAAAAATGTTCAAAAATTGACTGTGGTGACGGTGGTACAATGTGAATACTAAAAGCTGTTGAATTTTATGGCTTAATTGATGAATCATGTCATATGTGAATTATATCTCAACAAAGCTGTTAGAAGGAGCAGGAGGAGGAGGAGGAAGAAAAAGGGGAAGAGAGGGAAAAAAAGAAGAAAAAGAAGAAGAATCATCCAGGTTTTGGAAAACTCATTGGCTGAGTCTCTCGAAAACATCTCAGGTTCATTACCACTAGTAAATGAGATAGTCCCATTATTACTGTGTGGGCTGTGGAATAAAATGAATGATTTGGATTCAGTTAGGCTTCAGTATCATTAAATTACTTCTTACCAAGTGACTCTTGGAATTTGGGTAGATTTTTCTGAGACAGCTACCATGTGGTCATTTCACTTCAGTGTGCATCAGATTACCCGGAGGGCTTGTCGAAACAGATGGCTGGTTCCCACCCCAGAGTGTCTGATTCTTTGGGTCTGCTGTGGGGCCAGAGAGTTTGCATTTCTAACAAGTTCCCAGATGCCGCCAATGCCCTGGGTTCTAGAACCACACTTTGAAAACTGCTGACCTAATACTGAGTTCTTGAAAGTCCTCAGATTATTGGGCACATGTTGCCAATAACAGCAGAAATCCATAGTGTCAATTAGTCGTGTGTGTGTTCATAATAACCTCATAAATATTTTACGTGGCAACTTGTTCTAAGTGCTGACACATGGCTCATGACTGCAGTTTTGATGAAATAAGGAAAGGAATCACAGAATGGGATCAAAAGACCTGAAGGTCTTAACCTCTCAGTTCTAGGGGTCTGAGCCAACGGTTTCCTCATCTGTGAAAAATGAACCCCAATAATGCCTCATTAATATATGTTATAAGGTCTTGAGAAAGATAATAGGATCGCCTAGTTGAAAATGCATAGTAACGTGCACATGGGTTAAAGAGGTTCCTGAGGTCCGCTCCGGAAAACCATTCTCCCTGAGGCCTCCAGCAGCTCTCTCGAAGCCCTCAGCAGTTTCTGGAATCCCCGGAGCTGTTGCATAAGTTGGGATGCTTTCTGCTCTAAGTAACAGGATTCTACACCCAGACTGGCCTAAACTATCAAGATGTTTACTTCTGCACGTTGGAGGGAGTCCAGCCATGATATCTCTAAGCTGTAAGAAAAGAGAGGTCTGCCCAGAAGAGGGAAGAGGCAGGGCCTGGAAATGGTTGGGAAATGAATGTACCATAAGGGTAAGTGCTTCGATGACTTGCATTGTCTCTGGGAGTTCTCTAAGCTTTAAGGTTACTCAGACATCCTACCCAGAATGCAAGATAGAACTCTGAGCATCAGGAGGCTGTAATTAAAACCTGCAGGGGAAGGGGCTGGAGGAAAGCCAATCAATCCATCCATCCTCTACAGTAGTGGTTCTTGACATTGGCTGTACGTGAGAATCCTACAGGAAGGTTTTAAAGGGTACCATTGTCTGTGCCCCGCTCAAAATCTTCTGGTCTCGATGGTCTGGGATGAGGCTCAGACACTGGTGTTTTTCCAAAGCTCCCCGGGTAATTCTTGAGTGGTAATTTTTGGCAAGGTTGAGAATGATTCCTCCAGCATGTTGAAAGTCAAAGTGCTCACCCTAAGGTCAGAGGACACCAGTTGTCAGTGGTGGGGAGTTATTTAGGGAGAAAGCGTTAAGAAAAGATGATGCTGAAAACAAAACTGAGGCTCATTTGCCTGTTCAGCCTGGAGCCTCTCCCTCCCTTTAGTCACCATAATCTCAGAGCAAACCGCATGCCCAACCCCCCCCCCACACACACACACACGGCGTGGGATTTATAGTGTGATTTCTTTTTCTCTGGCTCCACATTCCTTTAGGGAATTAGTTCTTAAACTTGGTTTGAATATGAATCACCTGGTAAACTTTTTTTTTAACCATAGGAACTTGGGCACCCCCTGTGAGGTGATGGTCTACTGGGTTCTGGAGTGGAGCCCAGGAATCTGCATTTTAACAAGCATCGCAGGGGACTAAGAGATCATTGGTCTATAACCACAGTTTAAAGGACCTTGTTTAAGGACAGCCCTGATGAAAAATGAGAAATACTATGCACTTGGGAGACACCCAAAGGGGTCAAAAGATCTGAACAGCTAAGTCACCAGAGAAGATGTGGTGGCTGATAAACACATGAAAAATGTTCAAAATCATTAGTCATTAGAGAAATGCAATTTGAAACCTCACCGAAGTACACTAGAAACCTATTACCCTATTAAAATGGTTGAAGTAAAGCAAGAAATGGCAATTCTCCAGTAGGGAGGCACAATGGCTCAGGCACTTTAGAAATCAGGTAGTTTCTTATAAATTCAAACATACACTTACCTTATGGCCCAGCAAGCCCACTCCTAGGTATTTGCCCAAATGAAATAAAAAAATTGTCCACACACACACACACACACACAAACCTACAGATGGATGTTTACAGCAGCTTTTTTCCCCCCACAATTACCAAAACCTGACAAGACAACAACAAAAAAACCCAAATGTCTTTCAACTGGCAAATTTATAAACAGCCTATTGTACAACCATACCATAGAACACCGCTCAACGTGGACTAATCTGGAAAGCACTGTTCTAAGGGAAAGGAATCAGACACAAAAGACTATTTATGTATGATTGCATTTACTTGGCATTCTGGAATATAGTGACAGAAAGTAGAACTACCAGGAACAGGCTGTTGGGGAAGACTTGACTGCCAAGGGGTAGAAATGGGATTTGGGGGTAGGGGAGTTGAAAGGACCTGCTCTACATCTCGATTATGGTATTGGTTAAATAACTCTATGCTAAATATTTTAAAAGATGAATTTCAGGGGTGCCTGGGTGGCTCAGTCAGTTAAGCATCTGCCTTTGGCTCGGGTCATGATCCCAGGGTCCTGGGTTCGAGCCCCACACCTGGCTCCCTGCTCAGTGGGGAGTCTGCTTCTCCTTCTCCCTCTGCCTGCTGCTGCCCCTGCTTGTGCTCCCTCTCCCCCTCTTTCTCTCTATCAAATAAATAAATAAAATCTTTTGGGGAAAAAAGAAGGGATAGATTTTATTATCTGTACATTATACTTCAAAACAAAGAAAACTCTCAACATGAAGGGGAAAAAAAACACCGAAGGATGACTTCAGATTATTCTGCTTAAACTCATTACACTCTTTTTTTTTAAGGTTTTATTTATTTATTTGACAGAGAGAGATCACAAGTAGGCAGAGAGGCAGGCAGAGAGAGAGGAGGAAGCAGGCTCCCCGCCGAGCAGAGAGCCCGATGCGGGGCTCGATCCCAGGACCCTGAGATCACGGCCGAGCTGAAGGCAGAGGCTTTAACCCACTGAGCCTCCCAGGCGCCCCAAACTCATTACACTCTTGAGCTCGTGGATGTAGCTGCTCCAGTTCCAGCAGCTCAGGAGGAGGCTCGAGTGCAGAGACAGTGTCTCACTTCTCCTTCCATGGGCACAAACACGTCCGCGTGTGACCTAGTAATTCACAGTCGCCTTGCCAACTGGCTCGCCGGCCGCACACTTGCGGTCAAAAGACCGTGGGCTGAGAACTTAGAAGAAAGCAGGCACCTCACCCTGCAGAAATCTTAACGACTCCTCCCATTATTCCGGTGTTCCGGGACCCCTCTGGGTGTCTGTGGGGTCCTGGGGTGCGGAGCCCTTTGCTTTTACCATCTGCCTGCAGAGCTGTTCTTCCTCCAGGGAGTTGCTTTCATGGGCACGTCCCTTCCATTTTCTAGAATTCCACCTTAAAACGCGCTGGACGGCCCGAGGGCCAGGACCTCACGCCGAAGTCTGCCCGGACGCTGACGCGGTGCAGCTGGAGCCCGTTCAGCCGCATCTGGACGCCACATGTGGGCGGCCGCCTATAAAGCGGCAGGGGCGCGGCGGGGCCGGAGCTCACGGGCGGCCGGCAGCATGGAGCTCGCCCTGCTCTGGGTGCTGGTCCCGCTCCTGTCGGCGGCCGCGGGCCAGCACGGGGACTACGCCGACCCCTACCAGCACTACTACCACGACTACGGCGACGACGGCTGGGTCAACCTGCACCGGCAGGGCTTCAGCTACCAGTGCCCGCACGGGCAGGTGGTGGTGGCCGTGCGCAGCGCCTTCAGCCGGACAGAGGGCTCGGACCGGCAGTGGAACTACGGCTGCATGCCCACCCCGCAGGGCCTGGGCGCGCCCACCGAGTGCTGGTGGGAGGAGATCAACCGCGCGGGGACGCAGTGGTAAGCGCGCCGGCGCCCGCGCCCCTCCACCCGGGGGGCCCTCCACCCCCGGGGCCCGTCCACCCCCGGGGGGCCCTCCACCCCGGGGACCCTCTCCACCCCCGGGGCCCCTCCACCCCGGGGGCCCCCCTCCACCCCGGGGACCCCTCCATCCCCGGGGGCCCCCTCCATCCCCGGGGCGCCTCCACCCCCGGGGCCCTCCACCCCCGGGACCCCTCCATCCCCGGGGCCCCGTC
>LNAC01000539.1:49103-106411 GCA_002007465.1 Ailurus styani | reverse complement strand
GCTGGTCTTGGTCTCCCCAGCGCCCGGTGTGTAATGCTCGGACCGCAGTGTCGGCTTGATAACTATGGAATGAATATTCCAATACATGATTCTGAAGGGCATGCGGAATAAGGTGAAGAGGCCCAGGAAATATAATTTACTTACTCGGTCTAAAAGTTTGCTTTTTGTTTTCTTAAAATCTGTTTTTATTTTTTTTTTATTTTTTATTTTTTTTAAAAGATTTTATTTATTTATTTCACAGCGGGAGAGAGATCACAAGGAGGCAGAGAGGCAGGCAGAGAGAGAGAGAGAGGGGGAAGCAGGCTCCCCGCTGAGCAGAGAGCCCGATGCGGGCCTCGATCCCAGGACCCTGAGATCATGACCTGGGCCGAAAGCAGAGGCTTTAACCCACTGAGCCACCCAGGCGCCCTTAAAATCTGTTTTTAAAGCCCACTCTCCCACCTCTGCCCTAGAAGGTGAGCTCTGTGCACGCAAAGATCTTTGTACGGACATAGTCCAAGCCCTTAACTAGTGCCGAGCACCTCTTAGGCACTCAGTAACATCTGTCGGATGAATGATGACTGTGGCCTACTTCCTAATTCTGTGAGGGTGAAACGAGATCATATATGCCCAGAATTGGCCGTGGCCGTGATCGCACAGAGCTGACCTGTCCCCTCAACCTTACCAGCTGTAGACCCAGCCTCCTCACTAAAAGGTCTTCCAGAGGCTGACTCTACCCAAGGTCCTCACAGTCAGGGCTGGGATTGCCCTGGGGGAAGCGGAACCCGTGACTGGAGCTGGTTGAGCAGAGAAACAAGAGATGGTTCACGTGGATAGTCCACTGGGGGCTGACGGACTCATTGCTCCCTGGGCAGAGGAGGAGGGAGCTGGGGCGGCTGCACATCCCGTCAGTGTGAGACCGACGTCTCTGCCAGGACAGATGGGAGCCTTTGGCCCTCTAGGAGTCACGTAGTCCCTGGCTGGCCGCCTGGCGTCCGGCAAACAGGGCAACAAGAGGGCGTGGACTGGGGCCCAAGGCTCTGGTGATGAGGCAGGTAAGAACCAGAGTTTCATTCGTGCCGGAAGAATTGCCTAACAGCCGAGGTGGGGGTGAACGGAGGTAAGGGTGAGAGAAAGGGGAAATATCTAATCCTCCCAGAGTCCCCACACTCTGATCTGTGTCACTCTCCTGAGCATTGTTCCTTGACGTTTACCCTGTTTCTCTGAATGCTGAGACCCAAAGGACATCCAGGTCCTCATGTCTCAAAATTCCAGTCACTTTCTGATGATGCTCCAGACCTCCATGGTCACGTGGGGGCCGACTCCAGCCGCCTCCTGCTCCCCGCAACTACTGGATGTTCTTCCTGTCACGTACTTTAGAAATGACTCTCCAAGTTCTCTTCCATGCAGCCCACCTAAGAAGTTACGAATTTAATGAGCATGGAAATATAGACGTAGGAACCAAAGTCCCGAGGGAAAAGATGAGCCGCTTTTCCTCAGTTACCTGAGACACTCAGGTCCCCACCACAAGACCTACCGGAGCCTTGGTCTGCCATGTCCTGCTCCCTCCCCCATCGGTCCCCCACCCAGACCTGTCACTAATGGTCCGTGGAACTCAGCGGGGGAAAGAGGAGAGAATTACTCAGAAAGACACAGCGAGCCAACTTGGAAGCAAGTCCGTCCAGGGAAGACTTTGCTTGGCGGCCTCTATCTCTGACCGCACGGTGTCAGAGATGAGGGCCCCTGCGGTTATCCAAGGAAATGGTACGTTCTCGAAGGGAAACTTGGAGAAGCAGCGGAATGAGCTTACCGTGTGTACCCTGGCGTGCAGTGTGTGACTCACTGCCCCACGGCTGTCTAGACACTTCAGTGCATCTTTAAGTTGCCTGAGTCCTGACGTAATATTATATGCCTTTCTAAACTCCATGAAACCTGTACGGCAAAAATTAAGTCTTATTTCTTCAGCATCTCTGCAAATTACCTGGCACAAAACAGACCCTTAATAAATGTCTTACTGGGAGTGATGTTGCAGGCCCGGAGGAACGGTAACCGAGGTGAAACCTGACATGGACACGATGAGGCTTTATCGTTGAAAAGGATTCTCCCGCGAGCATTGTTTTATTTGATCTTTCAAACCGCCCGGCAGAGAGGGAAGTGTTTTCGCACACCTTACCCCTGGGAAGACTGCTGATAACTCCTCCTCGAAGCCCTCCCTCCCATCACTTAGACGGGCTCGCCTCCCTCCCGGGGGCCTGGACGCAGTTGGGCGGGGACGTTTGCTCTCCCCCGACCGCCCTTCTGCAGCACGAGCCCGACTGCGCTCTGAGCTCGCTCGGCGAGCATCTGTCATCCGTGCGTTTGCAGACGTGCGCGGTCCAGAAACAGCAGCTCTCCCGCGGGCCAGGAAACAAGTCATCCCACCAAGTCCCAAGTGAGCGCGAGATTGATTTGTCTGGCGCGGGCCAAGGTGCTGCTCTCATTTCGGACGGTGACGTTTGTCCCTGGACACGACGGCTTGGCTGAGCTCCGGCAAGAGAGTGAGTTTCTGACAGATTCAGACGTGCTGTCGCTGCGCAGCCCCCGTGGGTTGGATGCATATGTACATTTCACGCATGTTTATTTATATACGAGAATTCAGAGTCTTAGCCCAGTGGTCCACAAACCACAAACACATGTCACTGAAGAAGCCACAGCTCTTCAGAGCCCGTTTGGAATAAGTTCCCGGGCTCCAAGCTGCTGTGGCCGCGGCTGGCCACACGCCAGACTGTCCCCCGTCAGCCCGTGAGGCTGGCCAGCCGCAGGCTCTGGGGCCTGGGAACCGACGGCTTTGAATCGAGCGTGGGTTTCCTTTCCCATGGTTCTTCTCCAGACCTGTGGCCTTTCATTAGATTCATTCCAAATTACGTTTTGATGGAAAAAAAGTATAATTCCTCAGAATCCACACAGATGACATTTCCATGTTCTTCCAACCTTGAGATCCTGTGACTCTTACAAGTCGCTTTCTCCACTGCCTACCTCCCGTCTCCCTGAAGCTCAAGTGCTACGCCAGACAATATTTTCCTTAATTCCTAGTAGTTCTAGTGAACGTCAAAATCAGCTAACTAGAGCGTTCTTCTCTCTCTCCGTCCCAAAGCCTCAAGCAAAGCTAATCTCTACCTCCTCATCTCGTGGCTCAGATTTCCAATGCGAGGTGGGCGGTGTTTGCAGGACCAGCCCCCCAGGGTATCACGGCAGGGACAGGAATGACGTCGGAGGCACCCCCACGGCCGTCTCCGCCGCCTCCCGGCCCTGGTCGGGGCTGCTCAGCACTGTGCCCACAGGCTGGTAAGAAGGCCGGCTTCTATGCTGGTGCCTCTGAGCAAGTTGGAAGCTGCTATTACAGAGATAAAGACACCCACGCTCCGTTTTAGGGGGTCTACTTGACTTTACTGAAATCTAGAGACACTCTTTCATTCCTCCATTCATTAATTTGTCTAACCAGCCAGTCAATGTGAATGGATATGAAATAAGTACAATTTATAGACTTCGATTCCATTCATTCCCTGTAATTGATGTTGATGATACTTGTATTTATTGAGCACCTAGCATGTGCTCACGTGTTAGCTCACTGACTTGTCGCACACAGAAAATATGACCCTTTCACACAGATGAGGCAAGTGAGGCACGGAAGCTGTGACCCATTCCAAGTTCCAAACTCTGCTCAAACAGGTCTGTCTGCCTCCCCACCACAAGCCTTCTGCACAGTGCTGAGCTCCCACAATCCAGAGGAGAAAGGAAGACCCACACAGGGAAAGTATCAGGTAGCAACTCAGTAGGCATCTGGAAGAAAACACAGAAGAAAGGGGTTATTTTAGCTGGAGCAGAGATGTTGGAGGTGGGGTTGTCCCCATCAGTGTTTAGGACCAAGGTGACCCTGATGCAATGTGGCTGATGAAAGCCAGGGAATGGAAACAAATGTGCTTACAGAGCAGCCCGGGGCATGCACAGAGAGCTAGAAACTCGGTTCCAAGAGAGCAGTTTGTGAAATATTTAGAGGTTTTCCTCCTTGTAATTTAAGTCAGAGATATCTCAGGAACTGTGTTTCCCTGTATGGTGATATATATTTGAACTATTTGAAATATAAACCTCCAAAATGCTGCAAGGAGACAGACACAAGCATGGAAGGTTCTTTTTTTTCTCCATTAATAGCTTTAATATAAGCATACAAGGAGTATTAGAAAGAGCAGAAATAAGTGCAGAAGGGGCAGTAAATTATAACTTGGAAGGCTTGGTCCTTGAGCATGGAAGGTTCTTTCTCATCCCCCCAGGTCTAAGTTCTCGCCACAGAAGGGGGCACTTTGGTGGCTGCAGGGACCCGGTCATTCAGCCCCACGGGGTCAGTTCCCCGGCGATCAGGGGGCGGGGGAGGGAAGCCAGGTGCCTGCTCTTCTGCAGGTGCTTTCCTTCACGCATAACTGCATTTGGCTCTTTTCTCATCTTTGCAAAAATAATTCAAACAGGTTCTGATGCAGCTCCTATTGGGGGAGCCAGGATTAGCAAATTAGTCTAACCTGAAATAGGCTCATTCCTGCTAGTTTCCCTGGAAAAGCAGTATGCTAGAGGATTGATCATGAACAAATTTCTGTTTATTTAAAAACTTCTCACTGATTTGCCTGTCCGAGAGGGACATACCCTGGAAGCTGGAAGTAGAATGTGGGCCAACCTCAACACATCAATTCTACACATGCTGAATGTCTTGTCCGTGCCACTGTGAATGAGATCGTTAAGGTTACAGGCTGCCAGGTACCACTGACCCCTTAAGGAGCTCACCAGATCGCTCATGAACGTGAAACAAGATGCTTTAACAGGTTCCTAGGTTGTTGTTTTGTTTTGTTTTGTTTTTCTGTTTTTTGTTTTTTGGTGGGGGGAGGAATCCTGGTATTTTTAATAATCAAATGCTACATATTTGGTGCTGACTAGTAACAGGACCTTGGAATAAGATATTTAAAATAAGGTGCTGATTGGGAAGTGGAGAAAATAGGGGCAAAACAGAATTAGAAGTTGGACTGACCAGAAGAAGCTTCTCGAAAATGTTATTCGAACGTGGGTTGCTCACCAAAGAATGGGTGAGAAAACAGCCCCAGTTTACACTTGCTCAGAGAAAAGCTGAAGCTTCCTCGGGCGCCCCCATTCCGGTTTGTTAACGTGGAAGTGATGGCTGTTCTTCCGGTTCCTGCAGTAGGGAGGCTGTGGTGTGTGCTTCTCTGGGGTCCCACGAAGCGGGACGAGGTCGAGGATGTGATTCTGACTGTAACCCAGTTGTCCTCACCGCCAGCAGATCAGTGTGTGGTGTGAAGTTTAACTTTAGGTTTAACTGCTCCGTAATCCATAATAGAGGTGGATTTTGATACAATTTTACACTGAGTCACTGTCTTCTGAGGAACAGATTTAACCCTTTCTTTCAACGATTAAAACTGGTCCTCAACCAAACCTCTGACCACAAGTAAACTGGTCTATTTATCCAACTAAGTTGTGTCTCCACTGCCCTTTTTAAAATGGGTGTGAGAGCATGTCTCTGGGCTGGCTCTTCCCATTCTCACAGCACAGGAGCTGGGACATCGCTCATCGGAGCTCCGGTTCTGTAACTGACCGCTCAGCGGCCATGTTTTGATTCTGGTTGGATCTGTTGATAATTTCAGGGCTTTGGAATCTTAGATAAGAATATTTTCTATCAATCTTATAACTCGCTTGCTTGACCGGGTCGTCTTCAGCTCCTGAGATTTTTTTAATTTCCTTCCATCTCATTCAGCCTCGTCTAAGAAGAAGCTGTACAAGTGGTCCTGTATTATCAAGTTCCCATTGGGCTTTTCTCATGCATTTGTCAAGTTCTCCGTCTCGTCTTGCCTGCAGACGGCAGAAAAAGTACTATGGGGAGAGAAAGTGTGCCCCAACAGTCACTCATCCGGAAGCGATAGGAGGAACACACACACAGAGGTCTTCGTAAAGGGGTACATCAGGAGCCCAGGAGAAGAGCTTCAGTTGTGTAGCCGTTTCAGTGCGTTGAGTAAAGGTGTCTTACTGACGCGTCTTTCCCTTCATCTTACCGAGCGGAGGGCTTATTAGATTGTTGTCATTGGTCTAGGAATGTATGACAGTGCTCAGTAGGAAGTGTGCTTTGCCAAAACGTTACCTGGAGTGACCTCGTAATTCGCAGGGAAGCTGGAACCCCGCAGACCTCAGACCCCCCTCTCCCGTCCTAGGAAGCCTTATGCCACCGTGTAGGAAACCCTGATCTTCTGCTTCCTTGTAGCCTCTTTTAATTTCCTGACAAGTCCCTATGTCCCTGTCTCAGTGTCTAGCTCTGACAGTTTAAATTCTGTTTTTTTCTCGGAGGAGCGAATCCTGGGGCTTTCATTTATGAAGACATCTTGTGTGTGCATGATGTCATCAAGAACTGAACAGAGACACATGTATCTGGTTCTAAAACTCAGGATCCTGGATCATATGGAAACAGCAGTTCCCTCTGTGGATGGTCTTGGGGACGTTTGCTTTCGACTAATGATTTGGGCCATTCCTCCATGTTTTTGGTTTCATAAAGCAGGCATAATTTCCATTACTGTCCAAGTTCCTCCCCTGGCCCCCTTCATCCAGGGTTCTGTAAGATAGTGTAAACTTATCTCATGGTTTTGTAACAAAACGACAACAGCAACCACCAAAAATCAAGTAAAACAAAAACTGGGCTGGGACCCAGATGGAAATGTACCGATGACCGTGCACCAGGTCTTCTCCAGGGCAATCTAGAAATCTACTGGATAGCAGGACCCCCAGAGAGGCTTCCAGACAAACTTTCCAGTTAATCGGGGGGCCTGTGTGTGATCGCTGACCAAAAATGAAGCAATAGAGAATGTGCTGGTTACGGTATTGGGCACATTATTCCCCTTTGAAGCTTAGAGCTTCTGATTTTTTTTAAATGCGAGCCTCTCTGTTCCACTTTATTCCAGGTTTGTTCATCTAACGAAGTAATCTGACATCAAATCAGCAAAAATTTAAAAATAAATATCTAGACTGATTACTTCCAAATAATTTTGGCAATTGGATTTAGCTTAGTGCAGTATTGCCATACGTAGATTCTGACTTAGAACATTTAAAAATGTTCAGCAAGGAGCTTCTACACATTGAATCCCAAGAGTGCTTCAGAGTTCTGGAAAATATTTTGCATTCCCTGAAGTAAGGAAAATATCTCCTACTCCATTTCTTTTAATCCTAATTTGCATTATTTACATTTACAACCAATGCTTCTTTTTTGGATAAATGTTAGTCTAGCTCTTGTTAGAGTCCTCAGGGATCACAAATCGATGGGATCCAAGGGAGGCCCTATTAAGTCCATTTATGAGTCATTTAACACTTTCATTAGAAAGAGGAAGTCCTTGCTCTGGGTCTCTTTAGAAGCACAAAATAGATTTCTGAATTAGCAGAGCCTTGTTTCCCCTCATGAGCCCATGAAGTGAAAACACATGTAATCCATTCTGGGTTGGGCTTGGCATCCTAACGAAGCATAACTATGTCTTGAGAAAGTCCCAGAACAAGGACCGCTGTATGATGTGAAGGAACAGTTGTAAGCCTAGAGAAAGGGCTTTCAGGGTCCTAGCTAACTCCGTGTTATCATGAGCTAACCATTGATCTGGCTGCGACTAAACCCTGAGATCCTCCTAAGAGACCTTCCAGTTTATAAATCAGTTTTTTAAAGATTTCGTGATGATCCTTGCCATATAAAGTCCACACAGCGGAACATCTTTCTATCATCAACATACATACAACAACGACACACAATGACCTCGTGAACCCAAGTCAGTTGAAATTACTGACACGCGGTAACTGCCGTGGAGATACAGATAAGGACTTCGGCAGACCCATGTCACAGTGAAAGGACTATTTGGGTCCCAAGGATCCCCTTATGAGAATCAGGAGATTCTAGATTTATTCCAGAAAGACCACAGCAAACCTCCTCATAGACCTGGGATTGACTTCATCTTGGAGAGGAAAGAAGGAAAAGAAGAAGGGGGAAGAAGAAACAAAATTACTCTTATGATTCAACTTCTACCATTTACACATTACACATATCTGTACTAGTCCCAGCAACAAACCTAGAAGGTGCCTTTCATTCGTCTATAGACCAGGAAACTAAGTTTAAGTGTCTCTCCAAAGGCCGTTTATTTATTCAGCAAGTACTATGTAGCAGGAACTATTTCAGGTGCCACAAAACAATGGTTGACAAGGAAAAGGGGGATTTTGTGGGGATTAAATATTACTTTAATATTTTTCATACACTTTAATCATGACTCACAGTAAAAAAATACATACTGAACTATCACGCCATAAATACACATATACAGTATATTTGAAACAAAGTTTTTACACACATACACAAGAACTTACTTTTAGTGTGTGCTCTGATATTTTTCTACTCTACTTTTTCTTTTTTAAAGCTCATTTGGTAATAGCCAGTTAAATTGATTTCACGATCCACTAATAATCACAATCCATAGTTTGGAAACATGATTCCAGCAGACTTGAATGGCATGGACTGATACTGATATTAATTAATATTTCCGCAAGGCCTGGGGAGTTATCTACGTCTTTTTCAGTGTGTGGGCTAAGGACAGAAAGGAGAAGCCAGAGGAAACCACCCATCTTTTCGCAGCCTGAAATGGTTTGGTGGAGGCCACCTAACTCTGGCTTGGGTTTCCCGTGAAGTTCAAATGCCATCTCTTCTTTATAATAACAGTGTGTTCTATCTTCTTTCTCTGAACTTGTATTCTCCCCGCATAGGCTGACCACAGACTATCCCGGCCACTACGGGGAGGAAATGGACATGATTTCCTACAATTACGACTACTACATGCGAGGAGCAGCCACCACGTTCTCGGCAGTGGAAAGGTGAGCCTTCTCAGGGCAAGGGCCACGTCGGCAGGAGTTTCCAGGGTTTTCCCCACTTCATTTCTACTTGGTCTAGAATCACCTGGGAGCTGCCGGGGTGGTGGAAGGCCATGGGAGTGGAGCTATTCTCATAAACCCACCGCATGGAGCAGCTCAGCCTTGGAGATGCGGATGGGCTCCAGGCCGCTCAGGTCAGAAGAGCCTCAGCTTGGTCTCCCGTGGTGCTCTCGGCCCCGCCCTTCACTCAATTTCAAAGAGCACTTTTTCTGACCCAGTGTCCGGAGGAGAGGGCAACAGTGATGGAAGGAGTATCCAAACTGGACCCCCGTGGGTGCCGATGGCCCCCACCTTGGGTTGCAGAGAGGGAGAGAAGAGAAGGGACGGCACTCCACCATACTTAGAAAGGAAAGGAGAGGATTTCCATACCCTGAAGGCAAAGCAAACGCCTTCCATCTCCTTTCCTAATAAGTTCCCCAATCCCATCCCAAACACGCAAAAACAAAACAAGAAGAAGAACATGAGAATTCTTCTCCCAACTAGTATAGACAGGCGTCAGTAAATTCAGGTACGCAGTCAGGTGATGATCACTTTACACAGCACATGAATTCCTGAAAAGTCTCCAATAAACAAAACTTAACGTAACTCATTAAATAATGGACTATGATGAATGTGAGCATGACTTACCTTTCAGGGATACTTATGTTTTTTTTTTTTTTTAATATGTTTTTTTAAGATTTTATTTATTTATTTGAGAGAGAGAGAGAGATCACAAGGAGGCAGAGAGGCAGGCAGAGAGAGAGAGGGGGAAGCAGGCTCCCCGCTGAGCAGGGAGCCCGATGCGGGCCTCGATCCCAGGACCCTGAGATCATGACCTGAGCCGAAAGCAGAGGCTTTAACCCACTGAGCCACCCAGGCGCCCGATACTTATGTTTTTAAATGAAATGACATTGCACCTAACCAAAGTTAATATGGCCCAGAGTTTAAAAAACAAAAACAAAACAATAGGAAAAAAAAAACATTAAAAAGCTCTGAAAGTGCACTCTACATAGTGCAGGCTCCACAAACACAGACCTTTATGTTTATTTCTAAGAGAGCCCCTCATTTCTCACACATTAGTCATTTTCATTTTAAATCCATTTTTAAGTGCTTAGTTATCTATTTTCTAGAAGCAGAACACTAAAAATGAACAGGGAAAATCATAAAATTATTTTCATAAAATGAAAGAGTTCCATAAAATGAAACTCTTCACCAGTGAGATAGCTAAATGACATCGCACACACAAAAAATATATTTAAGAAAAGGAAAGAGTTAAGAACTCAAAACCGTGGGAGCCTGGTGGCAATTAGCGGGTGTGTCGCCCCCAAGGGCAGACTGGATAACAGTGCAGTGGGGCCTTCAGTATCTTAATGATGTCAACAAGTCAGTAAGAAAATTAGTTCCACATTGCCTGGTTAAGGAGGCAAGAAGGAATATAATGAAGAAAGACTACCATCCAAAATTACGACTGCATATATATATATATATATATATATATATATATATATATATATATATATATATATATAAAATGTGCAGTCAAAATATCCAATTCCGATTGGCTTGAAATTTTTCGGTTATGTGGATTAACCCAGAGCCTTGGAAAACTGAGATATCGTGTCATTTATTTGTTTAAAATGAACAGACTCATGTGATTTTGCTGCTGTCATTAACAGTTGGTAGCTTAAAGATCCACAGCATGTGTTCCTTCAGCTCTGCTGAAAGATGCTAAAGCCACCACCCTGGAGAAATACCATCAGTGCAGGACCTACGGGCAGGGACCTTTCCTTCCCTATGCAAATCCTGGTGGGTTCCTCCTGGAACCCAGTTACCCAGTTGCTCAACCTGAGCGCTACTGACGTTGGGGGGACGGGAGGGGGGGAGCAGATAAGCTCTCCATCGCAGGGGCCTATCCTGTCATTGCAGATGTTTAGTGGCGTGCTTGGCCCCAATCACTAGATGGTAGTAGCAACCTCCCCTCCCCCATAGTTGTGACAACTAAAACCGTCCCGGGGAGCAAAGGAGTCCCTGCTCGAGAGCCACTGTCCTGGAAGGAAACCAAAGACTTGAGAGCCACTGTCCTGGAAGGAAATCAAAGACCGAGTCTGATTGAGCCCCCTGGTTCTCTGAGGACCAAGTCTAAAATTTGCTCGGCAGCCATTAACAGTCTCTTACAAGAGTAGTAAGAGCCTGTTTATCTGTCTGTTGGTATGCAGACAAAGAAGACTCACCTACAGTAATGACATTCATTTGATAAACATGCATGCCACCAATTTGCTAATCTCCATCTAAAAGAAGCCATGTCCTCCACTGACAACTGCAGGAATAAATACTAACACATAGTTGTGCACCAAGACTCTCAGAACTTGGACCAGGAGACCCTCTTCCTGATCACTTCAAACAAATGATTTGGAGCACCAGACTCAGAACTACAAAGCCTTACTTAGGCTGACCAGCATGTCCCATAGCTGCTGGCAAGAGGTATCTTCCAGAACTAAGTGTAGTCAGTCCCACGTTCCAGATCAGAGGCTGGATGGAGACCTTCTCAGTATTGGTTTTTGTTTAGGATAAACCAACCTAGGAAGAAGCCTTGCAGGTTGAAAGGGAGAAGGATAATTCGAAGATTAAATGACCCAGCTGTGTTTTGGAAGGATTTGCGTGATCATATATGGAGTGACTCTTTATTTTTGCCCTTTGTTGGGACTTTGTAAAGGATGTGACCTCCATGTCCTCTGATGGGGTTATGGGCAGGTCATTATGCGGGTATCGTGGTACAAGAGAAAGAGCAAGATTTCAATTCAACACACTTGGATCTGAAGTTTTCACCTCATTATCTTAAGGAAAGTCACACGTTTCTCTGAGTCTGCCTCTCCACCTCAATGGTGACTCCTGGTGAAGGTTAAATGAGCACACTTTGCAGCAGGGCAGTGCTGGATCTACTGAACGTCGTGGTTATGAGGGACATACCGCCACTCAACGGCAGACGGCCAGGAATCGCCATGGTCAGAAGAGCACGTGCAGAGGAGGCACTCAATACATTTTGTTCCGTAGGTGAACACAGAACATAGGCTTTCCCTTAGCAAAGAACATTCATCAAAATGTCTCCACACCATATTTTCCCAGACTGAGCGATTCCGTGCACTTTCTTTCATACCCGTGCCTGACCTCTAGAACAAATATGCAATCCAATTTCTGTTATGCGTGAATAGCAGGCATTTTCTTATTCAGCCTATGGGGTTTCAGAGTTCTTTCCCTTCACTTCATTTCCCTATAATAGTGTTTTCTGGACGGCTACACATCGTGTATAGTATGGAGGAGTATGGAACCTAGAACATGGGACTGGGTAAAAGGAAAAATGAGCAAATGGGGGGGGCCTACGTAAGAGAAGGTTCTTCACAATAGAATGGAGATGATGTGGCATAAATGCTTTTATTGCAAGCTGCTAGCGTATGTGTCCCTGAGGTCGGCATGGGTCGGAGTGGCGCCAGCCGACCCCCAGCGCGGGGTAGGACCGCCACACAGCCAGTCACCCGGTGCGCTGAGCGAGGAGGTGTCTAGGTCTACCCAACTCACAGGTGATTACGTGGTGGTTTTCTAGAGACTGCCTGCAGAACAAGATGAGATCGGTGCCCCTTCTCTTCTAAAGGCTCCGAAGGCCGTTCCCGGCTGTCCCTCCGGCGGTGGCCTTTCTCACGGGCCTGCGCTTTCTGACTCTCTCCCCGCAGGGATCGCCAGTGGAAGTTCATAATGTGCCGGATGACTGACTACGACTGCGAATTTGCAAATGTGTAGCTCTGCGCCTCACCAAACATGGGCGAGGGGAAGGGAGCCAGGAGGCCCGAGGACGTCCGCCTTCTCCCCGGCGCGAGCTCCCCTGCGGTTTCGGCTGCTCCTTTCTTCTCCCCGGGCTGGTTCGTGGCTGCGGCGCCAGCTTTCTGGCCTTTCCGACGAGTATCACGCTTCTAATAAAATCCACAATGAAATCGTGTCCTCACTTCCAGCATGTTCCATAGCAACCGTTGTGCGTGCCGGACGATGGCTTTCCTGCACGCCGCGTAGACAGCGCGCGTGCACACAGCCGGAAGGGAGCCCGGTCCCAGGAGCACCTGTCAGAGCCTCGCTTCTGCTTTTGCTCCCGGGTGAGCTGCAGGCAGGCCTGGGCTGGGCAGGCTCGGTGAGGAGGTTCAGGGTAGTGCAGTGAATGGCAGAAACGGAAGCAGGTGGCAATGAAGGTTCTTTGCAGGTCAGTGTGTTTGAATGGAGCCCAGGGTCCTCGCCAAGCCTGGAGGGGACATGTGCCCATTGTCCCCAGCACATCAGCCATGCTTGTCCGGAAGTCCCAAGTGCAGAGTTCTGAGCTCCGGGAGGGTGGAGACAGGGCGGTAACGTGGAGGGAGAAAGGGTCTGGGCAGAGCTGAAAGCCTTAGCATTGGAAGGATTTCCTGAATGGAAGGAAGATTCTAGGCTTACCCAGTAAAGACAATGATGCAGAAACCAGAGAAACCTATGCAGATCTGGCTCAAGTCAGACAGGAACAAGGGAGAAGACAGAGAGGCCGTGACTCGGATTAGGAATTTGGGGGGAAGGAAAGCGTGGTCCAGTTTCTTTGGGAATAGAAATGGGGGTTTGGGTCACTGGCACCCGGTAGAAGTGTCAGGACCCCTGGGAAGGCTGGCCCGTGCCTGTAGCTATGAGAGTTACAGGCAGACTCACCTGGATTTGTCCCCATTTTCCGGCTGGGAAAGGCCGCCCTGAGACTCCACTTCCCTTCTATGCATAGTTTAGGGGTGTTTTTTGCAGAGGTAACACTATCTTTCCTCCTCCTGTGATGTCTCTGTCCCCAGCCCTTTGTATGCTCTTCGTCATAAAAGGAATAAAAATGTTAATCTTCACTACGCCGCCAATGTTAAGGGTCAGTTTTTGCTCTCTACGCCTCCCCTTTCCAATTATTCATCCCATCCATTCGGAAAATGTAGCTTAGCATTGTGACTTGTGCCAAGCACTGTGCCTTACAGCAATGATGAGGACAGAGTATGGTCAGCAAGTCTAATGATTAAAACAGAAAGTGCCAACTAAGGACTGGACAAAAGGTAGAACCACATTTTTTGGCATTGAACCGAACTTGATTTGCCATCAGCATCCTTCAGCCCTCCTCCCACCAGCATGCCACGTGCATTATGATGATGATGATGATGATGATGATGATGTTCAATTAGCCAGCATATAGTAAGTACATCATTAGTTTTACATGTAGTGTCCACATGCATTTTTGATATGGGGATCCCCAGTTCCTGTATCCTCACAGTTTAGCTTCTGTTTTCAAATCCGTGCTGCCCTTCCCTCCTTGCACCCCCCAGGGGGCCCAGGGGAGCAAAACCGCAGGGGTTATCTCCCTGGTCATGCACCCCATGCTGGCGGCCGAGGTGGTGAACGCAGGCCAGTGCAGGTGCGTTTCCCACGGAGACGTCCTGGGACTGTGAAGGGGAAGGCAGAGCTAAGGGGTCCTCCTTTGTCTCCTCTTTGCCCTACAAGGCAATTTTTCACATTATGGCTTTCTTTACTAGCCCCATTTCACCGTTTTCCACCTCCCTGGCAATTTTAATTTGCAGCAAGCTCTACTGTGTTATTTTTCACAAAGGCGGCCATTAATACTTTAGCAGTTACAGCGCCGGTGCAGGACGGCAGCCAGGAAACGGCCCTGGCGGGGTGCGCGGGGCACAGCCGGAAGGCAGCCAGGAGGAAAACAAAGGGCTGGTGGGACGGTACAGGGGCGGGGGTGCCGGCTGGAGGGCTGTGGCTGGGAGGGGCAGTCCAGGGACCGCAAGAGAGCAATGTCAACAAAACACCCGATAAAGCCATCAGGTACGTGCTTGTGCCAAGGAGAATAAATAGGTTTCCACAAAGAAAAATACTATTCTTTGCATATAGGCCAAGGACAATGATAGTAAAGGCATTACTGCCTTGGTTCAAATCTGAATAATTTATACTTTATATCATATGTCAGTCAGAAAGAACTCAGCATCAGCTGGGGCCACCTCTGTGTTCTCACTGCTCCGATCTTTCTACTCACCTGCCCCGTAGCCTTGGACAAGCCACCTCCCCATTCTCTGCGGACGTGTATTCAGGTAACCCTTGTGGTTTCCTGCAATTCTAGAATTCTGTAAACGCTGTTGCTGGCCCCAAACTGTTTGGAAGGACCCTTGCTAAGGCATTTTCTTCCAGATCAGAAGCCTGGGGTGACGGTTGAAAAGTGAAGTCTGATGTCTGACTCTGACAGAGGGTGGCCTTGTGCAATTAGACAAATCCCCAGGCCACCATTCCTCATCAGCCTGGTACGGACAGGAACCCCTCTCCGACAACTTCACAAGATGGTGGCCACACACAAAGTGGGAAGAGGACAGACAGAAATCCCCCCTCCTGGGGACTACAGTCCTAACAGGGAGAGTTGAGAAAATGGACCACGAAGACACATGTGTAGGAAAGTTTCCCGAGGAAGCCAAGTCTCGGCCTGGCCCCGCAGGACAAGGAGAACTGCCAAGGTAGGTAGGAGAGCATGTGGGATTTTGTTCAGACTGTCCAGGCACAAATTCTGGCTCTATCACTTATCAGCTTAATCACCTTGGCCTAGTCACCTACCTTTCCCAATTGATTTTCCTACCAGTGGAGATAATCATTGGACCTGCAGCCTGTTGTAAGGGTTACATGAGATTTCATAGTGTCTTGCACATAAGTGCCCAGTAAATATAGTAAGAGGAACGGAAGTATTATTAGTATGTACTAGAAATAACGTTGCTCAGGTAAGTGGATGTTAGTAGAGATCAACAATAGAAATGGTTTACCAAAGAGATGGAACTTCCATTTTGCTCTCATTGATTTCTTCATTTATTTAGTTACTGAATCAATAAAGTATTAAGTGCTTATCATATACCAATAACTGTTCCAGGCAACATTCCTGCATCCCAGGGGATTATATAGTAAGAGAGCCAAACAAGCAAACCAACCATTTCAATCCGGGTTGAGAAGTCAAGGATGGCAGCATGTCAATAGAGAGTGGACAAGGGTTGAGGCCGAGAAGGGGTTGTGGCATCGCAGGCAATTGAAACAAAGCAATAGAAGGCACAGAAAGGTGGACGGGCTTGAGAAAGCTTCCTGAGGAAACCCTGATGTCAACAGAGTCTAGGGGTCCCAACACACAGGAGGGATTGGTAGCTCACGTGAGCACCATAATGGATTGCACTGCTTGGGCATATGAATTGCAATTCATTGTCTCTGTCTGGAACTCAGTTCTCAGCTGGGGCTTTACAAATCTAGGGAGTGGGAACTCATCAAGTGTTCCCTCCTCACCACCACCCCCATTCCTTCCTAACACACTGTCCATGGCCTGGGAAGTCCTCTTTCCAGGTGGGTCTTTCATCCATACATACTGTCTTTATGATCAACTTTTGACCCCATACTGGCATGTAAACCCTTGTGTCTCTTTAAAACTAAAAACCAACCCAAACTCCTCACGTACTTTTTTTTTTAAGATTTTATTTATTCATTTGACACACAGAGAGAGATTACAAGTAGGCAGAGAGGCAGGCAGAGAGAGAGGAGAGAAGAGGAAGCAGGCTCCCCGCTGAGCAGAGAGCCCGATGTGGGCCTCGATCCCAGGACCCTGGGGTCACGACCTGAGCCAAAGGCAGCGGCTTTAACCCACTGAGCCACCCAGGCGCCCTCCTCACGTACTTTAAACCTATTTATTAGAGCCTGCTGTGCCTTAAATCTACTGCTGTGTGACCTACTTCTTCCCTCCCTGATGGATCCACAAGGAGTCAGTTATCAGTGTGAATGACTGTGTGTCTGTATAGTGAAAATCACAGACCAGAAATACTCAAAAATACAAATTAATACATTGTCTGCACTGTGGCATCACTCTTTATTTCTTTGTTCTCTCCTTTTCTGCCTTTCTCAACTTTAAAAAACAATTGCCACTGATTGTGTTCATAATCCAAAAAGAAAAGTAATCTTAATCTTATAGAACAAAAACAGTCACCAACTGCCAAACGGTTCAGCCCTAAGACCTCGCTCCAGCCAAAAGATGAGCATATGGTGACTTCATGGAAAGAGATCATAAAACCAAACCCTTTCATCTAACCAGCCACCTGGTGGCTTATAATTTAATATGCAGAAGTACCTGCTCTTCCCAAAGCTGCTCACCATCCCCGGAGACAATGGAACAGATGTTCGCTCTGTCAGATGGCCAATGGGAAACTGTCACTTAAAAGTCCTCCACTCACCAAAGTCCTTGGCGTCCTTCAGGGTCAAGCAGACACTCGGCTCCCGCAGAAAACTTCCTATGCCTCCCAGGACCTGCCCAGGGTCCCTTCCTTGCTCCCCCAATACTGTCTTCCTTCTCTCTCCTGTCTCCCTCGTTTGCTGGTAGGTTTCTAATGCCTAGTGAGGTGTTTTGCATATAGTGGACGTCCAAGACCTATATTTTTAAATGAATCCGGATTTCCGATTGACTGTCAGTTTTTACTGGCAAGACCTCTGTCGGTGAGGGTTAAGGCCATCTCCCACTCTTTCTCCAGCATCATTAGGTGACCATTAATTTTATCCTTTAAAGAGTGACTCACTAATGATGGGGGAGTTGGGAAACACTGTGTGTCACAGACAACTGCCTGTCGCAGTTGTCACTTACATGTTCAGGAAGTGTATGTCGGCATCCTAGGGACCTGAAAGTCAATTTTGGTGGTGTTATGACCTCTAAACTGCACTGAAATCAACATCTAAGCAGTCAACACCCGACTTGGCATTCGGTGAGCGTGGCATGGAGCCTTACTAACACCCTGAGGTGACCAGGGCATTGAGGGGCAACCAGGTTCGGGTCAGTTAAATAGGTGCATCCCTGTATGAAGTTAGATGCTGTTTTTAAGTCTGATGACAGCATGTGAGCCCAGGGGATGTAAAGTAGCGATTTTTATTTGATGTCCCTCCTGCCCAACAAATACTTAATGAAGAAATAAAAACAGAGTCCCCAAGACGAACCCCCACACAGGTTGTGGCTTCACGGATGTAGACCGTAGGACCCTTGCCTCTGGCTGTACTCCCACTAAGAGTTTACTTGTGGGATTAGCTGCTGATGAGCTGGACCCAAGCAGCAGAAGTGGTTTCTCAGAGGTCGGTGGTTTCCTGTTTCTACAGTCGCCTGGCAGGCATCCTCCCTGTCTGGGGCTGCTGGATCCCCGCTGATCCGGGCGGCTCTGGGGCCTCTTTTGTTGGCAGACTCGGAGGTGAGCTCATTGGCCGCCCCGCAGGATAGAGGTTCTTGGAACCCAAACTCACTCTGAGTCACATCTGCCTGTTCCCTAAGAGCCCGTGCAGTGCCAGGAGGATGGGTTCTGCCCACCGGCTTCCAGGAGAAAGAACTGAAGACTCTGGTGCCATAAAGCAGCACAGCTTCAGCTGCAGAAGGACGTCACACCACGGAAATTCAGAGCGAAGGTGGGCTTTTAGGTCACCCACGCGTCGGCTGGCCTCGGTAAAACCGGCAGCTGTCCGCAGAGGGCCGTGGGAAACAGGGAGGAAGGAAAGGGGTGGCCAGGAGACCCCTGGTGCCCAGGATCAAGACTCTGCTCTTCCCAGAACGGTGCCACCCCGCGCTCTAAGGTCAAAGGCTCACACGTCTGTGTCCAGAACGCTGACTGTTGCTTCGACCAGGCGTCACTAACCCCCGCTGTCATTCCCCGCACCGACTGAAAGCAGCCAGGGGTGGAAAGCACACGCCCTCCCTCGGGGAGGTTTGAGTCCCGGACGGGGACAGGAGAGCTGAAATCTGGAAAGGTTCATAAATAAAGCAAGGCTGCTTATAACTGAGCGCGCAAGGGGTGACCCAGGAAACGGAACGCCGTTGCCGCGATAGGAGGATGGCCACGGGCTGGCGAGACAGGCCGCCGTGGGGCGGGCGTGAGAAGCCCGAGCTTCCGGCCGGCCGTGCGCAGCCCCGTGCCGTGTGCAGACCGAGCTTCCGGCCGGCCGTGCGCAGCCCCGTGCCGTGCGCAGCCCCGTGCTGTGCGCAGCCCCGTGCCGTGAGGACGCTCGCCCGGAGCCTGGGGCGAATCTTGGGGATGGGGAGAGCAGTCCGTACCTCTTACCGTCGGGAGGCGAGAGCCCACCGAGGTACGCGACCGGCTCAAGGCCCCCTCGCGTGTTACCGGCAGAGGCAGGCCTAGAATTCCAGGCTCTGGTGGTGTCTCCCCAGGTCGCTGTGCAGCCGGTGAGTCGGGCGCGGGAGAGGGCGGTTGGGCCGTGCACTCCGTGCTGCGCAGGCCCTCCTGTTGACCGCCTGCAGCTGGCTTCTCTACACAGGCTTGTTGACTGACGCTTTAGAGATGGCGTCAAAGGTTTCTGGAAATAGAAGGTGATTTGCCCAAGCTCACTCAGTTGGTGGAAGTGGATTTTGAACCCGAGCCTGGCTATTTTCTTTTCTTTTCTTGTCTTTTTTATTATTTGCCCCAGGGGTGTCAGGTCTGTGAGTCATCAGGCTTACACCTTTCACAGCACTCACCATAGCACACACCCTCCCCAGTGTCCATGACCCAGCCACCCTGTCCCTAAAGCCTGGCTGTTGTCAAAGCCCAGCTTCCCTCTGCTCTGTCAACCAGGAGTCAAGGGTTTCCACAGAGAGCAAAGAGAGACGATGTGTTGACACCCGGTATTTTACAGCTCGGTAGATGAATGTTGTACAATATAAAGAGAGGATTCACATACTCCAATAGTTTATCCCCTTGAGGGAACATGGTTGGAGGTCCGAAAAGCAGACAAGGGGTCTGAAAACCATAATGCTGCTCCTCTACATTTTCATATCAATGTAGGCCTTAGCCATCGTCATAAAATCAGGAACCGATTTAACATCTCCTGCAGTTCCGATGACACTTGTCTACCTTTGAAAAATGTGTCCTACATAACAAACCCTCAATTCCAGAAGGTCAGTGTAACCCCAGTAAGCAGAATTGCTCTCACAATTGATACAATTATGCCCCTGCTCGGTCCCCCAGCCTCCACGACTGTTCTGGCTCTCCACACACAGTCACACTCTGGTTTCTCTAGTGTGTGTGCTCTGGGAAGCTTTCTGCCTGGAGAATTCTTAAGTTCAATAAGCACCACCTTCTTCTCCAGTTGATTAAACCCTAGGAGACCCTCTCCATTAGCAGAACTGTGTTGAGCTAACCTCAAATCTCCAACCCATCTCATCCCATGAGGCTTTCTGCCAGTGTTATTTTAGAGTGTGCATGTTACCTACATCATAAACCAAACTGATCACTAGCATTTGGTAATTACATCCAATTCAATAGACACACACATTATTTTTCATTAGCTATAATTCCCAGTGAGGAGATATGGACACTTAATCTAAGAAAGGAGAATATCGTGTTCTAGTTTTATAAGACATTGTAAAGATCTCACTTACTGAAAGTGGAAAAGTAAGCAAATTTCCAGAATTGTGGCAACTCTGAGGTCTTTCTGCATGAAATTCAACTCTATGGCCATGCAGAAAGCTGCTACTTAGATTACGTGCAGCTTCAGCCCACACTGGCCTCAGAGAATTCAGAGCAGGTTTCCGTGTCCTGAGGTAGCCAGGTCTCTGATTTACCCATGGCCAGAGATAGATGCACCAGTTGATGAGGATGAAACAATTAGTTACTTTTATGCATACTCTGAGCCAGGTACCTTACTCAGCCCTTAAATGCACCTCATTTGAATACTCATCGCCGACTTACGAGATGGTTGCCATCATCCTAATTTTACAGATAAAAAAACTGAGACTCGGGTTGAATTGTTTTCTCAAGACTACACACCACACTCATCAAAGCAGACTCAGGCTTGGCTGATTCCAAGACACAGAGTCCAGTAGAGACATCGTTATGCTGCCTTTCATAGGCAACGCCATGAATGCTCATGACATCCTGTCTCTCACTGTCTGAAGCCAGCATGGGCACCAATCAACTTAACATCAGAAACTCATCTGAAATCACCAGACCAGCCAGTCTCTGCCGGTACCAGTGGTTCATTATCGTATTCCCTTCACCTAGCAGAGTACCTAGTATATTGTTGGAGATTAATGCGTATTTGTCAAGCGAATGAATGACTTACTTGGTTGGCTATTCATGGCCTATGCTGTAAGTGGCAGCCACTTCACTCGTCTATTCTCTCCCATACTCTTTATTCATGTTCTTCCGATCAAACCCCTTCTCTGTTGGTCTCCTCCTCACATCCCCAAACATGCCGACCACCCAGGCTCCTAGAACTTCTATCCCATGGCTCAAAATCATCTTAATCTTACCCCCCACCATCCCTCTTTTCATAGACTCACGTCTCACCTCCTGGTTTTACGTGAACCTTGTTTTTGCCCATGGCGCCCGCAGGTGGGGACATGTGCTCACATATGAGCTGAGTGCTGTGGACTCATCAGTATAATTTTTACCTCCTAAGCAACTCTTGAATTTGACCTCTTTCATTTGTTCTCCAACTACCACTTTCTTTCAGACCCTGATCACTGCTTCTCCATCTCCTTAGCTATAGTCTTTTCTTCAAGGAGTCCATTCATCTTTCTGAACATAAATGCAATGTAGTTACATCCCTACTTAGAATCCTTTTGTAACCCACAACGATATGGTCAATTAGTCTTGGACAAAGCAGGAAAGAATACATAATGGGAAAAAGACAGTCTCTTCAACAAATGGTGTTGGAAAAACTGGATAGAAACATACAAAAGAAAGAAAATGGACCACTTCCTTTCACCAGGCACAAAAATAAAATCAAAATGGATTAAAGATCTAAATGTAGACAGGAAACCATAAAAATCCTACAAAAGAACCCGGGCGGTAACTTCAGCCATAGCAACTTCTTTTTAGATATGTTTCCTGAGGCAAGGGAAACAAATGCAAAAATAAACTATCAGGACTTCATCAAAATAAAAAGATTCTGAACATTGAAGGAAACAATAAAGCTAAAAGGCAACCTACAGAATAGGAGAAGATATTCACAAATATATATCCAATAAAGGGTTAGTATCCAAAGTACATAAAGAATTTCTACAATTCAACACTCAAAAAACAAGTAATCTAATTTAAAAAATGGGCCAAAGACATGAATAGACATTTTTCCAAAGAAGACATCCAGATGGCCCACAGACATAAAAAGATGCTCAGCATCACTCATCATCAGAGAAATACAAATCAAAACTACAATGAACTATCCCCTCACACCTGCCGGAATGGCTAAAATCAATAACACAAGAAGCAACAGGTTTTGGCAAAGATGTAGAGAAAGGGGAACCTTCTTGCACTATTGGTGGGAATGCAACCTGGTGCAGTCACTGTAGAACACAGCATGGAGATTCCTCAAAAAGTTAAAAATAGAGCTACTACACAATCCAACAATTGATCTACTAGGTACTTATCCAGAGAATAAAAAAATGCTAATTCAAACTAATTCAAAGGGACATATGCACTCTGATGTATATAGCAGCATTATCTACAATACCCAAATTATGGAAACAGCCCAAGTGTCCACTGACTGATGAATGGATAAAGAAGAAGTGTGTGTGTGTGTGTGTGTGTGTGTGTGTGTGTATATCTCACATATACATAAATATGTGTGGGTGTATATATATATAATGTAATACTCAGCCATAGAAAAGAATGAAATCTTACCAGTTGCAAGGACATGGATGGAGTTAGAGTGTATTATGCTAAGCTAAATAAGTCAGTCCAAGAAAGATACATACCATATAATTTCACTCCTATGTGGAATTTAAGAAACAAAAACAAAGCAAAGGGAAAAAAAGAAAGAGAGAGAGGCAAACCAACAGACAGACACTTAACCATAGAGAACAAACTGATGGCTACCAGAGGGGAGGCGAGCGGGGGATTGGCTAAATAAGTGATGGAGGTTAAGGAGGGCACTTACCATGAGCAATGGGTGTTGTGTGGAAGTGCTGAGTCACTATATTGTACACCTGAAACTAATATTACACTGTCTGTTAACTAACTGGAATTTAATAAAAACTGAAAAAAACCCTTTCATAATTCCTAAACACATTGCAAGCAACGCATACAATCCTTTCAATGACATATTATCCCTCACACTCTGCCCCCCAAGGGCCTATGCTCCCACCATGCAGAATTGTTCACATTTGCCCGAAGAGCCCATGTCGGTCATACGTTGTTTCCCACACCTAGGCGGCTCTGGACCTGCACCTTCTCTCCTGGGCTCACTTGCACGGCTGCATTTCCTGACTCCCAGGGTGAGTGAGAAGTCCCGACTGGTTCTGCACTAACACCTAATTATACCCACCTCATAGCACGCATGCTACGTGTGCATTTTCCTGTTTGGACAGACACTAAATGTCCTCTTTGTCCCTTGGATGCAGTGATCAGCATCAATACATATTTGTTCCCTAGGAACTATTCAAAGAATGAAAGACGTGCCTTTCAACACCTGAGAGTCTACAGGTCCGTGAAAAGGAACTACACGTAGAACTCACCATCTCTTTCCCAAACTACTGCACCAGCTTTTTGCCTAGGCTCCTCCTCTCCATTCTTCCTTGTCCCCTTCAAATCCCATGCACACACGACCACCAGATGAGCCGACAGTGACCTTTCCCTCTAATCTTAACTCCGGGTTCCTTCTAGGGCACGGATTTAAGTTCCACTTCCTCATGAAGCACCAGCGCCCTTCCATGGGTGTGTCCTCTGCTTCTCCTGCCCCATTTCCCCACCTTCCTTGATCCCTCCCAGGCTGGGTTCGGAAGCCTTCTTGGGGGAACCCGCAACACTGTGTGCAGAACATCATCACTGCCTCTGCCACCGTGCTTTATGGGAGCTATTTAAATGCTGTCCCATCGCCAGACAGCAAATTCCTTTAGGACAGGAACTGTGTCATATTTATCTCCAGATCCCTGGTAGCTAGCATAGTTATTGACTGATAGCTGGTGCTCAAAAAGGGGTATCGAATTAATAGTATCTCAGTTGGCAAGAAAGTGTTGCAAAGAAAAGCAAACTTTTGGACAAAGAACAGGCCATTCAGCAGACTTTAAATTTAATGTATCTCAGAATGTTAAGGAACTCACATTTTTCATCAAACATTTTCAACTGAGGACAATATTTCATAAACAGTCTTTGGTGTAAATTGAAAACTGATTATGTCATAAAATAAGTAGAAAATAAAAGTGCAGATAATCTTCATAAAAATTTTAATACAGATTTTCATAAGTAATGATACATAGCAGTCACAGCATTCATTGCGTTCTAGATGCATAAAATTAAATTAATCTAGATAGCATAAAAGCAGCTAATTGCATTCTGACAGAACTCATGTTCTGTTTCACTGTTTGCCAATGCCCGATAAGCCCCCAACAGCAGTCAGCTGGTCAACAAGTATTTATTAAAGACTTCCTGTGAGGACGGCGTCACACTGATTGCAGTGGGGGAATAAAGGAATAGATTTCTGACACTCACACAGCTCACAACATATTGGGGTGGAACAGAGACGCCCAAGAGCAATGAAGAACAATCTGTGGATATAGAACCCAAAAGCTGCAGGTCTGATGCCGGGCCCTGGCTGAGGGCTGAACAGAGGAAGCACAAAGCTTGTGGAGAGCGCGAATAGAAAGAAGGCTCCCACAAGATTGGAGGGTCAACAGTGGCTTCATGTGTTTGTCTCTTCATTAAAACTGAGGTTCTAGTGCCAAGTCATCTCCATCTCTGAGCGCCGGCTTAGTCCCAGCCATACATGTTCTGTTCGTGAGTATTACCATGAGCACTGTAAAAAGAGACTTCAAAACGGAGCCAGCAAGCCTAGCTGGGAAAGTCTTTTAAAATAGGGTCATGGGGCGCCTGGGTGGCTCAGTTGGTGAAGCGTCTGCCTTTGGCTCAGCTCATGATCTCAGGGTCCTGGATTGGGCTCCCTGCTCCGTGGGGAGTCTGCTTCTCCCTCACCCTCTGCTCCTCCCCCCTGCTTTCTCTCTCTCTAATAAGTACATAAAATCTTTAAAAAATAAAATGAAATAAATAAAATGGGGTCATGGGCCGCCTGGGCGGCTCAGGATGGTTAAGCATCCGACTCTTGATTTCAGCTCAGGTCATAATCTCAGGGTCGTGGGATCAAACCCTGCATTGGGCTCACATTGGGTGTGGAGTCTGCCTAAGGTTCTCTCTCTTTCTCTGCTCTTTCCCCCATTCCCTTCTGCCTGTTTGCACACACTCTCTCTCTCCCAAAGAAATAAAATAAAGTAAAATAAGAAAATAAAACGGCAGAGGAGGAATGTATGCAGATCTTCATCAGGGGACTATGATCTTTTCGCCAGCTTCAAGCCTTCGGCCTAGCCTTACCTCTCTCCTCATCCTGACAGGGGAATCTTTGCTTTCTTCACTTGGAAAGGAGCCAAAGTTTCAATCCCTCATCTTCATATTAATCCAACCAATCCCAGGTAACCCGGTTCATAGAGGACCTAAGTGTGAACTGCGCTCATGACCTTTTACCCTATAACTGCCCCCTCTTCGCCTTCCTCGGAACACTGGTCAGCCCTCTACCTGATTCTATGTGTCCTGAGTTGCAATTCTAATTGCCCAAATAAATGCCTGATAGCTTTAATTTTCAGGGGATTCTTTCTCTGTCAACAACATGAACATGAGAAATAACCATATAGCTCTTCTACAGACCTGTGTGGCGGGTATGACTGCCCCTCTTTTTCAGATGAGCAAGTGGGCCCCTGAGGTCGTGACTTACCCAAGTACATAGCTACAAGGCAAGACTAAAACTTGAATTCACATCTTCTGACCCCGAAGTCCAAGTTCTTCCCAGTACGGTGCAGGAGGGAAATGTCACATGTTTCCCAAAAGTCTCATCAGTACTTTCTCTCTAGACTGTATTTATAGACACCATCAATGCTGCCATAATTTAGCCATTACAGCTGAATTGTTCCAGCAAGCAACCCATCAGGGCAATGAAGAAACAAACAATATATCTGATTTATTTAACCAAGTGATTTAAGCACAATGGTTAAACTGCTTAAGAGTGAAACAAAGCCATCGTCTTGGCCAAGATGAATATTACCTCATTCCTCCAGCGTTACATAATATGCCAGATGCCTGTTTGTAGACATCACTCTACCTTCATTAAGCTGCATTTTGTGTGTTAGAGTCTATTAAAATACACTTTGGCCATCCAGAAATATTCACATGAGTCCCTTCTGGCTTCCTTCATATCTCTATACTCTCCCACAAGACCCTATTGTTTCTTCTTAATATTAAATTGCTGAATGTTTTACTGCTATAATTTGAGCATCACATACTTATTTAATGTTCATAGAATTCTCCACTTTTCTATGACACTCAAGGGGTGTCTTAAACTATGACTCTGAATCACTAAAAAGGAGAATCTTTGGGAACTTCTAATTTTACTTTTTTTTCCCCTTGACTGAAAGACAACGTCCACTGTTGGAGGCAAGTTTTCAGCTTTCATCCAACTCTTGTATGGTAAATCTTTGTCCCCACAGAAATCCCTGTAAGCCGGGGACTGTGGCTTGGTTCTTCAGAAGTGCCAACATTAATGAGACTGGTTGTGAAGTATCACAACGAGAGAGCTCCTGAGTGCCTCCAGGGCCGTCAGCTGCTTTGCCTTCAGCAGCTCTGCAGAACCTGCCAGCTGTGTTCTCCTTTGTCCTGCCTCCCAAGCCCGGGCACTGGGGGTAGCTAGATTCCGGGACAAACATCCTCTCTGAAGGACAATTTACCGTAAAATGCAAACAATTTGCCCCTAACCAGGACCGTAACTCTTATGTATATTTAGTTCGGGTAAGAAAAGCAGGAAAAGAATTTCTTTCCAATGAGAGTTCTTGCTCCAAAGACAAAGGCTGAGACCCCCTACGGAGGAAGTTTGGCAGGGAAATATTTCATCAGGTTGGGAAGGCAGCAGTGCAACACCCTTGGGAGAGTATGGGATAGGGAGTCAGGACACCTGGTTCTCATTCTGGCACTGAAATGTTCAGTCTGCCCAACTGTGAGCAAGTAACTCAAGGCTCATGAGCCAGAGTCCTTGTCTGTAAGATAAAGATAGCTACCATAATTCCTCCCTTCCTTATTGAGGTGTTGTGAAGATCAATTTAGTTATGGTAAAACATGTTATAAATGCCATATGCTGATTCATATTAGCACTAATTACATATTCATACCTGCCCTGGGATTGCATGAGTAAGTGCTTTCAGGATTCCCTAAATGCCTTCAGCTTTGAAATAGGAAAGAGTTTGTAAAGTAAGTATTCACTGAGCACCAAGTGTGGGTCCCATACTCTATGAGGAGCTACAAGGGTTAACAATAAATAAAGAAAAATAAATATAGTAATCCTGACCTTAAGGACTTTGTAATCTAGTCATGGAGAAGATACGGATATAAAAAAAATAAATAGTGAAAAAAAATCAAGATGGCATAGACTTAAGGCCACTTGGGTGAGACCTAATGGATGGATTCATACATAACAGGGGTGAGGGGTAGATGGTGTTGAGGCCAGGCTTTACGGAAAAATGTTCACAAGCTGGGTGAGATGTGGGCATCTGGAGGAATTAAACTAAGAAAAGCTCATCCCTTAATTGAGCCACTCTTAAATTAAGATTGGTGTTAAAAGAAACTGAGGCATGTTAAACTTTTTTAAGAGTTTGAGCAAAAATTGATTTGAATTGACCAGTATCTGATCTAGCAGATGGAAAGGAGCTCCAAGGAGTTGTACAAAAGGAAAGACTTTTATAGGCACAAGGGAGTGAGAACAAGGAAGTGATGCAGGCAAAAAAAAAAAAAAAAAGTGGGTGGGTTATGACGAGGTTACTCTCCTTCAGGGGAAGGCAGGGACCTGTCAGGCAGATTACCTAACTAATTCTGATCAGGTGACTCCTGAGGAACTAGCTTAAAATTCCATTTCTAGGAGAGCTGAAACTGTAATCGAGTTAAGTTTGGGCTTCGTAATATAGGGCTTAGCTCACACAACTCCATTTTGGACCCGTTGTCTTGTTTTTCCTAAAGAAGAATGACAAAGTAATAGAAGCGACACAAAATGATGGAATCCAAAGTTTAGATCTTAGCACAAGGATTCCTCTCTTCTTAGACAAAGGTGGAAATGTCGGCAAATGTAGAAGGAAATGTGTTCAGTGAAGTTTACTGCAAGGCAGAATAGAAAATTCTAGGTGTTTTGGTTGACAAGCTTGGTCAAGAAGAGAAGCCTTTGACATGGAACCACAGTGAAATACTCCTGCATGTAATTCTATCACACAAGCCAGAAAAAAAATGTCTTACTAGAAGACCACATTTCATGTTTTCAAGTATCCATGTCTTTAAAAATGATGAATATTTTTGGGTCTATAACATGTACAGTATACTTGCAAAGATAAAATCTTTACAGAAGTCCCCTAGTTTGATAGAACTGCCCCATGAGCTAACTTTTTATGTCTCCATTTTACAGATGATAAAATTAACGCATTAGAGCCGTGGATTCACTTTCCCACGTAAGTGGCAGAGTTACGATCCCAAGAGGCAGACATTCAATCCCTTTTTTTCTTTTTTGCTTTTCACGAGCTACTTGTTCATTCAAGTGCTGATGGCTCACAACACTTTTATGGCAGAAGTGGCTAAAACTGGAGATCCATTCTGTAATTTTTTTCTCTCTGAATTGGAATGTAATCCCCGTTGTTCTGTTTCAGCAACAGAACACTCGAGTCCTAAACATGTTAATGGTGGAATGGGCAATGTCCACTGTAGGATCTTGGTTTGAAAACCACTGCTAAGCAAGTCAAAAACTGTGAGAAAGGCAAGAGCAAGGATCCTTGTCTGGCACCAAGAACATTCCTGGCAGCAAACTAATTGGCTTTCTCTAGCAATTTTGCAACGCTCAGGGTCAGGGACCTGGGAACACCAAGAAAACAGCTGTTGGGCTCCTTGGGAGATTCAGTCACCATTAAAGACAGCTGGATAAAATCTGTTTTTTTTTAAACATTGCCTTGAGTTCCAGCTGGCAGCTCTGAATATTTCTGCCTGTTTTCACCACCAAGCTGCAAATCCTCCAACGTCGAAGGTGAACCACTGGGCTCTCCGACAGCAGCTCTTCCTCTTCTGAAGATGTGTGCGGGCTGCATGAGCCTGAGCAGCCCGCATAATGGATTTGAGGGAGGTCACAGCCTCTGAGGCTTGCTAGACAACACCCTCTCTTTCCATTTGACCCAGACTCTGTTTCTCATCCCTGGAGGCACTTTTGTGTTCCAGAAATGTGCTCATAGGTCATGGTGCAATTCAGCGTGGCTGAAATATTATTCAGGAAATAGATGTGCTTTTCTGTTTTTGTTTTGATTGCTTGGTTTTGTTTTTGTAGAAATGTTGAGGGTTTTGCAGAAACTTTTTGATTTTGCTAGGAAACATCTTAAAAATGAACAACATTGAAAAGTGGGGAAATTCAGATAGCAGCTCTTTAAGGCAATGTCTCCTTCCCCTAAGACAAGACCAGAGGAGATGTTAAAATTTTAAAATCCTGAAATAGGATTTATTCCCAGAAGTCCCCATTCAGGCTTTTGGTTTGTTTATTGTTTGTTTCTTTCCTTCTGTGGTGTAAGCCTCTCAGTCACAGGCAGCTCTAGGAAAATGGACCTATTAGGCAAAAGTTAGCCCCTCACTCAACAGAGTTGAAAGATTCTAAGGCTCCAAATGCCTGCTTAGATTGTGCACCTCAGAAAGGGAGAGGGCAAACAGTGAAGGGTGAGTCATCACCACAAGTAAAAGTAAGCAATAAGTGGAGGAGGAAAAAGATTAGAAGTGACAGTGAATGCACAGAACCATAGCATAAACCAACCACATCTCAAATTCAAATAGCCCACACTCCGTTCTGACTCCAGGAGTGGAGGGAGAGGGTCTGGAAATCATCAGTGATGAAGTAAGGGGAAGTTCATTTCTGGAGATTAGTCATGAGGGCCACTATTGTAGGCAGGCCCCAGAGAAATAATAAATTCATTAAAAGATGCAGGGAAGAGAAGAACAAAGATGATTTTTAGAGATCCAGACAGAGCTTCTTACATTCAATGACATCTCTGAGGGAGAAATCTGGTGTTTCAGATACTTCCTGTTCTTTGTTGGCCTCAGTTGGAAGATTTCCGAGGCCTCTCTGACTCAGAAGCACAGGTTCCTTCCTTTGCCTATATCCAAATGTACAGAAGGGAGCAATGATCAGTTACCCATGGCCCATGCCCACGTCTCCCTGGTTCAAATTACCAACAATGATAATAAGCCTCTTTGTCTGGATTTTGCAGATAACCACCTCAATTCTCCGCTGCTATGGTGAAGCTTACTGTCACACTTTACTTTTGCCCCCCAAATTAATGGCCAGCCCAAAGCGTACTGAGAAAGAACAACAGAGTGGAGAGAGACGTGTATTCCTTGGAAAAGCCACCGTAGCATCTTGGTGAGCAGACAGTTGTGGCAAATGTAGAAGAGGGGCCTCACAGCCTGTATTATCTATTGGACAAGAGCCTTGACCCTTTTGGAGCATAGGCTAGACCTCTTCATAACATAGGATGTCAGCCATCTCAGTTTGCTCCGGAACCTCTTCATCACATAGGATGTCAACCACCTCAGTTTGCTCCGGAACCTCTTCATCACATAGGATGTCAACCACCTCAGTTTGCTCCGGATTGTCACAGGGTTAGCACCAAGTCTCTTCTCTCTCCCGGGGATGCACAAAGTCCCAATGGCCATGGGCGTGGAAAATTAGGGGAAAAGTACAAAACCTGCGCTGTTTGGGTATTACAAAAACAGGACTGGAACTACACTGTTTCTGATGTCCAATGACTGCAGTGCCGATTACCCACCTTCTAGGGTGGCTATTGTGCTTACTTCCCCCTGTTCTGTCTTCGTCTGGGCTGCTGTCACAGAATGCCACAGACCGAGGAGCTTATAAACAACAGGCAGTTATTTCTCACACGTCTGTAAGCAATGATCCCAAAATCAAGGCACTGGCAGATTCTGTGTTTGGTGAGAGCCCACTTCCCAGTTGATAGATGGTGTTGTTTTTCTGTCCTCACGTGGCAGAAAAGGAAAGGGAGCCTTCTTGGGCCTCTTTGGTAAAGGCAGGAAGCCCATTCAGAGGACCCCAGCCTCACATCCTAACCACCTCCCAACGGCCCCACCTCCTCATCCCATCACCCTGGAGTTAGGTCTCAATACATGAATTCCAGGAGGACACGAACATTCAGACCACAGCAACTGCTGACGCTGGCAGCTGTTATTTGCAGTTCACTACACTGGATCAGTCACTGTTGTGTTACTCCAAGTGATTGTGTGCAGTTCCAGAGTCTGGTAGTCACGAGCCTTCACAGTCCACTTGTTACTTTGCCCCGGATCAATTATTGTGCTTATTATTAGAATAAACCTAGTTTAGTTTTTTCACATTGTGACTATTGTGATCACATTTTCTAAGAGTTCGGGTAGTGAAAATGAGAGTGATTACAATACCTACTGCCGCATGACATGGAAATTGCTAGAAAAGAAGGTTAAATGACTGATATTTTGATGACAGATGGAAGAACAAAGGGATTGGGGGTTGGGGCTGTGTAATCAATACAGAGCACAGTACACAATCCGCAGGAAAGCGTTTGGAGTTGGGCACGGCAAAGGGACATTTATAGTGAAAGGCTGACTTGGAGACCAAATCTCATAAGTTCAAGATGAGACAGCACACATTTCTTTCAACAAATAGCCTTTTACTCCCCCTTTCCCTAAGAGGATACCAATGCTCAGTTGACAAAGCAACCAGTGAACTAGCTTAAGCACAGCACACAAATGAATAGACATTGTCATATCTTTCTCTTGGCGTCTCTGTGAAACTGAATGGTTATATGTTCTGACTCAGGTTACAACCGAAGTGTCTATTGTTGAATAAAAGAGGAAATTTCCATGACAAATGTGCAGGCCCCTTAGAGTTTAGACTTGATTCTGTCAGATCTTACTAATGACCATGGTCTCCACAGTTAATGGAGTGTTGAGTCGAATTGAGGCAACAAAAAGTGTTCTTTCTCGGTCTTCAGAACTTTGGTTTGAAAAATGAATTTTCCAATCATTCTCTTGAATTCTGTGAAGATTTTAAAGAAACCACAGAAAACAGAAAACAAAATATTCTTGATATCTAAACACGAAGTATATTTAGCAAATCTGCATACTTGGCAGACATTGCAAATGTATATCTTGGTAAATTCAATCTATATACTTCTTTTTTTTTTTTTTTTTTTTTTTTTTTAAATTTTTTTTTTTTTAAAAAAAATTTTATATTTTTTTTTTTTTTTTTTTTTTTTTTTTTTTTAAAGATTTATTTATTTATTTGATACACAGAGAGAGATTACAAGTAGGTAGAGAGGCAGGCAGAGAGACAGGGAGAGGAGGAAGCAGGCTCCCTGCTGAGCAGAGAGCCCGATGCGGGCCTCGATCCCAGGACGCTGAGATCATGACCTGAGCCGAAAGCAGAGGCTTTAACCCACTGAGCCACCCAGGCGCCCCAATCTATATACTTCTTACAGAAGAAAATGGGAGATTTAGTTGTTGATGTCCTGCCATGGCCACACAACACGGCTAAGAGCAGATGTGATTGATTTTTCAGTGAAATCGAGGCTCCGGTACTGGAAGTTTCTCCTCTGAAGAGTTTTTCACTTTCCTCAAAATGTGCAGAAGCCCTTTAACGAGATATTGTGCAGACATAAAAGGAGATGGCCTCCTCACACATGTGTCTAGAAGGGGGCTCTCCTTGTCATGAGCAGCCCAACATTTTAACCCTTTTGTGTGATCTCCTCTCAGCACACGACATGGAAGTGGGGGTTTAAAAAGCAAGTCCAGAACATTGTTGATCTACTTCCTTCTAAGAAGTAGCCGTTCACTGCCCTCCCCTGAAAGACAGTCTTGCCAGGTAAAGTATTCTTGGTTGGCAACTTTTTTCTTTCAGCCCTTGTGTCTTAGAGAGGATCTCTTTAAGTTTCTTTTTGGGGGTGACCTATGAGCTCTATGAACTTAAATATTCAACTCTCTCCCCAGATTTGGGGCATTTCCAGCCATTTCTTCTTTCTATACCAACAAGCTTGTGACCCTCGGCCAGCCCGGTGGTGAGCCTACAGTGGCTAAAGGGGCTGTCGGGGTCCTCGGTGGCGCCTCCAGGTTCAGTGGCCAGAGACCACAGCAGGCAAGAGCAATGACTGGAGCTGGTGGTGGGCACACGTGGCTGCAGGTGCTTCTGTCACAGCGGAGACCACTGGCAGACACAAGCAGTGATGGCCGTGGGCTGGCAGCAAGGGCCAGGGCCCACCGCAGGCACCCTGGTAACTGCAGGGGCTCCGAGTGTGGTGTGCACTGTGGTGGCTGCCAGGTTTTGTCATGGATGCACGGCAGCGGAAGCTTCTGACAGCGGTCAGGTTGGGAGCTCGCAGGTGCACGGCTGGCAACACTAGTTACCGATGAGTGAGGTCATGCGGGTCGGGGACCAAAGACAAGGTCCACAAGCAGCTGTGGGGGCACTAGCTATCCGCAAGGGCCCATGGGATGAGAGCAGGCAAAATCTGCGGGGTCTGCTGCAGCGGTGCTGGTCCTTGGTCGCTTGAGAAATGAAATCTGCTGGGTTTATCTGGGAAGCAGGTCACTGGGGACTGTGGTAGCTGCTGTTGGCAGCTCCTGCTTTCTTCCTTTCTCCTAGCTCTCTGTATGAGTCCCAGATTTTCCAGTCTGGGTGGGGTGAAATCAAAGCAGGACCTTTCTCTGGTGCCTGGAAAGGCTGAGGAAGCTAGCTGCTCTCCTCGGACTTCCTTGCCTGGTGAGGGAAACTCCTCATAGCTGGCGGGTTCCTTTTTGGTGCCGAGCCGGGCTGGCCAGGGGACAGGATAATGCAGGCCAAATGAAGCTGACTTCTCTCTCTACTGGGGTGGTCATTCTCGGCTTATTTTTGTTCCACTGTGTTGCTGAAGTTTCTTTTTTTTATAAAGATTTTATTTATTTATTTGACATAGAGAGAGAGATCACAAGTAGTCAGAGAGGCAGGCAGAGAGAGAGGGGGAAGCAGGCTCCCCACTGAGCAGGGAGCCTGATGCAGGGCTCGATCCCAGGACCCTGAGATCATGACCTGAGCCGAAGGCAGAGGCTTTAACCCACTGAGGCACCCAGGCGCCCGTTGCTGAAGTTTCTTAAGCAGACTCCAGAGCTCTCCCAGACTTGTGTTTTGCTTGTAGGAGGCTCTCTAATTACCAATCTCTGCTGGGCTGCGGAGGTTGGAGTTGCCTACATCACCATTTCTCACCCGAGTTGAGCTCTGAGATGACTGCAGTTCTAAGAGCTTGATGACAATCCTCTGAAAGACCATGAACCAGAGGCACTGAGCGAGGCTGTGCTGATCCACAGAAACTCTAAAACAAATCCATCGTTCTGAGTTGCCAAGTCTGTAGTTTGTTACATGGCAATAAGCAGCTGATACGATGTCATAGTTTCTCTGAGTCTTCCCGCCACTGAAGTCGCTCTGTAGCCCATCCTTTCCCTCTTTCCCATTAGAACAGGTGGCAAGGGCATGGATTGCATGGAGCACTGGGTGTGGTGCATAAACAATGAATCTTGGATCACTGAAAAAATAAATTAATTAAAAAAAACAGGTGGAAAGATGTTCCACTAGTCAATTCAAATCACCCACCCATGCTCTGAGTCCATCTCCTTCTGCCTCCTCGGGACTTCACCCCACCCATCAGTCCTTGCCTCTCTCCTGACTCTGTAGCATGTCCCTCTATGCTTCTATTGTCCAATTTCAGTGTTCAAAACCTTCTCATAATAAACCCATCCTCAACTGGCATTTCCCCCTAGTGACTTCTCTAGCCTGTTTCTCTTCCTTCAAAGTTGACCTTCTTAAAGCAATTCTCTTCATTTCTTCAGGTTCCATTTATAAACATCACACTACCTCCATTTGAGAGATTTTAGTTCAGATCTCATTCCTGAACTCCATAAACTTAACTCCAGGGCCAATTGTGCATCTTCCATTGGAAAGCCCACATTTACTTCAGACTTGGGATGTTCAAAACGGAAATCATCTTCCTTCACAAACCTGGTATTCCGCTTGTTTCTATTTCAGGAATGGCCCCAGCACCTACAGTACCTGAAGCCCTGTTGTCATTCTCTCTCTGTCTCTCTCTAACTCTCTCTCTCTGCCATCTTAAAATCAACTGACTGTAGATGTTAAGCACATCTACAAGATTCCTTCACAACACCATCTACAAGATGCCTTCACAGCACCTTAATGAAATTATCAATTATTAAGTGCTAAATTGGGGGAGGAGCAAGATGGCAGAGGAGTAGGAGACCAATTATCATCAGGTCCCAGAAATTCACCCAGATAGCGATCAAACCATTCTGAACACCTACAAATTCTACAGGAGATCGAAGAGAAGAAGAGCAGCGATTCTAGGAACAGAAAATCAACCATGTTCCGGAAGGTAGGACGTGCAGAGGAGTGAATCTGAAGCGACAAGAAGACAGACCTGGGGGGAGGGGCGGCTCCTGGCAGGTGAGTGAGCAGCAGAGCACAGACTCGGAACTGTTAGAAGTCAGCTCCCCGGAGGGACGTCGCCCCAGAGGCTAAGGGGGGATAAAGCATCTCGGAGACAGTGTGGTCTCAGGACCCACCGGGACACAAAAAGACCAGGGGAGTCTGAGCGTGACAGAGCTCCCAGGTATCAGAGGGGAGAAGCTGGCAGGAGAGATGGAGCTGAGCTGAGAAGGGGTCTCTCAGCTCGGGGTTACCTTAAACCGTGATCCAAAGCACAATCGGGTCACTGCTCTTTGAGTAGGGACCTCATGGGCAGCAGATCCGGAGAGACCCCCTCTTCCTTCTCGAGGAGGAGCAGCGCAGGAGCAGCTGCAGGAATCTGTGGGGTTTGGAGATTCTAAATGGGGCTGTGTACCAGAGATAGAAATGCTCAGTCACAGGCTGGGGGAGCTCAGAGTGTGAACAGAGACCAGGGAGATGGGAGGGATGGACTTTTCTCTGAGGCACACTGAGGACTGAGGCCCCAAGCTATCGACTCCTCCGGGTCGGAGACTGGGAGGCCACCATATTCAGTCCCATCCTCCAACGCAGTACGGAAGCATTCAGAGAGCAAAAACTCCCAGAGCAAGAGTGAACCTGAGCAGATTACTTAGCCTGGCCCCTGGCGAGGGTGGTGCAATTCCGCCTCCAGCAAAGACCTTTGAAAATCTTTTCAATGGGCCCCTCCCCCAGAAGATCATCAAAACATCCAGCCTGGGCCAAGTTCACTGATCACTGAGAATTGTGGAACTCCAGAACTAGGGGAAAGCAACACAGATAATTCATGGCTTTTTCCCCATGATCCTTTAGTCATTCAAAGTTAAATTCTTTAAGAGAAATTAAAGAGTCAATCCCATTTACAATTGCACCCAAAACCATAAGCTACCTAGGAATAAACCTAACCAAAGAGGCAAAGAATCTCAAAGGAATGTTGGAAAAAAAAAAAAGAGCAAAGTTGGTGGCATCACAATTTCAGACTTCAAGCTCTATTACAAAGCTGTCCTCATCAAGACAGTATGGTACTGGCACAAAAATAGACACAGAGATCAGTGCATTTAATGCAATCCCCATCAAAATACCAGCAATTTATTTCAAAGAAATGGAACAAATAATCCTAAAATTTATATGGATCCATAAAAGACCCCGAATAGCCAAAGGAATGTTGGAAAAAAAAAAAAGAGCAAAGTTGGTGGCATCACAATTTCAGACTTCAAGCTCTATTACAAAGCTGTCCTCATCAAGACAGTATGGTACTGGCACAAAAATAGACACAGAGATCAGTGGAACAGAATAGAGAGCCCAGAAATGGACCCTCAACTCTATAGTCAACTAATCTTCGACAAAGCAGGAAAGAATGTCCAGTGGGAAAAAGACAGTCTCTTCAACAAATGGTGTTGGGAAAACTGGACAGCCACATGCAGAAAAATGAAACTGGATCATTTCCTTACACCACACACAAAAATAGACTCAAAATGGATGAAAGACCTCAATGTAAGATAGGAATCCATCAAAATCCTTGAGGAGAACACAGGCAGCAACCTCTTCGACCTCAACCACAGCAACTTCTGCCTAGGAACAGCACCAAAGGCAAGGGAAGCAAGGGCAAAAATGAACTATTGGGACTTCTTCAAGATTAAAAGCTTTTGCACAGCAAAGGAAACAGTCAACAAAACCAAAAGACAACTGACAGAATGGGAGAAGATATTTGCCAGTGACATATCCGATAAAGGTCTTGTATCCAAAATCTATAAAGAGCTTCTAAATCTCAACACCCATAGGACAAATAACCCAGTCAAGAAATGGGCAGAAGACATGAACAGACATTTCTCCAAAGAAGACATCCAAATGGCCAACAGACACATGAGAAAGGGCTCAACATCACTCGGCATCAGGGAAATACAAATCAAAACCACAGCGAGATGCCACCTTACACCAGTCAGAATGGCTAAAATCAACAAGTCAGTAAACGACAGATGTTGGCAAGGATGCGGAGAAAGGGGCACCCTCCTACACTGTTGGTGGGAATGCAAGCTGGTGCAGCCACTCTGGAAAACAGTATGGAGATTCCTCAAAAAGTTGAAAATAGAGCTACCCTACCACCCAGCAATCACACTACTGGGTATTTACCCTAAAGATACAAAGGTAGTGATCCTCAAGGGCACATGCACCCGAATGTTCATAGCAGCAATGTCCACAATAGCCAAACTATGGAAGGAACCTAGATGTCCATCAACAGATGAATGGATAAAGAAGATGTGGTGTGTGTGTGTGTGCGTGTGTGTGTGTGTGTGTGTGCAAACATACACAATGGAATACTATGCAGCCATCAAAAGAAATCTTGCCATTTGCAATGACGTGGATGGAAGTAGAGCGTATTATGCTGAGCGAAATAAGTTAATCAGAGAAAGACAATTATATGATCTCTCTGATATGAGGAATTTGAGGGTCAGGGCGGGTGGTTGTGGGGGGTAGGAAGGGAAAAAATGAAACAAGATAGTTTTGGGAAGGAGACAAACTATAAAAACTCTTAATCTCACAAAACAAACTGACAGTTACTGGAGGGTGGGAGGGTAGCAATAGGGTGGATGGCTTATGAACATTGGGGAGGGTTTGTGCTGTGGTGAGTGCTGTGAAAGGTGTAAGCCTGATGATTCACAGACCTGTACCCCTGGGGCAAATAAAAAAAAGAAAAAAATAAAATAGTGCTAAATTAAATAACTTGAAACCATAACCAAGCCAAGCTGACATATCAAACAGGTATGTCACTAGTGAGGTAGGAGGTAGCACAGAGGATTTTCTCTTCTCTCTGACTTGTGTGGTCATATATTTGATAACATGAATATATTGACTCACATAATAAATATGTTAGACTACAAATTCAATAGAAAACATGCTTAAAGAGAACCACCTAGGGAAATGCATGTTATCATTTCCTTCATAAATGAATAAGAGAACCCCACAGAATGATCACTTATTATCTTTTTGCACTGCTTCCCCTGGCTGGTGAATTTAAAGAAGAAAGGAGCATAAAATAAAATGAGGTGTCCGCCCCCATTCTGTCCCTCAGTTGCTTGAAATGGTACCCACATTAAAGTGTTAGGTTATGTTTACTGCCCAGAATACTGCAACTGAAGCATTCCTTCAAAAAATAAAATAAAATAAAATAAATTCAAACATACCTCTAGTGAGAGCGTTTCCATATGTCCCAAATTATGGTTGGAAGTACTAAATAATAATGGTACTTGTAGTTACTAGAACATTATCTTAGGACATTTCCTGTGCTGCTTTGTATTTTACTAAGGTGGTTTTGCCTAAGAGTTTTCCTACAAATTCTTTGATTTTCACTCAGGTATCATCAATTTAAAATATGGGCTACATATGTGTTCCTGATAGAGTTAAATAAGTATTGGCAAGAACTACATAGAGACTTTGACAACATTAGGTGAGGCCACTTGTCACACAGGGTAAGCCAACCAACTTCCCTGACAGAATACCAAACCTGTCATACGGGGGAAGCCAGCCAACTTCCCTGACCAAACACACACACACACACACACACACACACACACACACACACCCCAAAACAAAAACCAACCCCTTCCTCTTGTGAATTGTCTACAGTTCAGTGCCTGACTTTCAGCTGCATTGGCTCAGAAACTCCACTTCTTCAGTGTCCTGGAATTGATTTAATTTAAGAAGCTGAGTTAAGGCTAATGAAGCTCACAAGAAAACAATTTATAAAGCCAGAATATCAAAGTATTAATTTAATATATAACTACACTGAGTGAACTAGACGTGTCTTCCACCTGACTATCCCTTCCTTTGCAGAAAATCTTCATGAATCTAATAAAATGAGATCAAGGGAAACTGAAAGAATCAAATAGTGAATGGACTTAAGGCTTTGCTGAACTAGTGTTTCCATTTCTCCCATCCAAGTACTAACCAGGCCCGACCCTGCTTAGCTTCCGAGATCAGACGAGATCGGGCGCGTTCAGGGTGGTATGGCCGTAGACTAGTGTTTCCATTTCTACAGCAGGGATTTACCTGTCAGAAGAATCAAAGGCTTGCATCTATCTATCTAAACCCCTCTTTTCCAGAGAGAGCTTGAATAGCCTGTTGCCAATATTGAAATCCAGGGCTCTGCTTCTCTGTTACTAAGGCAGTTGACTTTCACGTATAATCTAATTGACATATTCTTCAGGTACATTAACTTTTCAATGTGGTTACAGCCAATAGTCATGTTGGCCTGTGAGCCAATCATTTTCTTGAGGATGGGCTAGTAATCATTATAATGACCCCATCTGACCAATGCCCTTCATAGCCTCCTTGAGTTCGGGGGGATCATGTGACTAGTTCTGACCAATAAATTTCAAGTGGAAGAATCGTGTGTCACTTATAGATTGGAACATTTAAATTCCAGTGTAAAACTCTCCTGAATTCCCTTTATCTTCCAAGGTACCCAGCTATAGCTCTAGATAAGGTCTGCTCTAGGTCCCAAGAAGAGGAATACTTACCTATCCAATCACAGCTCTGTATACATACCCTGAACTTCCACAGGAGACCCATTATTTCAAATATTTCCACACAATCATGATTGTTAAATAATCTGAAACTTTCAAATCAAGCTTCAGCTTCATTTACCATATTCTTCTATCGAAAGAACTAAGAAGGGTCTGTGTCTGTGCCCAATTAGTATTTTATTTGTCTGTTTTGGGGTTAGATAGATCAGTAAAAATTAGTTCCTCCTATCTTAGATGTGACATAGTTCCCTTCATCTCCAGCCACTAGACTTGACCACCAACCCTGACCCTCAAACACTAGGAAAGGTGTCCCAAATCCTGATCATATCAAGATTTATCCTCCAATGAGGGAAAACTCTGTGCATGCAGATAATTAAGAAAGGACACTTGAGAGTCTCTCTCCCTTCCCCTTCCCCTGAAGGCAGCTCAGCGCCACCACCTTTTTCTCCTCTGTGAATGAAAAACAAAACAAAACAAACAAACAAAAAAAGAAAATGGGGAAGACACTTTGGAGAAACTTCCAGATCTGAGACTTCAATTTTGCTATACTTGAATCAAGATACTGCTCTGACCCTTTTGTTTTTTCTTTTTCCAATAAAAGTTCATCTCTCTGGATCTATAAAAGAAGGATATGAGGCATTTTTGTTAAAGTACTTAAGAACTGTGAGTACTATAGAAATGTTTTTTCTCATTTTTAGGGACTTCCAATTCATAAGTCAGAAATGTAATCAAGATATACTTCAGGGGTCTCTGGGTGTCTCAGTCAGTTAAGCATCTGCTTTCAGCTCAGGTCATAATCCCAGGGTCCTGGGATTGAGCCCCGAATCTGGCTCCCTGCTCAGCGGGAAGCCTTCTTCTCCCTCTCCCTCTCCCTCTCCCTCTCCCCCTGCTTGTGTTCCCCTCACTGTGTCTCTCTCTGTGTCAAATAAATACATAAAATCTCAAAAAAAGGATATACTTTAGTGTATAATTTTCAGTGTGATTGTATTTGAAGTCATAATTATATAAGGGCAATTAGCATCTCCTTGCAGCTCCTTGCTTTTCTTTGATAAGGCCCTTTGAGGTGACTGACTTACATGCTCCAGAAATTAAGGCTATAAATAACAATCACACAGAAGAGAGGACTAGGCCTTGGGAACATCGCCACCAAGTCACCAAGTCCTTCATCTGTGTCTCTGGTCAGCATCCAGAGGACGTTGGCAACAAGCAGAAGGCCCATCACTTGTCTCATTACCCTCCTGTGGCCTTTAAGAGATGAGTCAAGGGTTATTTTAACCAATTCCTAGGGATTTGTAGACTAAACACTATTCTTTCATGACTATAATACAAATTTAAGGATAGAGTGGGCCAAAGATACAGAAAACCTTGAACTACAAGGGAAATTAAAAATCATCCAGATGGGCCACCTGGATGGCTCAGATGGTTAAGCCTCCAACTCTTGGTTCTGGCTCAAGTCAGGATCTCGAGGTCATGAGATCAAGCCCCACATTAAGCTCTACGCACAGCGGGGAGTCTGCTTGAGATTCTCTCTCCCTCCCCCTTCACCTCTGTCCCTCCCCCCACCGCTGCTTACTGTGTGCCCTCATGTGCTCTCTCTCCTTCTCAAATAAATACACTTTTTAAAAATTTTTATTTATTTATTTGAGAGTGAGAGACAGAGAGCACGAGAGAGTGAGCACAAGTGGGTGGGGGGGGGGAAGGACAGAGGCAGAGGGAGGAGGAGGTTCCCCACGGAGCAAGGAGTCTGATGCGGGGCTCAATCCCAGGACCCCGGGATCACGACTTGAGCTGAAGGCAGAAGCTTCATCGACAGAGCCACCCAGGCACCCCAATAAAATCTTTTTTTTTAAATCATCCAGACTAGTCTCAGCCAGTGAGGAATCTCCACAGTATCCTTGATAAAGTGTTAAAGGGACTGTGCCTTCAAAGAAACAGTTAACAACTATAATGGCCATCATTTATTGAGTTATAAACCAGGGAAGGTGTCCTCACCAAAATCCTATGAGAAAAATAATTCTAGCACCTCCCTTTGACCAATGAAGGCCTGGAGGATTAGAAGAACTGAAGAATGTATCTTAGACCTCAGATTACTCAAAGCCAGCTCTGGCACTTTCTAAATTTCATGATTATAACCCTTACCTTACATTGCTCCTAACAGGTAACTATTAAAGACTTTGAAGTTGAAAGTGATATAATGAAGCTTTTGTTTTAAGAGATAACTTTAATAGCATAGAAAAAAAGAGAGTTTATATAAAAATTCAGAGAAAGCTCTACTGTCAAAAAGGGAGAGAAAACCAAACTAATGTAACCTATCAAAGTTCAGGTGAGAAACCAAATGGAAAATAAAATTTGCACAAAGTCTTAAGATGAGAGTTTAACAGTGGGTAAAAGGAGACCTAACTGAAACATATATAATTGATTTTCGTAATTCATATGCCTGTGTATTTTCCATTGACCTCATTTCCCTACCTGGTATCGTTCTTGTTCATCAGTGTAAACTCAATGTCTCAACCCAAGTAATATCTCAACCCATTGTAAACTCAATGCATCAACCCAAGTGATACAGACACAAAAAGTTGTTAGTTGACAAATGATTCAGCATAGCCTTTGGTTCTCTATTGTTTTTTGGTTGTTGATTTTTTTTTTAACCAGCATTCTGTTTGCTTCAAGGAACCCAATATTGAAGCATTACTCTGAGTAAATAACTCACTTATATTTCTAAATGATCTTTATTATATTTTAATCTCATAACTGCCAAAATTTCTATTTGGAAGACAGATTTTTTTTTTAATTTTTTTCTTTTATTTTTTAAGTGTTCCAAGATTCATTGTTTATGCACCACACCCAGTGCTCCATGCAATACGTGCCCTCCTTAATACCCACCACCAGGCTCACCCATCCCCCTCTCCCCTCCCCTCCATAACTCTCAGTTTGTTTCTCAGAGTCCACAGTCTCTCATGGTTCATCTCCCCCTCTGATTTACCCCAATTCACTTTTCCTTTCCTTCTCCTTATGTCCTCCATGTTATTCCTTATGCTCCACAAGTAAGTGAAACCATATGATAAGTGACTTTCTCTGCTTGACTTACTTCACTCAGCATAATCTCCTCCAGTCCCGTCCATGTTGATACAAAAGTTGGGTATTCATCCTTTCTGATGGCTGAGTAATATTCCATTGTATATATGGACCACATCTTCTTTATCCATTCATCTGTTGAAGGGCTTCTTGGCTCTTTCCACCATTTGGTGATTGTGGACGTTGCTGCTATGAACGTTGGGGTACATAGGGCCCTTCTTTTCACTACATCTGTATCTTTGGGGTAAATACCCAGTAGTGCAATTGCAGGTCATAGGATAGCTCTATTTTTAATTTTTTGAGGAATCTGCACAGTGTTTTCCAAAGTGGCTGCACCAACTTGCATTCCCACCAACAGTGAAAGGGGGTTCCCCTTTCTCCACATCCTCTCCAACACTTGGTGTTTCCTGTCCTGTTCATTTTGGCCATTCTAACTGGTGTAAGGTGGTATCTCCCCTTTCTCCACATCCTCTCCAACACTTGGTGTTTCCTGTCCTGTTCATTTTGGCCATTCTAACTGGTGTAAGGTGGTATCTCATGGTTTTGATTTGAATTTCCCTGATGACTAGTGATGATGAACATTTTTTCATGTGTCTGCTAGCCATTTGTATGTCTTCTTTGGAGAAGTGTCTGTTCATGTCTTCTGCCCATTTTTTGACATGGATTATCTGTTTTTTGGGCATTGAGTTTTTCAACAATTTAGCTTCAGGCCCTTTTTGTTGATGATAACAAATAAGTTAGGAACATTGATAGAAAACAGGAGACACTGAAAATTCTCCATCCAAGCCATGGGGCAGTCTCAGATTGCTCCAAGGGCCCAAGTTCTCCAAGGACTTTATTTACTTTACTCTGTTGTTATCCCTCAAACAGTTGAACAAGTCGGACTTTGAAAGGTTGTTATACATCTTTCTCAAGTGTATATATCAAAGGAAACTAAGCAATCATAAATAACTCTGATCAGAAACAAATAATAAAATTCCAGGCATATACCCTTTTGACATGAAGTCAGTATTGCCACCTCCACTTTAGGAAAGAAAAAGCAGGAAGCATCACCTTTCCCCATGATGCACAATGTATGCATGATGAACAGGGAATCAGCACGGTCAAGTTTACTACTGAAGTATGGCGATGATTTTTCATGGTATTAGCATCTACTATTTAGAAAGAAAGATTGAATAAATGCACACTCTCAAGACAGAACCTGGCCAAAGCTTTTGGAACCACTATTAAATTGTGAGTCACTCAACTCATATCTAAGTAATAATTTTGATGTTGCAGGCTGCTATGATATCTTATGAACCCAGAAAGAAGACACCAGGATTTGGTACATTAACTGATGTCTTTTGAGACCCATAGTACCCTAAGAAATAAATAAAGTCCTCTCCAACTCTCTTTCCACTAAGAGGTCAAGGGCATAAAAGACTTTCTGAAACTGTTAGTTCAGCCAGGAAACATTTGATCTTGTCCTCATGGATTGCTTGTTCTGCTGTCCTCCTGTTTTAAAGAAAAGGTTTGCTTTTCCTAAATGAGTCCAAAAATAAATGGTTTATTTGACCTGTTTAACTAACTAGCAAACTTAATGAGGAAACATTAAAAAAAGAAGAAGGAGGACTTTTGAACAAGTACTGAAGATACCTATGCAGGAATAAACCCTTCAAAACCCTTGCTTCTTTCACATGAGTATGAAGGAAGTCAACACACGAGTACAAAGAAATTACACTCCCACATGCGCATGGAGTCTTCACCCTCCCCACAAACCCATGGTCCTCATACTCCCACCAATCGGCTGTTGCAAGTACAATTACATTGCAACCACAGCTGATTGGTCCAAGGGTAGATAACTACCTCATACCAATGAGTCTATTTCTTGGATTTCTTCATGTACTTGGGACAAAATTAACCCAATCCCTTTCAGGTGACCAACACTGAAATGCATAAAACCAAAAAACTGCCCACAGTCATATTTTCTCATCTGTGGAAAAACTGACCTGTGGTAAAAGAGGAGGAAAAAAGCTGATGTGTGTGTGGGAAAACCATAATTGAAAGACAGAAAGATCTCTGAGCACACTTCAGTCTTCAAATTCAGTTGCTCCTAAGGGTCTGACACCTTCAAGTCCTTTAATGGTTTTTTGTTCAACTTTTCCTTGGGACCTGTTAGATAACCTAACATGTTTGCAATACATTCTCCTTTTAATTTAACACATTTGCAAGTTGGTTCTTCCAGCCCCCAGTAATAGTTTCAATTTCTGTATCAGTAAGTACAGATTTTGTTGAAGTACCAGAGAAACTTCAAATAGTTTTGAAATACAAAGTTCAAATTTTGTTCTCATCTCTTTGCTATAGACCCCAGGCTGACTGAACAGCCATCATCTCAAATATCACTGGTCATGGTGGCAAAGGGAAGGAAAATGTTTGAAGGTCTTAGTTCATTTAGCACTTATAGGTCAGAAATAGTCACAGAGCTATCCAACCACCAAGGGGCCTGGAAGTGCAGGGTGAGAACTGGAAGTATTGGGGAACTATCTCTAATCACCACCACACCCACCTCAATGTTATCAGCATGGAAGCTGAGATGATTCCCATCAAATATACTGTGTATTGAAGCAAGGAGAAATCACTTGTGGTACTCATTTTGTTGTAGCCCATAAAGGTTCAGCTCCTCAGCCATCCGGTCAGCTTTGTTCAATAACTCAATAACTAAGATTTGCTAATTTAAAAAACAAGATGGTTTCAGCTTCTTCTCCAAGAAAACACCAAATGGCAGATAACGCCAGTGCTGCAGCAGGAGCCTGGAATGGGAAGCCCCTGGAATGGCAGGCCAGGGGGCTCCCACAGAGGCTTCCCGAGGGCATCCAGGCTGGAGTCAGGGAGGAATCAGTGGTTCTGGGTGGGGCAGAGTCTGGGAGTTTGAGAAGGCAAGGAAAAGGACAAGGAGTGGATCCCCGTCACCGAGCTGGGTCGCCTGGTTAAGGACATAAAGGTCAAGTCCCTGGAGGAGATCTATCTTGTCTCTCTGCCCATCAGGGAAGCTGAGCTCACGGCTCTTTCCTGGGTGCATCCCTCAAGGATGAGGTTTTGAAGATAATGCCTGTGCAAAAGCAGACCCGTGCCGTCCAGCGGACCAGGTTCAAGACGTTTGTTGCCATTGGAAATTACAGTGGACACGTCAGGCTGGGTGTTAAGTGCTCCAAGGAAATAGCCACTGCCATCCATGGGGCCATGATCCTGGCCAAGCTTTCCATGGTCCTCGTGTGGCCAGGCTACTGGGGGAACATGATCAGCCCGCCCCACGCTGTCCCAGGGCAGGTGACCGGCCGCTACGGCTCTGGGCAGGTGCTCCTCACTGCACCCCCTTGGGGTGTGGTCTCAGCTCCTGTGCCCATGAAGCTCCTGATGGTGGCCGGTACGGACAACCACTACACCTCAGCCCCCCCGGGGGGGAGGCACTGCCACCCTGGGCAACTTTGGCAAGGCCACTTTTGATGCCATTTCCAAGACCCACAGCTGCCTCACCCCTGACCTCTGGAAAGAGACTGTGCTCACCAAGTCTCCCTATCAGGGATTCCTGACCATCTTGTAAAGACCCACACCAGGCTCCTGCTGTGGCCACCACATAGTTGTATACAAGAAAAATAAAGTAACTTTATTAATAAATAAAATTCAAAAAATAAATAGTTTAAATTATGAGTTTTCTATTTATTTGAATGAAGCTAGTTATAAGGTTAAAAGTGAAAGGAAACTATTTCATTACTTTTTGTGTTTTGATCCCAAAGTGTTTAACCTGTAGACAACACAATTGATACTAACATTGAAAGTTGCATAAGACACACAATTACCATTATTTTGGAATCCAGAAGACAAGAAGCAACCTTCCACCCACCCAGCCAATCTACATTAGACATATAATATGAACAAAAAATAAAACTTTGTATTTAAAAGCGTTTTGAAGTCTTCTGTTACTTCAATAAAATCTATACTTTCTAGCTGATTCAGAAACTGAAGCTATTATTGGAGGCTGGAAGAATGCTAACAGTGACAAAATATTTAATAAAAGTGCTGCCAATTATAACTTGGAAGGTAAATGAGGTCCCTAACGAACTTTCACATATCAGAGAAAATGCTATAAAAAGGATGTTAGTAGGGGCTCCTTGGTGTCTCAGTCCCTGAAGTGTCCAACTCTTAGTTTCAGCTCAGGTCATGATCTCTGGGTCATGGGATCAAGCCCCACATAGAGCTCTGTGCTGGATGAAAAGCCTGTTTGGGATTCTCTCTCTCTCTCTCCTTCTGTCCCTCCACCCACAACCACCAGGTTTTCTCCCTCCCTCCTACCCTCTCTCTCCCTCTCAAAAAAAAAAAAGAAAAAGAAAAGGATGTTAGTAGCTTGTGTCTGTTTAGCAGGCTGACCTTGACAAGGCACAAGAAAAAGATAAGCCCAGAGAAAGAAATAGAGAATATCCAGGCAGTTGGGTGTGGGAGGGGTAGAAAAGGCTACATTTTATTATGCTAAGCAGTGAAAGATAAAACTGAGGATCTTTGAACCAACTTTGAGTAAAGGATGGAATCAAGGGCGTGACCATAACACCCATTTGTCAAGCCTCTGAATGAAATAAGGTGTCTTAGAGCAGAGATCCAGTTAGTTTCATGGTACCCAGTACATATACCTGCAATTGAGCAAAACAGTTCAGAGAAAAGAGATTAGACATGTGGCTCTTCCCCTGAAGCCTGATAGACTGAGAAACTCATAAGTGATTTGAAAGAAAGTCATGAGATAAAGAAAGCGTAAAAGTATCCAAATGTAAGAAATGTCTGGGAAAGAACTGTAGGTGTGGCTCTTGGCACAGAGAACTGAGTAGGAGCAGATAGATAAGGATCTCAGTGAGTTTTTAAAGAGTTATTTCGCCAAAGAAACTGTGAGCCTGCACTAAAAACGTTTACAGTACTCGGAATTCAAAATGACACGTGGATCCCACCAGTCTATGACTGAGAAAGCTGTTCAGATCTCAAGAAGGACATGTTCTGAAACACCAGTTCAGGATTATGGAAAAAGAAGGATCTCCCCAGGAGGTGAAGAGGTGGACATGGTTGAAGATCCACAGAGAACGTCAGGCTGGGGAGGGAGCTACTCCGAGTCTGCGGGTTAATCAAGAAGCACTTCCCACTCCCAAACAGAGGGCCATCGCAGCATCTGCCGGGTAAGAGTTCAGAACTGCTACCGACCAGTGACTGGGGATTCTCACGTTCTTTTCACGTAGGAACCGAGGTGTTTATTTAAGTTATCCTCTCTGTATTCTACTGCGGTGTATTGAGCATGGGGATGGGAGCATGTCGTGGGCTGCGTGGTGGGCCCCCAAAGATAGGTCCACGTTCTAATCCCCAGAACCTGAGAACATGACCTTCTTTGTGAAAAGAGAGTCTTTGCAGTTGTAACGAAAAATAACTGACAGCTTGTGCCGGAAGGGACAGACCGGAAAAATGAAAGAAGGCCACAGGACTTCCAGAATTGTCGAGTCAGGAAGTGGGTTGGGAGAGCTACCCAGCGGCAAACACGCTGCCCTGCAGAAAAGGGAAGCTGGCTCCAAGGACAGAGCCAAAGCCGGTGGCCCAGAGACCAGTCGAGCCAGAATGGGCCCAGAAGGTGGAGTCTTGCCACAAAGGATTACTCTCTGGCTTGGGAACCTAATAAAATTTCCCCTGCTGGACTTAGTCCTTGCTTGGGACCCATGACCTCTTCATTTTCTCCAATTCCTCCCTTTTAGGATGGGAATTTCTATCCTATACCTATCATACCACGTGTGGAGTGGCATGAGAGGACTTTGCCTGTGGGAGGGAAAGGGTGCCAAATGTTTGTGAACCAGAAGAGTGCACTGTGATGGTCGTGAGTGTTACCACCCAAGGTTTTCCTGTGCTTTGGTCTCCAGCACGTGGTAGGACTTCATTTCTCAGGTCCCTTAGAGTTGGATTATAAGTAGTTCTGGCCAGCGAGCCGAGAGCAGAAATGACATGTCATTGCAAATGTGGGACCTTTAATAATGGTGGCTGCTAAGATTTGAGGTGGCGGCTGCTCCCTCAGCCTGGATCCCAGATAAGGAGATGAGAATTCAAGCTCCCAGCTCTGTGTCTGTGAGGGAATATAAATCTCACAAATAGAAGACAATAGGATTTGCTCTGCTCTTGCTGCTGCTGCAAGATACCATCCTTCCTGACTGTCTGGAAGATTAAAAAATTCAAAGGCGTGCCTGCTGTATACTGGTAGCAGGGTGGCTATAAAGACAAACAAAAAGCATTCAATCTTTTCAAGTAATTTACAATCTGGTAAAAATTTAGAGCCATGTCGAGCAATGGTATCCATACTTGAGTGTGCATCAGAAATACCCTGGGGAGGTTGCACACCCCACCACAGACCTACTCGTTTGGACTCTCTGGGGAGAAGTGGAATGGGCTCTAGCTGGGCATTGGCATAGTTGAACGGGTGCCACTCATGCTGTCATGGAAGCTCGGGTCAAGACACACTGATCAGGACCAATTATCAAATGCTCTTGGTCAGAGAACGCCTTCAGATGGCATCCTAGCAGAAGCTTGGGGTTTAAACAGTACAGGCAGACCTTCCACAGAACAGGGTCAAGTGGAATGGGAACCCAGAGCCCCAACCTTATCTTGAGCCCTGAGGTAAGGTACCCCCAAGAGACTGTAGAAAGTAGTTTTTAAAAGTGACTAACAGAATATGAGAAACACCGTTAGGGTAGAGTGTGGTGTCTGGGGGATTCAGAAGAAAGTTTAAGCATGCAAGACTAGACCAAAGAAATATTCATGGAGGAGGCAGCATTTGAGACAAACTCTTACCGACTGGAAGGGCTTCAGCATGTAACCGGAGTAGGGTGGCGAGTAGGTAATGGGTAGAAATATGTCTCCTCCGCATGACCACGCGTGGAGGGAATGCCATAGCTCTTCATAAGCCACCAGACTCAAGGTCCACAAGAGCAGAGACTTAATCTGTCTTCATCACTGTTGTATTCTCAGCACCTATAAGAGCAGAAGGGGTGTTCAGTAAACAGTCATTAAATAAGATGAACACTGTCTCCCAAGTACCATTTACCTTTAGCAGCGTGCCTTCAGCCACCGGAAGCTGGAAGAGGGGAGGAAAGATTGGCCCTAGCAACACCTTCATTTCAGCACGGCAATACTGATTTCGGACTTCAGACTGGCCTCAAGAACGGTCACAGGATAAATGTCCATGTTAGTGTCAGGCTACTAGGTATGCGGTCACTTGTTACAGCAGCACTGGGAAACTGATACAAAGCCCAAGGTGGTTCAGTGCCTGGGCTAAGGACTCAAAAAGCCAAAGAAATCATATGCCCAGGTCTTTGTAGCGCTCTTTCCACTACATCATTTAGACTGAGGGGATTTTTATTAGAAACTCAAGGGCTAGAGGTGGAAGTGGGGGTGAGAGGGGACAGTGATGAATAAACTCGAAGGGGTCACTCCAGCACGTCTCAGCTTTCTGGCATAAACATCTGGTGGCTTTTAGGACCCCAACTTCACAGTGCAAGAGCGGGTTTCTAGGACACTGAACTGGCATCCACTTCTCCAGCCAAGAACATGAGTCAGCCCGCAATGGTGAGCATCACTGGCCAAAACTCGATGAGCCGGCTGTTTGTCTTTTCTTTTTCTCTGCTCCAAGTTTGCAAGTGGATCAGCATATTTTTCAACAGAGGAGATTCTGGAGTTTGGCACACAAAATCTATAGAGATTAATGGCCATTTTAGGCTGGAGCCTAATTAATTGGCTAAAATGATGAATGCGGCAGAGAACTGCGGTTTGCTGTTGCAGGGCTCGCTGGGCGCACCCACATTAGGTAACCTTCATCAAGCCATTGGCTCCCCAGCCCAGGGAAAGCATGCCACCCTTGCTTTTTCCAATTCACAAGGATAGTAGGACACATTCCATTAAAAGCTCAGAATCTAAGAGCCTCTGATTGGAATTCCAAGCTTCTTATCCCCAGGGGAGTCTGAGGAAAAGGGAAATCATCAGCCTGGCCCAGGAGTACCCTGGTGCATACCAATGAGGGAACAGCTAGAATCTCCAAGGTCGCAAACCAGTGTACCCCTACACAGAGGACTGGGCTACATCAAGTGACAGAGGGTGATAGAGCACTGGGCCAGGGGTCAGGGGAAGTGAGGTCAGTCCCAAGTCTCCAAATCCTGGCTCGGCAACTCACTTGGCATATCTGAACCTCAACTTTCTTACCTGTGAAATGGTAAAATTAGGGTCTTTAAAGTTCTTCCTAGGGAAACCTCATGTACTGTGGATGGAAATGTAAATTGGTTTGGCCTCTGTGGAAAACAGTAGGGAGGTTCTTCAAAAAATTAAAAATAGAACTACCCTATGATCTAGAAATCCCACTTCTAGATATATATCCAAAGGCAATGAAAACAGGATATTGAAAAGATTTCTGTACTCCCTTGTTTATTGCAGCATTATTCGCAATAGCCAAAATACAGAAACAACCTAAGTGCCCAATAATGGAAAAATGGATAAAGAAGTGATACACACACACGCACACACACACACACACACACACACACACACTGAAATATTACTCAACCATGAGAAAGAAGGAAATCCTGCCATTTGGGATGATATGTGTGGACCCTGAGGGCATTATGCTAAGCAAAATAAGTCAGACACAGAAAGACGAATACTGCAGAACATCTCTTATGTGTGGAATCTAAAAAAAAAAAAAAAAAAAAGTCAAACTTAGGAAGAGAGTAGAAAAGTGGTTGCCAGGGACCAGGGTAGGGAAATAAAGGATGTTAGTACAAACATTCAGCTGTAAGATGAATAAGGTCTGTACACCTGGAACTAATAAAACATTGTCTGTCACCAATACTTCAATAATAATTTTTTTAAACATGAATAAGGACTGAGGATTTCAGGTAAAACATGGAACTACAGTTGATAACACTGATAACTGAAATCTGTTAAGGGAGTAGAACTTAAATATTCTCACAAAAAATACATATGTGAAATGGTAGATGCATTAATGAACTACATGGGGCGATCCCTTCACGATGTGTATATATATCAACTCACCATGATCATGATGTGCACTTTAAATACCTTACCACTTTATTTGTCAATTATACCTCAATAAAGCTGATTTCAAAAAAAGAAAGAAATGGGGAAGAGGTTTCTTCCTGGCTCTAACAACTAGGGTTTTACATCCAGGTAATTAACATAACCTGGACCAAGACATCTGAGCAGTTGCCCACAGCCATGCCCCTTGACTATGTCCCTCAGGCCCAGTGGGTACAGGGTAGACAGGGACTGGGGACTCTCGTGTGTGTGACTGTGTGACAGACACAGTGCTCTCTGCTTTGCAGCTATTTCTGAATCGTATCAATGCATATGCATTTGTGATTTCCCAGCAGAGCTCGGCTGCAGTGTGCATCACCGATCTATGGATTTTAGAAGTGTCTAACTGCTCTGCGGGAAGAGAGATGAGACGTCAGTATCAAGTGAAAGCCTTAGGGTCTTTACAGATATAAAGGATTACCATCTAGAAGGCCTTGATTTCCTAAAGTGATAAAATTTTAAATTCTATATTCCCCTCCCTAGATACGGTAAGGAAATTCTCAGCAAAATGCAGTTTGGTACAGGAAAAACAAATAAATGAGAAAAGGTACAATCCCAGGCGACCAATAGACAAATGAAAACTTATATTCCAGCTCCAAATGTTCATTTTACTAAGTCAGCAAGTGAACCTTAGTTTGCAAGGGGGGACATTGTAGCTATTCAGGGCCGGTGGAGGACGTCCCTGATTTGAACCCCAGCCCTTCCGTGTACTAGGAGTGACAGTGGGCCCACTAATTTCCTCAGACTCAGTGTCTTTATAAAATGGGGGATAATAAAGATTTCCTCACAGTATTGTCAGGATTCAAAGGAGATAATCAGTGTAATAGACTTTCTGTAGTGCCAGGAGTATCTAAGTCCTAGGTAGTCAGTAGTTGAATTTGCCAAAGACTGAGGACTGCTTGGGTGATGACTGTAAGCGGAAAGGGTATTTACATGACTATTTCAAGTGGTTTGGATCCAAAGGGAAGGAGAAGAGACAGGCGGATAAGGGGAGGTGTGGAGGTAGGTGGTGTGGTGAAGCTTCCTTGCTGTGGTTCGCTTGTTTTGTAGTGACTGTGTTTTCGTTCTGATGATAAGTGATGGAGTGAGGTCCCAGGGGTCAAGAGGGATGGAATCCAGTAAGTTTAGTAGGAAAAGGGACACCTCTTCCTCTGAAATATGGGGACAGGAGGGAAGCAGGAGCCATAGAGAAAAGAGGCTGGCTTGCTGGAGGAAGATGGTGAAGGTGAGGCTACCCTTGCCTGACGACCACAGTATACCCCGAGAGCTGAAGATTCTGGTTCTCTGGGGGAAGTGGCATCTGGAGGCTCGAGGAGAGGCACAACCATTCCAAATGCTAGGAGGACAGCTCAAAGCAACACCAAAACCACACCAAAACCACACCAAAACCACAGCACCTGAACACCAAAACAACACCACCAAAACAACACCAAAACCACATCACCAGAACACCAAGACAACACCACCAAAACAACAGCAAAACCACACCACCAAAACCACACCAAAACCACACCACCAGAACACCAAAACAACACGACCAAAACAACACCAAAACCACATCACCAGAACACCAAAACCACACCACCAAAACCACACCAAAACACCACCAAAACCACACCACCAGAACACCACCAGAACAACACCAAAACCACACCACCAAAACCCCACCAAAACCACAATGCCAAAACAACACCAAAACACCACCACCAAAACCACACCAAAACAACATCACCAAAAGCACACCACCAAAACCCCACCAAAACAAAACGTTTGCTCGTTTGTCCGCAGAAAGTTCATCCAGGACACAAAAAAGACTTGCCGCGTAAAACCAAAGACTCGGCAGAGGTTGAAAACTGAATTTGTAGGATGCAGTTTTATCGAATTATTAACTTTTTCCCAGCAGAGAAAGAGGGAAAGAAAATCTTGGCAACCAAATGTATGAATATAGACTATGGGTCATCCAGGTGCTTCAGGAATGGGCTTTGGCTGAGTGATTGGAGTGATTGGAGTAAAATGACAATAATACTATAATTGTCCTGTGCATAGGCTTCTCCAGGGTGTAGTTTAGGGTGGACAGGGCTCGGAACATGCGCGTTTAGGCATCCATAAAATGGGAATCACACTGTCTATAGCAGGACAGTTTTTGTGCATCACTATTACTGTCCTAATGCACAAAAAAGCTTAAAAAGGGGGTTTGTGTTAGCTGTTCACACAAGTTTAAAATGATATTTTAAATTTCCCGATCTCCAAACCTCTCTGGCCTGGGTCCTTCTTGTCTCTGTGAATGCTGTCACATTGGCCTATTTGCCGGCACCCTGGGTCCCGCTCTGCCGCTCTTCCCTCCTGCCTCTAACCCAACCCTCTCCTACTCCCCCACCACTGAAATAGCTGCCCGACGTTCCACTTCTTGCTACCTCCTACTCCAGGCTCGGCGGACTGTTTCCGCAAGGGCCAGACTTGGTCCCCAGGCCGTCGTCTGCCTCAGTGCGCTGCCCTTGAGCGGGCCGCATCGTTATCGCCTGTCTGCCTCCTACGGTCTTCTCCCTGACGACGTCTGCTCCCGGCTGGCCCATTCGTAGAGTAGGAAGAGTGACCCTTTTGAAACAAAAATCAGATTATCTTGCTTAAAATCATGCAATGGCTTCCTGTTAGCTAGAAGAAAGCAGTCTCCTGGCCTCAGGAGCATGCCATGATCTGGGGCACCTTCCACCCCCCCTCCCCTCCCACCGACCCCTTTCACTAGCCTGTCTCTGCTTACCCTGTGCCTCTGTCTGTCCTTTGAACTCCCCCAGCCTCTTCTTGACTCAAGCCATGCCCTGTTTCTCTGCTGAAAAGAGCCTTCTCTGGGCTGATTCTTCTTTCTCATTTATACTAGTATCACCTCCAGGAAAAGTCTTTCCTGGTGCACCTGGCAGACATAGGCCTGTGTCTGACACCCACCCGTCCGAACCACTCTGCGTCCCTTAGCCTGCTTAGGTTCTTCCAGCCCAGCAATCTGAGCTGATTCCATTTATTTACTTATTTACATACCGAAGTCTTCTCCCTGCCCATAAACTCCATGAAGGACAGGATTCTGTCCCATCGATGGGTGTCTCTGTGATCTCTGCAATAGTTCTGGCAGATTGCAGGCCTCCAAAGGTACTTGAGGGGCAGGAAGAATCAGCGATGCATGAATGATCAATGTTCAGTGGTTGAAGTATGACATCCAAAGCCAAAGGCCTCTCTCTGGTCTCCCATTGCTGTTCCCCACTCTCACCGCCAGCAAGTGCTTGAAAACCTTTCAAAGGTTTGTGGACTACACTGCACACTGCGAGGTCTTAATCAGGAAAAAGATTCCTTGCTAATAATTTTGCTATCTAATGAATGTCTCCCTTTCCAGTGTCATCATTGCCAAATCTTAACTCAGTTAAGGAGTGAGTCTAATTTGGACAAGGTCAAACATTGGAATAATCTTAAGGGCTTGCCTTTTTTTTTTTTTTTTTTTTTTTTTTTTTGGTCCTATGGCTCCTTAAGGATTGTTCAAAATCGACAGACAGGACAGGACAGAGTCAGGAGACGTCAGCTAAGCCCTGGCCTGTCATTTACTGGATGTGGGACCACAGGCAAAGTACTAAGCCTCTCTCACACTCCCTTTCATCGCTGATAAACTGGGCTAAAGGTCAGATGACACCACAGATGCCTTGTAAGGGTTAATCCAGTTCTGTCTATAAAAGTGCTCTGTAAACTCAAAACTGCTGTCAAATCTCAGTTGTTTTTAAAAGTTTGCTGCCTTTGCCTAAGTGGTTTCTGCGGTGAAGACCCCACATAAGACTTATTTTGTCTTTGGAACACAGCAAAATCATTGTGGATTTTTAATGTGTTACTGATCTGGGACACATTTGCATTTTATTAGGAGCCTTCAATTAATAGGGGGGCTAAAAAAAGAGTAAGTGAAATGCTGGGAATTTTAGTTACCCCCAGATGAGGGCAGGGGAGGGGGGTTTTATAAAAAGCACAAGTTCTGAGGTGAGACCTGGCCCTAAATCCTGCTTCTGCCATTTCTTAGTTGAACAACCTTGGAAAAGTTACTTACATCTGAGTTTTGGGTAATGAACCTGTATGGGGAAGATAATAATTCTTACGTCAGGGATTTGTTAAAAAGATGAAATGAAAAAATATGTGTAAAAGACACCTGGTCCCATGCCCAGCTCATAGGAGGAACAGAGTGATTTTGGTTGTCTTTTCTGTAATTTATAGTGGGCAGGATAGCAACCGCCACCTTTCCCCAGAGGGAAAAGAGCCTAAAAGAGAGCATCCTTCAAGAACCTTTGAGCTCCAGTGGGATGAGGGAGGACTTCAGCCACGGGGTGACACCCAGGGCAGGAAGCTCCATCTTCCTTGGGGGAATCCCCCAGGAGGACGTGCAGTTTGAGAAAGAGAAGAAATGGACCTGTTTCTCGGCTGTCCCCACACGTGTGGTTTCACAAGAAACCTTTCCACCTTACCCAGAACAAGTTGGGAGAGTTCCTGCCCCACCTCCTAACCCAACATTGGACTCCTAAGTCCAGCTGACTTATGCTAATCTGTGGAGCCAGAGACATTTTCAAAATCCAGGCCTCATTCAGGCACAAACTCTACGTAAATATGTGGGACAGGAAAAGTGCCAAGCAAGGCGTACACGCTGCAAGGAAGTTATAGGTTGTACCAGACCTGGTGTTCCAAACTTCCACGCGGGATTGTTTTAGTTACACTGGTGGCTGCTGATGAGTGGTAGAATTAATTTCTGGTTGAGAGAATGTTCTCTTTGTTTCTCTGCGCTCTCTCTTCCAGAAGGAATCTAATCACTCCTTTTGATGAATTTCTAACCATGCATACTTAGTAGAATTAAAACCAGGTATGTAACTGAGGGTTACTGGGGGGTGGGAGGGTAGGGATAGGGTGGATGGATTATGGACATTGGGGAGGGTTTGTGCTTTGGTGAGGGCTGTGAAAGATGTAAGCCTGATGATTCACAGACCTGTACCCCTTGGGCAAATAATAAAAATAAAATTAAAAAAAAAA
>LNAC01000539.1:20751-49084 GCA_002007465.1 Ailurus styani | reverse complement strand
AAAAAAAAAAAAAAAAAACCAGGTATGTGTGCCAAAGAAGGGGGCATCAGATGGGCTAACTCCTAAAACAACAGTCTTTTTTCAAAGACGGAGTATGGCCTTAAGTAGACCTTACCTGAGTCCAAATTAGGACAAAAGATAACAAAATCTGGACTAGACTCAAAGGTCCATGAAGTATTGTCATTGCTGGTGACGGGTCAGTGGGGCCCTTGCCACACCGAGGATGCCACATTTGCTTGGTCTTACTTACCAGGGACCCTGGAGCATGGTCAAGCAACGGCTTCTCATTAAGAACTGAGGACTGAGGACTTCTGGTCTTGAGTTAGAGATGAGGAACATCGGGTCTGAGCCAAGGGAATGATGCCCTTGGGGCTTGCACCTTGGATGTTCCATTTCAGAACTATTAGGGCCAGCAATCTGAAGTGAATTTCTTACAGCTATCTCCCCAAAATACCTCCATGGGGTTATCGCCTCTCCTTCAGTCTGCATAGAGCTAAGAAAAGAAGGTTGTTGAGTGAATCATCCCAACTAGCTACTTGGGAAGAGGGACTGGAGTAATGGTTTCTGAAGTGTCCAGTTTTTTAACTGCCTTGCTGAGAAAATGAGAAAAGAATTGCCTAGAAGAAATTATCTTTCCTTCATCAGAGACAATCCCTATTTCCATGCTGCAGTAAGACCCTAAAATTGGGGGGTACAAGCCTGCTTTTGGGGGGGTGTCTATAAAACAGATAGAACTGGTAACCCACAAAGACCTCTGGGCTCTAGGCTGGCAGCCTCAATGTTACAACCTTGTCCTCTCCTCTGCTAAGACCAGAGCTGGGGAAGGCGTTCTACTACTTATCTTAAAGGCATCGACCTCTTAGCCATTCACAGATATTTAAATCTTATCTCCTCTTAAATCTTCAAACCACCGTTTCTGATATTCTTCCAAAATGAAAGTACATAGGCAAGAAAGAACAGTGAGTTTATTTATTCCATTCATGTGCTTCGATCCGGTAATGATTCGTACTCGTGATGATAAAATCCCCCAACCACCACTGGGGCCCATCTCGCGTCTTCACCTGCCCCTGTCATTTCTGCTATAATTGCCGTGTGCACCTCAGCAAAGCCATCGGGGCCTTGGAAGAACACGATTTGTACTCATGGGTCCCGGAGGGTACAGGGCAGGCCCAAGGGCCTCACAGCACTGCCTCAGCTACAGAGTGGAGGGGAAGGTGGACCTGGGGCTCCAGGGTCCAAGGGTGGGGTAGTGTTTCACAGGCTGACTCTTCACCGGTGAATTTAAAACATAAGAGCAGGAATTAGGGCAAGGAGAAGAGAGAAGCTGGGCCGCTCCCAAGTTCGCTAGGCTCCCCAGGGCTTTCTAAAAAGGGAACTTCGTGTGGAGAAGTGGGGGGTCCTGCGTCCTTATCTAGTGGTGTGGCCAGTAGCCGTGTCTTGCAGCTGGCGCTATTTTGGAGATGGACGTCTTTGAAATGGATGCCTCCGCCATCAAGAGTTTCAGTCAGGCCACAACACTACCATCAGATACTTACTGCCAGGCACTTACACTGCTGTCCCCGTACAGCCACCTCAGCTTCTCCCGCCCTCTGAAAACGCTGTCTGACACCATGGGGAAAGCCCACAAGGCCTGCTGAAGGTGAGAGGCCACGTGAGCGGAGGCCACGTGAGGGCCAGCCGGTGGCCACTCCAACCCCCAGCTGCAAAAATGGCTAGATGAGCCACTAAGTTAAGGGTTATTTGCTAAGTTGCAATAGACCACTGATATAATGGGTAAAAACCTACCCCAGCCTCCATCTCAGGGATGTTCATGTCGTGGCTCCAGACTCCCCGTGACAACCACCTGGACTGCATTTTAAAAATGCAGATTCCTCTAAGCGAAAAAAGTCATCAGAGAAAGACAATTATCACATGATCTCTCTGATATGAGGAACTTGAGGGGCAGGGTGGGGGGTCGTGGGGGGTAGGGAGGGAAAAATAATGAAACAAGACGGGATGTGGAAGGAGACAAACCATAAGAGACTCCTAATCTCACGAAACAAACTGAGGGTTACTGGGGGGTGGGAGGGTAGGGATAGGGTGGATGGGTGATGGACGTTGGGGAGGGTTTGTGCTGTGGTGAATGCTGTGAAAGGTGTAAGCCTGATGATTCACAGACCTGTACCCCTGGGGCAAAGAATAAAAATAAAATAAAATAAAATAAAAATAAAAACGCAGATTCCTGGCCCTGAATTAAAGTTCTCAGGTTGGACCAACGAAGTTACATTTCAGCAGTTTCCCCAGATGGTTCCTTTTTAATGTGATATTGGGTGCGTGACTTACATGCTACCTTTAGGTATTAAATCGGGCTGTGAAGCGGAATAAGGAGCCCCAATAAACCCTCTACCGTCTTCGCCCTCATTGACTTCCCACTTGAGGAAGCCTGAAGGCCTTCCCTCACTCCTCCTCAGGCCCTCCCTCCATCGCCCCTCCCTGCTGCGGAACTTCCCCGCCCCCACGGCTGTCCCATGTGCCCCCGCTCCCCTGACCGCTCTCCCCCTTCGCCTCCCGCTCTGCTGATCTCGCTCGTCCCCTGCTGCGCTTCCAGGCTGCCTGGCTTTGAATGCTGACCCGTCTTCTCCCCACTGTGTCGCTACAGACAAATTTCTCGATCTTGCAGGGTCTTCGTTTCCTTAGCTCCACCTCACCTGGTATAGTGGGCGTTTGGGGTGAAACACCCGGAACGGGGTCTGGCACGTGTAAAGTGCTCACTGATGTCAGCTACCATCATTCCCTTCATCTCAAGTCCGCTGGACAGCAGAGTCTGAGAACTGCGTGCAGCAGGTTTACTGGGGAGTGTCCGCTAGGTCTGCACCCTGAACGGTTGTCAGAAGCAGAGAGGGCAGAGAACCAGGACCCACGGACCACAAAGGGCTCCGCCAGTCCTGCAGGAGCTCCGCGGCGGGACGGCCTTTCAGAGCCCCCCCCCCCCCCCAGATGGGGCCAGAGGGCAAGTCCTTCTTCTCCCACACCCACCAGTCCCTGGGTGCCGGCTGGCCCGGAGAAGGGACCGTTGGGCAAGGCGGCTCTCCCCAGCTTTTCTGAAGGTGACTGCCAGAGACAGTTCCAGATGAAGGGGCTTGGCTCCTCACGCTCCTGTTGGTGAGAGACAAGGGCTTCTGCCCTAAAGGGAGTGGGGTCAGCTGTCCACTACAATATTCACTGTATTTCTTCTGTATTTTCTTCCATGGAAACCACTCGTTAACCACTCGTTGCTTTTAAATTGTACTCGACTTTTTTCTCCTCTGTCACAGGTTGCCATATGGTATCAAAAAACCATATGTCCTTGTGGGGACAAAAAGAGTATAATTTATTTGGCATTTTAGGAACTGAAATCAGTTGTAGGTTGACTTCTACTTTGTCAGTGATGGTGGTTATTGCATGGAATTCGCCAAAGTCTCCTGTGCTATGTGTCTACGCTCTATTCATTAACAAGCAGCAGGAAAACATACAGGCCTTCAGCAAAGTTGCCTTTTACTGATGCTAAGCTACATCACTCTATTGTGTACCTTCCCTATCGAATTCCAGAGGTACCATAGCAAAGAAAAAATACTGCCAATAGTCCATGTTCTTCAACTGTAAAATGATTAAAATGTACCCATCTCAATGGATTCTATAGGGGGAAACATACAAAAAAGAAAGTCCTGTAAAGAAATGACCGTATTCAGTGTAAGGTGTTAAATCATCAAAGCATGTGACAACACTGCCTTTGTTGCACATTTATAAAAAAGAACTTAAAACTCGTACAATCCTAAAAAAAATCCTCAAAACCGTAATGACCACCAAATAGGTGGTGACCTCAGAGGCCACTCAGTATTGAAAACTTTCAACAACAGACTCATTTACTCACCCTCATTCATGAAGGGAAAATCTAGATGAATACTGTCTTTAAGAAAAGAACAGTTCAGATAAATGTCAGGTTAGGCTAGGAATAACCAGAAGCTGATTAAATATTGACTGTTTATAATCCAATTTAGAATGTTTGCTCATATTTTATGCTTTCTAAAAGCTGATCAATAAAAATAGACTTTGGGTTTTCGTGTGTGATCACAGGCTATATTGGGACATACTTTGATCCCAGATAACGCTAGGCATCCTCTGGCTTTCACTGATCTATATTGTACTGAATGCCTCACCTGAAAATAGGCAAAGATTAAGGCCTCCTAACAAAAGAAAAGAGCAAGGACCCCTCTATACTTGAAGGATAGGAAGGGAGCAAGTAGGATGAAGCTGTAGGTCTTCTAAAGACTTTCCCTCTACAAACCCATGTGTGAATGGTGAAAACAACGACAGGACATGTTTTTCTTCCTCTGTCTACGTTCGCATGGTTTCTGCACATTATTTTCTCCTGTACTTTTTTCTCTTTTTCCCATTTTCTCTTAAATAGAGAACAAAAATCAATTCCTTTTTCAATAAAACACAACACGAGGAATTAACCGAGAAGAGCCTGGAGGACCCCTTTGTCTACCTAAGGAGACTGTACCTGTCTCTTGGACCACTGCCTCCACCCCTTGCTTCATGTCCTAGTCATAGATTCTCCTCTTTCCTGTTGTTCCTTTTCTTTGCACATTGAGCCAGTTAGGCATTTCTTTGCTAAATCACTAGAGGATACAACCAAAGAAATTTCAATCACTACAGCCAAGTTGCTGAAGGAAAGACTCCTTTAATAAGTAGTACAGTAGTTGCTGACTCGCCACATGCGAGCAGTACAACAGCGACAACCACATCTCAGGAACCTACGGAATCATTTTCTATTCCCTGCTTGGTGTCCTTGTGACCACTGGGATCCTTTTGTTTCCCTTCAACCAGGACAGCAATCCACCTGGACAACTTCTATTTGACAAGGGCTACTCAAACTACCTTAAATGAAACCTGTCCTACTTTCAGACATCAGCTACCTGCTCAGGCTCTCCCATTCAGCCCCCGGCTCTGCTCTGAGAAGCACACTTATTTAATAGCTGACTGGGACGATCAACATTCTCCAGGGACAAAGTGATGAGAACTTTCCTAGAATAACTTGCTGTCTCTGCAAAACAATGTGTCTTTCTGTGAAGACGCAGGCAATTCTTCTTAAACAAATGAATCAACCTTGACCCTCACAAACGTCTACCATTACCATTTCACGACATAATCATAATAACTGTTCACTGGACACCTGTGTGCCGGGCCCTACCTTACAGGCTTGCCCGAGGTGGCCCACTTAGTAAGTGCTGGAGCTGAGGTTTGAACCTCAGTCTCTGACTCTAAAGGCCATGCTTTTAACCACCACATGCTTTCTCTACTTATTTGCTGGTAATTAGTACATGAGAGAATGTAGATGAAGGGCCTTGCACAATACAAAGCTCTCAAATACGTCATTCTCTTCTGCTCACCTGACTCGTACAATAACGATTCTATGTGAGCCAGATGTAGGAAGACAAACAAGAAGCCCCAAATGCTATATGAAGAATTAAAAATAAGGTGGTCACTTAGTTTAGTGATGGGACACTTGTGTGTTGTTTTATTTTTTTCATCCTTAAGCCAAGAATATATTTAACTCAGTTTGATGTCAGAGATTAATTAAGGAATACAATAAAGGAAACAGGTGTTCCTAAATATTTGTCGGTATTACTTGTTCTCAATGAGTACATAAGTAGCTTTTCTTTGAGGTCAGGCTTAGTCAGATCACCGATGATAATAATTAAAACGATTAACTTTGTTAAGCATACATTAGGAGCCAGCTACTGCTTGAGACATTTTACATATTGTATCCAATTTAACCTTTAAATAAAACCCTATGAGATCAGTTGTATTATCCCTATTTTACATAAGCAAACATTAGGACTCTATAAAGGTAAGTGTCTTGGCCAAAATCACAGGAGAAGCAGATAGTGAAGGTAGAATCAGAACCCAGATGTGCTTGAGTCCAAAACCTTTCCTTTTCATATGTTCTTCACTTGAAACTTATTTACAGCTATCTCTGGGAGCACCTGCTGAGTGTGGCACGTTAGGCTAGACTACAGGGATATTATACTGAGCAACACAGATTGGATGCCAGCCCTCATTGATTCTTCAATCAAGTACCAAACCAATATGACAAATATTAATGTATGCTAAGTGATGCAAAAGAGGCATATGGAGTGTTAGGGGAACATAATTATAAAGAAACATCTAACCCAGATTAGAGAGTCAATGAAAACCGTGCTGTGAAAGAAACATTTCATTTGAAGCTTGAAGAATGAGTATGAGACAGTCAAACAAAGGAGAATAAAAGAATACTGGGGCAAAAGCAATAGCATGATGGAAGGTCTGGAAGCAAAAGTGATACGGCTCATTGGAGGAACACTGAGGTCCATAAAGCTGTAGCACAGAACTGCTCTATCACGGGCACTGGTGGGAAGGAGCTGCTCTCAGGGAGCCAAGGATGACGAAGTAGACAAGGGCCAAATCACGATGTGCACGTCGACCACCATAAGGAAACAGGACATAAGGAGGCATGTAAAGGGTTTAGGGGAAGAGCAGTTATGTGGTCGGAGGAAGGGCGAGAGTGGACAGAGGGAGCTATGATCTGCCTTAGATATTGAACAAAGTCACAGAAAGAGAGAAGACTTTTTTTCTCAAGGGACCTGGACTTTAACGAAGGATATAACAGTAGGTAACACTGAGAACCTCATGCCATACATTCACTTGCAGATATTTGCTGATCCCCTACTGTGGTGCCTGACACTGTTTGGGGCACCGAGGAGGCGACAGTGAACAAAAATGCACCCAAAAATGCCTGGAGTCATGAACTTCCATTTGAGATTTGAGTACCAGACGCTAAATACTTTACAGGTATTACCTAGTTGAGCCTCACCCCAGCCCTATGATGTAGGCTACCCAATTATTTAACCTCACAAAGATCCAGGTGTGGGGTGGTCAAAGACTGCCCAAGATTTGCCTGCAGGCTGTCTGGTTGCAGAGCTGCGGGATACAAGAGACAGACAAGAACTCCGGGGGGAAGCCTACAGCCTGGCACCTAAAGGGACCGTGGCGATGGGAGCTTCCCGGGGTCCCACAGACACTGAATCCGCAGCTTTAATTTCAGTGTTGCAAAGGTGATTTTAAAGTTTTCCATGATAGGAATGATGGAAGCTCAGGTAGCTCAGTCAGTTAAGCCATTAACTCTTGGTTCTGGTTCAGGTCATGACCTCAGGATCGTGATCTTAGGGTCATGGGATCAAGCCCACCTGTGCTCAGGGCAGAGTCTGTCCCTCTCCCTCTGCTCCCCCTCCTACTTTCTCTCTCTCTTTCTAAAATAAATAAATAAATAAATTTTTTTTAAAAAAGCTCTTCATGATATTTTGTTTTGTTTTGCAACAAAACCATCATTGCCTTATAATATTTCTTTCCATAGGTAAATTCCATCTTCCGCTTGGCACAGAAGTTAGCGGTACCCTTGGCAGAAGACAACGATACTCAATGGGCTGGCTCCACAGGGCTCGGCTCGGTGATGGATCAGCGGCGGGGCCGGCTGACAGGAAGTCAGGGCCCACAGCTGCCCACTGATTTTCCTCCCGTCCTGTTCTCCCTTCTCTTCACTGAGTCTTCAGTGAAGGAAACTTTGCTTTGCTGTAAAATCAGGAACCAGATGCCCTGCTTGTTCTCCCTACCTCGTTATGCTCTGAGCTCCTAGCGATCAATACCTCTTAGGAACTAGGATCGAGACGCCATCTCAACGTCGGTTTCTGGAAGAATGTGTTTTGGAACACTTCTCTCAAACTCCTAGTGGCGGTGAATGCTGGAATCGGATGATGGTTCCGTCCATTCACAGGGACGGCCTGGTCTGGAAGACATTCCCCCTCCAACCTGCGGGTCCCTTCCTCCCCCCATCTTTTGCCCAGCTGAGTCGGTATGGATTCCCTTTGTTCAGCCCCCTTAACCGTGTCGTGGGGCACCGGTGAGAGGTTTTCAGGGTCAGGTGAGTAAAAACCACTTCCTGGTTTGTCTCTGAGGAAATGGGAGGAGGGATAAAAGGACAGGCATTTTGCCCATCATAGTCAAATCAGGCAAGAGTTCATTCTAGTTTATACCTTCACCACTTTATAAACTCTCCGAAGAGGACACTCCCACGGTGGGGTGGTTGCACGTGGCTCCCTGTGTGAGGAACAAAACTGCCCCCTAATCGCATCCAAGTTCCCGTCCCCTTAGCCATTTGCTCTTCCATTCATCTGTCAGCTCTCAGCCCAGATTTCCCTGCGCCTGGGTGGGTGGACTCTTCTGACCTACACTCTCACAGTCAGATTCCTTTCCTACAGAACACCTGACCCTCCTTGTGTTTACGCACTTGTTGGGAGCCTCTGCCATTAATCAGTGTCCTTCCTTCACCAGACCATGACGGCACGAGGCTTTTGCCCTTGATGCAGCACTTGATGATAAGAGAAGCTCAAAAATATCTGTTGAATGAATGAAACCATGTTATCAAAATGGGAGTTTATTTTCAAAAAAAAGAGGGGGGGTTGTTTGGTTGTAGGAAATAGAACTCTCAGGGATAGAAGGGGGTCTCCTAGGAGAGTCCAAGGACAAAGAGGCAAGGGTTGGCCTTGAATGTGGTCAGATTTCTCAGATTTCCACTGTGTCCCTTATAGTATCCCCTCAGTTCATGGGGACCAGGCTCTCCACTGTTCCACTTATATAAGCCAGTGGAGGTAAAACCTATTCTGCCAACCTCTGGGAAAAACCAATTTGATCAATTAATTCATGCATCAGTAGGTATTTAGCACTGATTAGGGTTTCAATAGCAAACTACATCCTGTCAGGGATTACAGAGAAAGTGTTCATATAAACATGGCCCCACTCTCAAGGAGCTCATGTTACAGTGTGTGGGCTTTAAATCCCAGTTTGGTTCATTTGTAACTGGTTGGTTGCAGAGGGTCAATTCATTGGGAATACAGACCTGAAACTTTTATTGAACCTTCCTATCCAATTGAGTAGTGGGTCCCTGGACAGCATCTCAGCTTAATCTCTTAGCTTCCTGAATTCTGTGGCTATTAGAACAGCCTCTGTTTAGCATTTAAGGTTTAATGCCATTTTGTGTATAAAGCCTTTACACCAAATTCAAGCATCATCTCCTCCCCATAAATTTCAATGCTAGCTAGAGCTGTCTTTGCTTTGCCAAACATCAGCCTTACCATGATGAAGCTGCTGCCCACTCACGGGTTAGTTGCTCTAGCTCACTGTCGACAGGGTACGTCACAGTTCATGAGAGCTACAGTGGGCCCCACTGACAAGGTCTGCTCCTGGGCAGATCTTCTCTGCACTGGCGATCCCCAGCCAGACTTGGCCTCCTTATCAGACTTCCGGCTTTATGCCACTACCCACTGATGTCCGTACATCTTTGCCTCCACCCCAGCACCCAAAACCTATCAGCGGGTTTAGGTTCCCCAATATCGTCTTTCTGCCAGAGTCAACATCTCCATACTTTCTGGGAACTGGGCACTTAAAGGGAGCATGTTGACATCCTTCTTGGGCAGACCGTCCCACATTCCATTTTCTCCAATTCTGTCTCTCCTATTCAGGTGCTATAGGGCCTATTATGAGTCAGCTGGCTAAGCAGAAACCAGCTGAAGGATGAAATACCAATAACTTCCTTTCATGCATAAACTACCAATCTTTACAATTCTTGGAAAGTCTTCACTTTCCTTGTCTTCAGGGAGGGAAGCTGCTTCCATGGGCTGGAAGTGCAAAGTCTGTGTCCATGAATTGGGTATCCTAAGGTGTCTCCTCCACTTGCAGTCCTCCGACCCTATTATACTGCCCAAGGGGGGAGCAGAGGTTGGCAGGAGAGATGGGATCTGAACTAGTACTTAGAAAATGATCTGACAGATCCTTGAATTTAGAATGTCAGGCACTTAGGAACACTCCCCCCCCCACCTTTTTTTTCCACCTTTGAGCTTTGGCACCAATTCTGGACTACAGAGAAGTTCACTCAATATCTGGTCACATATACCATCAAGGAAGACCTGATAAGGCATTTGGCCTTGAGTGAACCAGGTAACCAGTGGATCTGTCCATTTCCATGTTTCTCTGTCCCGATGTTCATTCCTTCCTCCATTCCCACTTCAGTCAAAAATAACGTTCCCCTTCCCAAGGCTAATCCCTCCTGCCAACCTGACTCCTCCTTCAGTTAGAAGAGAAATCTCCTTTCTCGGGATCCTTGACTTCACACGGCAGCTACGCTTACATATTCCCCATGTCAGTAAATTTTCATACAAGCCGTCCTGCTAAATTAGTCAAGTGAGTTTCTTATATCTCTCTTCACTCTTACCCCAAATTCTCACGTTTATCACTAACTTCCTTCATTTTTAATTCCACTCAACACTCAATCTTTTTCAGTTTCACTTCAAATTCTGTTACTACTCAGAAACCCTTCCCTTGAAGGTCCAGTCACCTAACTACCAAATTCATTTTTTTCCCTTCAATCTGTAGGAAAAAACTGAGAAAAATGGATAAAGGCTAAATGGGTCAAAGATGTGGCTGAGGTTTAGGGTATTTTAAAAACTCCTAGCTAAGTGGAGATGAGAATGGGAACAAAAGCAGGTCAGGAAGAAAGAAGGACAGGTCCTAGGGAGGTGTCTGCATGACCAGCTGGTGACAGACCCACACTTATGGCCAACAAATATGAGTGTGCAGGTGGGTCAAATTGGACTGCAGAATGAGGAGAAAAGAATCCTTCCAAGCCCTCAAATTCTGTGGTTCTTGTAACCCCTCTATTTCTGGAAAATAGTAGAGAAGTCAACACAGGATGAGATCCCACTACTCTGGTGACTAGTCATCATGCCATATACTCAAAAATCTAAGAAATATATATCCTTGAATTTTCCCTCTTTAAGGAAACTAGACCCAAGAACTCCTTGACCACTGTTTCCCAAACTGTGTTCCATGATATATCCCTATTTAGCAAGACTCAAAAGGGCTGTTGTAATCCCTAGTGCCTAGAAAACTACCTGGCTCAGGTACTCAAAACTATCTGTCCCATGAATAAAAGAATGAATGTTACATGCCAACACATACACCTACCAGTGTTTTTTGATTTGGGTTTTTTTTTTTTTGGTAAAGTTTGAAAAAAACTGGGTTAAATAAAATTTCTTTGCTACAGGGGAGCTTAGAACTTTTAGTTATGTAATTGTGATATAATTATGATAGGACACTTCTCAAATGTTTTCAAACATAAGACCACTTCCCCCCACACAGCTTCCTAATGTATACATTTTGGGAAAACATCCCTAAATATTGCTGGTACCACAGTGCTGGGGCCAACACCCTTCTGTTTCCAGTCCACCTCCCCTTCTCCCTTTATCAGTGTGTAAGAGGCCTGCCAGGGAGATGCCCCATTCTTCAGAAGTCCATGAAACACAACTACACAAAAGCTAAAGTTTTTAAAGTTTTTTAAAGTTCAAACAGTTGATTAAGGTACTATCAGAACAAGAGGGTTTAAATTTTTTTTTAAAGATTTTATTTATTTATTTCACAGAGGGAGAGAGATCACAAGGAGGCAGAGAGGCAGGCAGAAAGAGGGGGGGGGAAGCAGGCTCCCCGCTGAGCAGGGAGCCCGATGCGGGCCTCGATCCCAGGACCCTGAGATCATGACCTGAGCCGAAAGCAGAGGCTTTAACCCACTGAGCCACCCAGGCGCCCAAGAGGGTTTAAATTAACTGCCTACTTGAATGAACCAGATCTGCTTGTTTCGCTCCAAAGCTCAATGTAAAAATGCAGCCTTGGGCAAGAGTCACCTACCGTTTAGAAAGAAGTGCAGCATTTACATTATTAGTATTTGAAGTTGAGGTTTTGGAGTTATTGAAAACTTCACACGGCTGTTGTGAATTAGATTATATATGTTCTAGCATGTAGTAGTTTTCAAAAACCAGATGTTAAGACCAGGTAGATCCAAAGAGGGGAAGCTGGTAATAGGGTCGGAGGACTATAGGCTCATGTCCTCCAATGAACACAGCTAGATAACCATCAAATCATCCTATATTCCCCAGAGATTGAGCTGAAGACTAGCAGAACAAACTCCACAACTAAAGGTATAGACGAGGCCATATAAGAGAAGGTAGGAAGTGCGGACATGCAATCTGGAAGAGAAATGGGTCATGATTGCTGCAGTGGGGAGGGAGCCACAGTCACAGAGAAGGGCAAGAGAGAGAGACTAGCACAGGGGAGCTCACAGGGAAACGAACCCCCATAGCAAGTGGCTTGGAAAGCAAGAGAGGCCAAACGTCATGACTTCTGGCAATCAACAGGGCTTAAAGCCTGGAGTTTTAAAGGTCAGGCTGCTTGGTTCTAGGAGGCATTGCACTGCTCTTGAAGAGAAGGCAGGCAAACGACCCATGGACACACAGCATGGAAACAGAGATCTAAAGAGCCCCTGGAGCACAGAGGGGAGTTTATTTGCTCAACCTGAAGCATGTGCCAGAGAGGCAGCACTCGTGGAGAGACCCTCTGGGTCTACAAAGGAACTGGCAGATGTCACTTCCCTCTCCCACTCTTCAGCATCGGCATAGGGCCACCCCCAGGAACCAGTGCCACTCACTACCTAACTTGCTTACCCCAACCCCCGCCCCCTACACTCCAGTGGAACCGCCCTTCACAGTTACACTTTCTTCAGGCCCAGTGCAGCAGGTACCATGCCACAGAAGACTCGCCCAAACAGCTGCCCACACCATGTCTCCCAGCCTGCGAGTGTTGCAGGGCCTCAGTTCCAGTGGTGGTGGAGATAGGGCATCTATCACAAGCGGACCAGAGCACACCTAGTTGAAACTCACCACACTCAGGCCAGGGACCAAACACTGCCCACGACAAGCAAAGACAGCCTCTGCCGACAAAGGATAATGCGGCCAGGACATGACAGCAGAGCACACACAGTATACACTGGGGACACTTCCAGAAGTTCCAGGCCCTTCAGGACACCACACAACCTCTTCCTCATAAAGCCATTACCCTCAAACACAGGAGATGTATACAGCTGACTTTCAAACACACACAAGGAGGTCCAAAGACTTACACAAATTGAGAAGACAGAGAAACTTACCACAAATGAAAAAACAGGATGAGGTCATGGTCAGAGATCTAAGTATAAAAGCTATAAGTAATATGCCTGATAGAGAATTTAAAGTAATGATCATAAGGATACTCACTTGCCTTAAGAAAAGAGTAGAAGACATGAATGAGTTCCCTTAACACAGAGATAAGAATAACACAGCAGAGATAAAGGGCTCAACAAACAAGGAAACACACTTGAAGGGTTGAACAGAAGGTTATAAGAAGCAGAGGAGTGAATTAATGACCTAGAAGACAAAGTAATGGAAAGTAATTGAGCTGAACAAAACAGAGATAAAAGAATTATGCAAAACAAGACTAGACTTACAGAACTCAGTGACTCCGTCAAATGTAATAACATTTGCATTTAGGAATCCCAGAAGAATAAGAGAGAGAAAGGGGGACAGAAAATTTATTTGAAAAGATAATAGCTGAAAAATTCCCTAACCTGGAGAAGGAAACGGATATCCAGCTCCAGGAGACACAGGAAACCACTAACAAAATCAACAAAAGTAGATCCACACCACAACATATTGTAAGTAAAATGGTNATAAAAAAAAAATTTTAAAACAAAAAAACCAAAAAAAAAAAAAAAAAAGACAGTTCTATACAAGAAGAAACCCATAAGGACAGCAAGGGATTTTTCAACAGAAATTTTCCAAGCTAGAAAGGTATGGGGTGTGGCATGATATATTCAAAATGCAGAAGGGGAGAAATCTGCAGTCAAGAATACTCTATCCATCAAGACTATCATTTCAGAAGAGGAGAGATGGAGAGTTTCCCAGACAAATAAAAACTAAAGGAGTTCATGACCACTAAACCAGCCCTGCAAGAAATATTAAAGAGGACTCTGTAGGTGAAAAGGAAAGACCAAAAGTAACAGTATAAAGGCCGGAAACACAAAAGCAGTAAATATTTTTGTAAAATATCAGTCAAGGAACTCACAACATAGAAGGATGTAAAATATGACACTATAATGTTGGTATGTTTGGGGGGGAGAGGAGTAAAGAATGGTTCAAACATAAATGATCATCAACTTAATATAGTCTGTTATATGCAGAAGAGGTTATATACAAACTTAATGTAACCATGAATCAAAAACCACTAATAGGGGCGCCTGGGTTGCTCAGTGGATTAAAGCGTCTGCCTTCGGCTCAGGTCATGATCTCAGGGTCCTGGGATCGAGCCCCACATCGGGCTCTCTACTCAGCAGGGAGCCTGCTTCCTCCTCTCTCTCTGGCTGCCTCTCTGCCTACTTGTAATCTCTGTCAAATAAATAAATAAAATGTTTTTTAAAAATCTTTAAAAAAGAACCACTAATAAATATGCAAAGAAAAGAGCGAAATAAATCCAAATAAGGGAAACCAACAAACCACAAAAGAGAGAAAGACAAAAAAAAAGGTCATAGAAAATCTTCAGAAACAACCACAAAACAGGTAATAAAATGGTCATAAATACATCTCTATTGATAATTACTGTGAAGGTAATGGGTAAATGCTCCAATCAAAGGACATAGGGTGAAAGGATGGATAAAAATACAAGCCCATCTATTAGACTGCCTACAAGAGATCGTTTTAGACCTAAACACACCTGCAGATTGAAAGTGAGGGCATGGAGAAATATCTATCACGCAAATGGACTTCAAAAGAAAGCTGGAGTAGCAATACTTATATCAGACAAACTAGACTTTAAAACAAAGACCGGAACAAGAGACAAAGAAGGACACTATATAATAATAAAAGGGATAATCTAACAAGAAGATATAACAATTGTAAATATATATGCACTGAATATGGGAGTACCCAAATACATTAAACAGTTAATAACAAACATAAAGGAACCAATTGATAATAATACAATAATAGTATGAGACTTTAATGCCCCACGTACATGAAAAGACAGATCATCTAACAGAAAATCAACAAGGAAACAATGGCTTTGGGTAATACACTGGACCAGATGGACTTAACAGATGTATTCAGAACATTCTATCCTAAAACAGCAGAACACACACTCTTCTCAAGTGCACATAAAACATTCTCCAGAAGAGATCACATTACCCCACAATACAACCCTCAACAGATTCAAGATCAAAGTCACACTGTGCTTCTTTTGTCATCACAATGCTATGAAACTAGAAGTCAAACAAAAGAAAAATCTGGAAAGACCACAAATACATGAAGGTTAACTAACATGCTACTAAACACTGAATGGATTGACCAGGAAATAAAAGAGGAAATAAAAAGTACATGGAGACAAATGAAAATGAAAACACTATGGTCCAAAAGTTTTGGGTTGCTGCAAAAGTGATTCTAAGAGGAAGGCCTGGGTGGCTCAGTTGGTTGAGCAGCTGCCTTCGGCTCAGGTCACGATCCCAGGGTGCTGGGATTGAGTCCCGCATCGGGCTCCTTGCTTGGCGAGGAGCCTGCTTCTCCCTCTGCCTCTGCCTGCCACTCTGCCTGCTTGTGCTCTCTCTCTCTCTCTCTCTCTCTGACAAATAAATAAATAAAATCTTTTTAAAAAATGATACAAAAACTAAATAAATAAAATATTAAAATAAAATAGAACAGATCAAAGGAAACCAGGAGCTGGTTCTTTGAAAAAAAATCAATAAAATTGATAAAGTTGTAGCCAGACTTATCAAGAAAAAGGGAGAGAGGATTCAAATGAATAAAATCACTAATTAAAGAGGAGAAATAACAATACCACAAAAACACAAACAATTGTAAGAAAATATTGTGAAAACTATATGCCAATAAATTAGACAACCTCGGAGAAATAGATAAATTCCTAGGACCATATATATAAACTACCAAAACTGAAAGAAGAAATAGAAATTTTGAGCAGACCAATAACCAGCAAAGAAATTGAATCGGTAACCAAAAAACTCCCAAGAAACAAAAGTCCAGGACCACATGGGTTCACAGGCAAATTCTACCAACCATCTAAAGAAAAATTAATACTTATTCATCTCAAACTATTCCAAAACATAAAAAAGGAAAGAACACTCCAAATTCATCCTATGAGGCCAGCATTATCCTGATACCAAAACCAGAAAAAGACACCACTAAAAAGGAGATCATCAGGCCAATATCCCTGATGAACACAGATGCAAAAATCCTCAACAAAATACTAGCAAACGGAATCCAACAATACATTAAAAAATCATTCACCACAACCCAGTGTGATTTATTCTCAGTTGCAGGGGTGGTTCAGTATCTCAAATCAAACAACATGATACATCACATCAATAAGGAAAGGATAAGAACCATATATGATCATTTCAAGAGACCCAGAAAAAGCATTTCACAAAGTACAACATCCATTCATAATAAGAACCCTCAACAAAGTAGGTGTAGAGGGGATATACCTCAACAGAATAGTGGCCATTTATTAAAAAAACCCACAGCTAACATCATCCTCCATGGGGTAAAAGCTAAGGTCCTTTCCCCTAAGATCTTGAAGGACAAGACAAGGATGTCTGCTCTCACCACTTTTATTCAACATAGTACTCGAAGTCCTAGCCACAGCAAACAGACAGCAAAAAGAAATAAGAGGCATCCAAATCAGCAAAGAAGAAATAAATTTTTCAGATGACATAGTACTATAGGTAGAAAACCCAAAAAGACTCCACCAAAAAACTGCTAGAACTGATACACAAACTCAGTAAAGTCACAGGATACAAAATCAATCTACAGAAATCTGTTGCATTTCTCTACACCAATCAAGAAGCAGCAGAAAGAGAAATTAAGAAAGCAATCCTATTTACAATTGCCCCAAAAATAATGAGATACCTAAGAATAAATCTAACCAAAGAGGTAAAAGACCTGTACTCTGAAAACTATAAAACACTGATGAAAGAAATGGAAGAAGACACAAAGAAACGGAAAGATATTCAATGCCCATGGATTGGAAGGACAAATATTGTTAAAATGTCTGTACTACCCAAAGCAATCTACAGATTTAATGCAATCCCTATCAAAATACCAACAGCATTTTTTTTCACAGAACTAGAACAAACAATCTGAAAATATGTATGGAATGACAAAAGACCTTGCGTAGTGAAACCAATCTTGAAAAAGAAAAGCAAAGCTGGAGGCATCGCGATACTGGGCTTCAAGTTTTATTACAAAGCTGTAGTAATCAAAAAAGGATGGTACTGGAACAAAAATAGACACATTGATCAAGGGAAACAGAATAGAAAATCCAGAAATAGGCCCACAACTGTATGGTCAATTAGTTTGGAGAAAACAAGAAAGAACATCCAGTGGGAAAAAGTCTCTTCAATAGGTGGTGCGGGGAAAACTGAACAGCGACATGCGAAAGTAAAAAACTGGACCACTTCCTTGCAATTACACACAACTGAATTCAAAACAGATTAAAGACCTAAATATTAGACTTGAAAGCATAAAAATTTTAGAAAAGAACACAAGCAACGATTTCTCTAACGTCAGCCATAGTAACATTTTTTCTAGATAGGTCCCCTGAGGTAAGAGAAACAAAAGCAAACAAAGCTACTGGGGCTACATCAACATAGAAAGCTTTGGCAGACTGAAGGACAAAATCAATAAAACTAAAGGCAACCTTCAGAATGGGAGAAGATATTTGCAAATGACATATATCTAATAAAGGGTTAGTATCCAAAATATGTAAAGAATTCATCAAATTCAACACCCAAGATACTAATATCCCATTTTAAGAAATGGGCAGAAGACATGAACAGACATTTCTCCAAAGAAGACACCTCGGTGGCCAACAAACACATGAGAAGATGTTCATCATCACTTACTATCAGGGAAACACAAATCAAAACAACAATGAGATATCACTCACACCTGTCAAAATTACTGAAATCAGTAACACAAGAAACAACAGCTATTAGCGAGGATGGGGAGGAAGAGGAACCCTCTTACATTGTCGGTGAGAATGCACCCTTGTGCAGCCATTGTGGAACAGTACGGATATTCCTCAAAAAGTTAGAAATAGAACTACCTATGATTCAGCAAACCTGCTATTGGATATTTACCGAAAGAATACAAAAACACTAATTTGATGGGATACATGCCCCCCAGTGTTTATAGCAGCATTATTTATAATAGCCAGGCTATGGAAACAGCCCAAGTGTCCATCAATTAATGAATGGATAAAGAAGATGTGATATATACATACAATGGAATATTACTCAGCCATAAAAAAGAATGAAATCTTACCATTTGTAAGGACACAGATGGAGCTAGAGAGTATAATGCTAAGCAAAAGAAGTCAGTCAGAGAAGGACAAATATCATATAACATCACATTTCAGTCTGTGGAATTTCAGACACAAAACAAATAAACAAAGGGAAAAAAGATAAAGAGCGAGACAAACCAAGAGACAGACTCTACTCATAGAGAACAAACTGATGGTTACCAGAGGGGAGGGGGATGGGTGAGCGAGCGATAGGGATTCAGGAGTGCACTTATTGTGATGAGCGCTGGGTGATGCACAGAAATGTTGAATTACTACATCATACACCTGACATTACTATAATACTGTATGCTAACGAACTCAATGTCAAATAAAAACTTTTTTAAAGTTTTTTTAAAAAGCAGATAGACCCAGAGGGCATAATGTGGAGATCATAAAGAATGTGAAAGAAAAGAGTTCTAAAAACACAGTGAATTATGAAAAATTATATATCACTGCTTGACAAGACTGGATTCCACAGATATGAGAAATCATGCTTCAATGAAGGTCAAAGGAATTTCACTAAACCATTAGTCAGCCAACTGTCAATGTGATAGAACACTTAATTTGTCTTTGTCAAAAGTTAGAGATGGAACACTTAATTTATTTTAAATGTTGGTTAGTAAGGCCAGTATAAAAATAGTCATTAATTACAACTTTTGTTTGAAAATGTTTTTCATCAGAAATATTTTTGCCTTTTTTTTTTTCAGTCCCATTACTTTAGTCAGAAGATCTGGGCATTTGAGGCAAATGTGGTATGTCCTTCAGAGTTTACTAAAGTTGGCTCATTAACCAAAAAATATTTTAATTGATGAAGCAAATACTTATTCTGAGCACTTAACTACAGACAAGACAATGTGCTAGCTCTTCTGAGGGTACTGGATGGGTCTGACACGGGATTATGAACTCCTTCAGGGCCTTATAAACAAGAATAGCAGAAAAAGTCCTGCGCAGACAGACTATTTCAAAGGAGGAATTTATATATGTCCTAACTAATGTGCTGATAAAAAGTTGTTAGAACTCTGAATAGGAGACATGTCATTGTACTTTAAGTTTTAATTTATATTTCAGATTTCCCTTGAGGGAAGGGTAGGTTTTATCTACTTACAGATCTACAGAGACAGACATGTAATTGCGTTCAACAAATATACATTGAAGGAATGAAATGAACGAATGAATGAAACTAAGGATTCTGGCATGTTTTCTTTTCAAGTAATTCTATTACAGAATCATCTTCTATTTGTATATTTCATGTGAAAAAATGAATATTTCCTTGAGGCAAAAGGCTATACCATGGCTCATTTTATATTCTTCACAGAACCTGGTTGGTACAGTTAATGCACAATAGAATTTTCTGAATAAAATGAGTTAATTAATTACAACACACAACACACAACAGATAAACAACTCTAATTCATTTGTCAAAACTCATAGAATACTATGCAAAAAATTATGTATTTTAATGTATGTTAATTTACTTCAATAAACTTAAAAAAAACAGAACCTCTAAGAAGTCTAAATAATAAGAAAATTCACTGTACCACAAAGCAAGAACTCTAGAGGTGGAGGGACTGTGATTTCAGTTGATTTAATCACTCAGCAACAGCATTAAGGATCCAAGTTCTTCCTCTCTGCTCCGCCCTCTTGGGTGGTCCATTTTGTCCTCAGGGTAGTTCCTCCCATGGTTAGAAAATTCTACAATAGTTCCTCATGTGACATCATCCAAATACTAAAACATCCAGAGGAAGAGAAAACCATCTCCTCTGTGTATCTTTTAAAAAAACAAGTCAACTTTTCTTAAGTAGCCCCCACAGACTTTTCCTCATGTTTTGGTGGCCAGGTTTGTCTTTTGTCTGTGTCCAAACCAAAGACTCCTAGAGGATGGAACTGCTTTGATTGGCTTAGAACATCACTATGAACCCTGTCACCCTCAAACCAAGACGGCCCCTGGGAGGCTTCCCTAGACACGTGGCTCTCCCAGACCGTTGTATATAACAAAAGAAGTCTGTTGGGAAGTGAGGTGGAAAGAAAATAGCTAAATCAGCAACCAGTGGTACAGTACAATGCTCCATGGAATGCTTTCTAAGTACTGAAAAAGTAAATTTCCATGTAGGAGAAGACCAGAATCTCAGATACCAAGACAAATTCTCAGGAGAACGTGAAGCCAAGTGAAGTGAGTTTTTGACTTGCTCCCCCTTCACTTCCATCACAGATGACCCTCCCGCCTCTCTCACCCACTCTTGATAGGAGCAGAACAGACCCTACAGAGCACAGGAAGGAGAATGACAATGATGCAGGACGTGATGACATGCTAGCTGGCCTCTGGAAGAGAAGAGATCTTTTCATCCCTGATTGCTCCTCTTCGGCCTGCTCTACTCAGAGATGAGATTTATTTTTGAACCGAGGCCATTTTTACTCCACAGGAACTTGCAAAACTGCACTTCTTTGGTGAGGAAGTGGCTTTAAAGTGTAGGTGAGGCCTGACTCTAGGAGTAGGGGGTCTGAAGCGTCTTGGGGAACCCTAGTAATTGGCTATTAGCTAAGGGCTTTAAAGCCATATTTCTCCATCAAAAGTTACCTAGACACCCACTGATTTTTTAGGGTTTTATCCTCAGCAATCTTATCACTTGTTGTCTCCACCTCCCCCACCCCATTCCTTTGAAACTGTTTCAGGAATCCCAGACACACCTCTCAGGACCTTCAAGGCAGAGGCTGAAGCTGATGAATGGCTCCGCTCCCCCTACAGGACACCACGTGACATAGCAGCACACGCTTGGAAGGTACCACTTTGTTCATCTCCTGGCCTTCCTGCACTGTGACGTGAGAGCACCCAGTCACGGGCACCATCTCCAGCCTGCCTACACCAGAAGCCTTTTCCTGGCCTTCCTTAGCCTTTGCTAATAGTCTCAAATATCTGGCAGTAAAATGCTTTTCAAAATTAAAAAATGAACTCCAAACATTCCCAAGTGGGAAGTTGAACTGAAAAACATCCAATGTCTCCTTCCCACTCTAAGTCACCATTGTCCTTTCTGTCAGATTACAAGCTGTTCATGCAGCAGACTCTGGCCTTAGCTCACGTATGACCTGTAAAAACTTTAGCACCTCTGTCATTAGACAGAAAAGCAACTGCTGAATCAGGGACATAGGGGAGAAGGCGTGTGTGTGTCACCCAAGAGAGCCCAAGACTAGTGATCCCGATTGTTTATGCTAAGGAAAAGTTCAGCAAGGCTGTGGGTGCACACACACAGAGCCTCCTACACACGGGTGAATCAGAAAGACAGCAAGGACTAGCACGAGAGAGAAAGAGAGAAGAGAATGCTCTCCGTTTTGTGTTGTATTGTGTTGCACTTAGAGAAAATACAAGCAGCCAGAGCTGCATTTCTTATTCTAGAAAGCTCTTTCATCACAGTCAGACGACTGTAAATAGCGGGGCAGCTGAGAGAGTGACACCAGTGCCATCTAGCTCTCACTACCACAGCCCAGCATCCTACCCCCAGCCTGCTGAGAAGTCTACAGTTAGTCACGGCCCACTGAAACTCGGCTAATGGCCCTTCCGTGATGAGGAAAGGAAGCAAAACCCCCAAAAGAGATTTATGTTTAATAATAAGTTATAGGTAAATTATTTGTCTACATTTCACCCAAGTTTCCACTAAAGATATCAAGACAGATCTTCCTTATTGAACATAGGTTAAATGTTGCCCTCGGTTGTTTTGTTGACCAAACTTCCACGGACTTAACGTTGATTACCTCCTATCTTCCTTGGAAAGTTGTCAGCAGACAGTGTTACAGGTCATAGATCTAAAATCAACAGATCACTGGTTTTGCAAATTCCCAGGGCATTTATGAAAAATCTCTAAAGGACAGTGGTAAAATTTTATTTTAATTCACCCACATTAAATAACAGAGTTTTTCCACTGCTTTGAGTGTTTGCGAGGAAGAAACATGGGGGCACCGTATAAAATAACAGAAGAATAAATGGTCGTCACTCTTGCAGAAGATCGAGGATCCTTATTATAGGCATTATCTACAAAATGTCTAAGAAACAAGTTTTACGATGCTTCCAGATAATAAATTCTTTTTTAAAGAAGAGTTCTTTATTTATTTACTTGAGAAGGAAAGAGCACACAAGCAGGGGAAGGGAAGAAGGAAAGAGAGAGGGGGAAGCAGACTCCCTGCTGAGCTTGAACCCTAACATGGGGCTCCGTCCCAGGACCCTGAGATCATAACCTGAGCCAAAACCACGAGCCAGACCCTTAACCGACTGAGCCACCCAGGCGCCCCCAGGTAATAAAGTCTCTACTAAAGTAACCAATTGCTGGGAACTGTGCTTACTTCCCTTCACTAATGCTGACTCGTTGGGAGGGGGGAGGCAGGAGAGGGACACTAAAGGTCAAGGGGGCAAGACCAAGGCAGTGTTGGATTTCTTCCCTCCAATAAGTAGTATCTTAGTGAAAGGAGCACAAACTTTGTTTGGCTTTGGAATCCAATATTCAGACTTGGAATCAAATATTCACATAGGCACTTTCTAGATGTTTGGGGAAACTAACCTCCCTGAGCCTTCCAGTGCTACTGTGAAATGTAGCAGAGGTGACACCTGGAAACTATCTTCAACTGCATTTCGGATAGTCCACAGTATTCCACGTCAATGCTATTAAAACATCAAAGAGGAACCTAAGTACGTACTGGCATCTTTATAGGTGTCATCAAAGAGCCATTAGGATATTTGTCTCTCTCATAATCTGATCGTGATGTGAGTCAGTGATTTATGAGGGGCAAAATGTTCCCTGTCACATCACCTTCCCCGTGCGTCATCCGACTTCCAGAAATAGGGCGGCGCATCTGTCAGCAGAAACAGATGTCTGAGGTAGCTGTTAAATCGTCTCAGTGTCAAAGTCCTACGTTCGAGGTAAGTTAACCTGGAACAGAGTTGCAGCAGAAGAGCGGCAAGTGACCGTACTGGGCCGCGGTGACGGTGCTGAGGAGAGGGGCTCTTCCTGGCCCCACGGGGGTCCGTCCGGGGGGGGGGGGAGACAAGCAACGGACCGCCCGCCCCACGGAGCCCGAGATGGCCGCGCGCCTTCCCATGAGCCCGCTGGGTGCCTGGAAACAAACGTCTCTCTCAGAAGCTTACCTTCCTCATTCGTACGATAGGAATGATATTCTTACTACCTGTCAAGGGTTGTGGGGAAACCAAGAGAGAACGTACCGGGAAGTCTTTCACGGATCTTGTTCTCCATCTCAGGGGTCGACGCGCCCCGCGCCGCCGTGTCTCCCCCGCCTCCGACCACCGCCAGCCCGTCTGCAGGCTCCGCTCGCCTCCCCTCCCTTCGCCCGGTCCGCGCTGAGCGCGCCTCTCAGCCTGCACTGGGGCCGCCCGCAGGAAGACGCCGGGGTCTCTCACCCCGCGGCCACCGCGGCCTCCCGACGGAACGGCCACCGCGGCCTCCCGGCGGAACGGCCACCTCAGTCTCCTGACGGAACGGCCACCGTGGCCTCCCAGCGGAACGGCCACCTCGGCCTCCTGACGGAACGGCCACCTCAGTCTCCCGGCGGAACGGCCACCTCAGTCTCCCGGCGGAACGGCCACCGCGGCCTCCCGACGGAACGGCCACCGCGGCCTCCCGACGGAACGGCCACCTCGGTCTCCCGACGGAACGGCCACCCCGGTCTCCCGACGGAACGGCCACCTCGGTCTCCCGACGGAACGGCCACCCCGGCCTCCCGACGGAACGGCCACCTCGGCCTCCCGACGGAACGGCCACCGCGGCCTCCCGACGGAACGGCCACCTCGGTCTCCCGACGGAACGGCCACCTCGGTCTCCTGACGGAACGGCCACCCCGGCCTCCCGACGGAACGGCCACCTCAGTCTCCTGACGGAACGGCCACCCCGGCCTCCCGGCGGAACAGCCTCTTGGTACTTTGGCCTGAAAACAGTGTCTAAAGAGCATTCGGAACGAGCTTTTAAAATGTAAATCAGGGGGCGACCAAACGCTACATACTTCCTTCTGAAAATATCCAACGACTTTCTAAAGCACTCCTGACAAACAAGTCAGACTGCGCCACCCCTGCCCCGTCAGTAGCGGCCAGCTCCCCACCACCCTCCCCTACCGGGCTCCAGCCTCCTCAGCCCGACGCAAGGCCGCTACGATTTTCTTCTCGTTTTTCCTTCTGAAAGTTTTACAGTTTTAACTCTTCCATTTAGCCTGTGCTTTTCCGTATAAAAGTTATTTTTATATCTGGTATAAGGTAAGATTGGAATCTTTTTTGTTGCATATGGATATCAATTGTTTTCATACCACTTATTATAAGATTATCCTTTTCCCATTGAATTCCTTTGCCAAAATAAATGTCGAAAATAAATGTACCGGACCTATGTGGGTCTATTCCTGAACTCCATTGTGTTCTTATTGTGCTATGTCCTTTTTTTGTATATAGGTTGACACCGACTTGTCTTGATTATTGCACCTTTATAAGTAAGTCTCGAAATCTGGTAATATTAAGACTTTAAACTTTATTCTTTTTCAAAACTGGACCACTTTCTTACACCATACACAAAAGTAAATCCAAAATAGATTAAAGGCCTAAAAGTGAGACCTGAAGCCATAAAAATCCTAGAAGAGAACACAGGCAGTAACCTCTTTGCATGAACCATAGCAACTTTTTTCTAGTTATGTCTCCTGAGGTAAGGGAAACAAAGGCAAAAATAAACTTGGTACTACATCAAAATAAAAAGTTTCTGCATAGAAAAGGGAACAATCGGGCGCCTGGGTGGCTCAGTGGGTTAAAGCCTCTGCCTTCGGCTCAGGTCATGATCTCAGGGTCCTGGGATCGAGGCCCGCATCGGGCTCCCTGCTCAGTGGGAAGCCTGCTTCCCCCTCTCTCTCTGCCTGCCTCTCTGTCTACTAGCAATCTCTCGCTCTCTCTGTCAAATAAATAAATAAAATCTCAAAAAAAAAAAGAAGACATCCAGATGGCCAACACATAAAAAGATGCTCTCATGATCACTTACCATCAGGGAAATGCCAATCAGAACTAAAATGAGGTATTACCACACACCTGTCAGCAAAATGGCTAAAATCAACAACACAAGAAACAACAGGTGTTGGTGAGGATGTAGGGGCAAAAGGAACCCTCTTGCACTGTTGGTGGGAATGCAAATTTGTGCAGCCACTGTGGAAAATAGTATGGAGGTTCCTTAAAAAGTATGAAATAGAACTATCTTCTGAGCTAGCAATCCTACTACTGGATATTTACTGAAAGAATACAAAAACGCTAATTTGAAGGTTTATATGCACCCCTATGCTCACAGCATCATTATTTATAATCACCAAGAGTTGGAAGCAGCCCAAGTCTCCACTGATTGATGAATAAATTAAAAAGAAGTGTATAATTTATATATGTATAATTTATATAGAGAAATATTTACATATTTATATATATTTATATTTATTTGTGTTATTATTATCTAATATTTTATATTTATATATAATATATAATATAGAATATAGAATATATAAACACATATGTAATATTTATATGCAACATATATAAATACAAATACAAATATATATAATATTATTCATCCATAAAAATGAATGAAGTCTTTCTATTTGCGAGAACATGGATGAAACTAGAGAGTATAATGCTAAGCAAAGTAAGTCAGAGAAAGACAAATACCATATGATTTCACTCACATGTGGAATTTAAGAAACAAAACAAGCAAAGGGGAATAAAAGAGAGAGAGAGAGAGAAACCAAGAAACAGACACTTAACCACAGAGAACAAACTGATGGTTACCAGAGGGCAGGTGGGGGGGGGATGAGTGAAACAGGTGATGGAGATTAAGGGGTGCACTTGTCGTGATGAGCACTGGGTGATGTATGGAACTTTTGAATCACTATATTGTACACTGAAACTAATATAGTCCTATATATTAGCTAACTGGACTTAAAATAACAATTTTTTTTAATTAAAAAAAAAAGCCTTAAGCATCCCCCACCTTCTGTGCACTCTATCATGGATAAGCTAGAGACCAACAAAAACATCACTGAAACAGATGGTTCCTCCTACAGTGGGTCGGAGTCTAAATTTTTTAATTGAGAAAATTGAGGTGCAGCAGGTGGTGCTGACATTTCCAGCAGTAAGCATCCTGCTTCCTTGTAAATGCACTTAATAGGCAGGGAATTAAAAGAGAAGTGGATCTATAGAACTTCCTTCAGCAGATGTTCAGCAAATCCTTTCCAATATGAGGGACTCTAATGTTAACTTTGTAATTTGGCTTAATTGCTTCTCAGGGATTTACATTAATAACATTTTATGTGCTGCCAAATGATGGAACACTGTCAGGATAAAATTTTATTTGGTACCAATGGTTTCCTGGTTTGATCTGTTTTCTTCTGCAGGAAATGGTCACACAGTCTACCCACCTGTACCCTGTTCCAGGCTCTGTAATGTCATACACCTCTAAGGTTGCCTTAGATACTTGGCCAAAATTGCTTGATTTTTCTCTGGAACTTCTGTGAAGTTGCGGTCTGAAGTACGTATGTAATTTCTCTTTCCTGGGTATAATTCAAGAATCAGTGACCTCTGGTTTATATCTCAAAGAGTTAGGTTTTCCAGGGTACTTAGACAGGACTTGGCCATTGACACTAGATGAGCATCATTACCAAAGGTCAGATTCTCTACCCGCCATCATATGTCACTTTCTCCATGGGGGTCAGATGCCTCCGTGTACATTCTTCTACCATTGCCTCAGCTCAGGGCACACTGAGAATTTAGCTAAAGTGTTCGCTAGGATGTGACTACATACAACCTTGCACCCCATGTCTGGTACATTAGATGTTGAGGCCTGGTATAAACCAGAACAAAAATTTATTAGATAGAATGCTTGCTAAGGACATTGACAAAAAAGGTTGGGATGAATGGAGATCATACATCATTATTAGGTCTTACCCAAAATAAGGCATAGTAGGAAACACAAAAAAATAAGACTTGAGTTGCTTCTGGAGAATAAAAGCATTACAGTTCACATAAAAATATAACGACACAGGCAGAATTTGATGTTCTGAAAACTAATCATTTTCTTACTACATGCCAAATCCAACACGCCAAAAGTTTCCCACACTGTTTACCCCAATCTCCTCTTCAGCCAGAGACTTAGAGCCAAACTTGGTTCTTCAGCCCCCCTGCTCATATTAACAAATAGGAACTGAGGACTGTGGGAAACTAAATTTAACCTACTATATGCCAGACACTATGCTAAGAATTATGGCAGGAATATGGACACATGGTTTCCGCACTCAAGAAATTTACAATCTAATCAAGCAAATCCCATTATTCTACTTAGTAAAAACAAATTGAGACCCAGCCAAACTACAGTGCTTCTTTTGCATAATCCAAACATCATTTGCATCAAGAGATCCTGAAATGCTTAATTGAAATGTGTGTCTTCCTGAGCCCCATGTGAAACTCCTGGTTCCGAATCTGACAGATGAGACCTGGGAATCCGTAATTCAACACGTTGCCCGAGTGCCTCTTACACCTGTTACACTTGGAGAACCACTCATCAATGAACTGGTGAGAACAAGCACCAGAGAAAGGTCCCAGGCAGTCCCTCTTCTGACGAGAAGAGGGGGAGCTGGCGCAGAATGTTCCATTACCAGGATCTGCGTCTGTCTGCTGAGTCTATGCAGGAGGAGGGAGAACTTCGGGGCGGACGCGGACAGCCGCGGGCGCCCTCCACAGCCCTGGGGGGCTCGGGGCATCTCCCGCGCTTCTGGGGTGAGAGTGACAGCGCGCTCCGAAAGGCGGGGAGAGAAGGCGGGCTTCCCCGCACCGGCCCCCCGGCCCCCCGGCGCTTCCCCGCGGGGGGCTGCCCTCCCGCCCTGGGGTCCCCGAGCCGCCCCGGAGCAGCAGCGCGCACGGGCCGGGCGCCGGGGCCGTGTACCCAGAGGACCGGCTGCACCTGCGCCCCTCCCGGCCCGCGCGGCGATACGAGGCTGGGGGCACATG
>LNAC01000539.1:0-17786 GCA_002007465.1 Ailurus styani | reverse complement strand
CCCCCCCCTTCCCCCCCCCAGCAAGTGCCTGGAGAATCACACAGTGTGAGTCACTGGGAGATTAATAATGTCCTTTGTGTAGGAAGATGATGTCACAAATCTCCCATCAGTGGGCCCTGTGCTCTTGAGCAATTTTCTCTACAGTAGGAATGAGTGGGCATTGATTCTTCCCACGCCCCAGCTCAGTGACCCTAAGAACAATTTCAAGTATTTTCTAAGCTGAAATTTGGGGTCCAGAAGTGGACCCAGAATGGAAAAAAGCCAATTCACTATCTCTCGAGGTTTTGTTCCAGGGCAAGGAGAGTCTTAGGAGGCCCATGGCCGAAACCAGAAGCCGTCAGAACATTTCAACTGAAACTGACGTTGTTTATGGTTAGTTAGTTTTGATTAGTCTTCTCATCAAAAAGATCAAGTTGCTGGTATTCGAGTCCTTCACAATGAAACTCTCGGTTAGTGAGCATAGGCATGTTATATCGTCTCCAACCCCCAGCCTTCCTTGGGAAACAAAAATTCCCTGAGACTAAGTCACTTGCAAAAGCCATAGAGCTAGGAAGTGATCAGTTCAGGACTGGATCTCCTGGTCTCTCCATGACATCACACCACCGTGTGTGTTAGAGCTGCACATCCTCTGCTCTTAGATGTTTGATAACTTGAGCACAGTGGTGGCAGAGAAGATCCCAGGGGCCGCTTAGTAACACACAATCCTTCGACCCCACCTTTAAAGTCACTTTCCCACATCAATTCTGAGACTCGCTCAGTCCCTGGAGATCTGGTGACTAACACCTGTCCGTAGAGTTTTAGCTTGTCCATCTTCATAACATGTTACCTTATCCCTGGCACGGAAGAGGGGTCCATATTTTGCCTGCCTTTATCTGTTCTAATTACTCGGATCAGCTGGTGAAGGAAGCAACTGGAGCTGCCTCAAACAGCGTGCTTCCTTTCCGCCACGCTTGGGGAGTGATCTTTTCTTGGCTGGAGCCCACTGTGCCGTCCTTGGGCTCCAAGATCAAGTGAGGGCTAGGAGTACCATTCTGGTACCATGCTCTGGTTGCATTACACATGAGTCCTCTTTCCCTACCGAGATTACAAAAGGGACAGATATAATTGTGTGTTAGTGATGGTGATGGTAGCTGGAATAACAATAACCATAATAAATAGAAAGCATAATATTAGCTACTTACGACATGCTGGACAATATGCTGTGTAATTGCTGAAATGGGATTCCAGAGACCAGAGACCACACAATTAGTCACTACTCCGGAGCGCTCTCAAAATTCTCACAGGGGAAATTCGGGAGAAGGGAGAATGTAGATCAGTTTCCTGGCTTTGAAGATTAAAGTGAACTCTCAATGAATTCTATGAACATTTGTTAGATGCCTACTACATCTTGGCCTTTCTGCTAAATGGTACGAAAATTCAAAGACGGATAAAAGAAATTCTTAAATCTATGTCAAGAGACAGACATTCAAGAAAAAAAAGACTTCCAAGATGAATTGGGGGGGAGGGAAATGAGGCAAAGTGTGACAGGAACCTAGAAGAAAAACAGATTTAAATCTGACCTGGAGAATCTGGGGAGGATTCTGGCAGAGGCTGGCATCAAGGTGGTCCCGAAAGGAAATGATTTCTGCACATGGAGAAGAGGAAGGATTTTCCCCTGTAGGGAATCCACCAAAATTGCTCACGATCACAGCAACCATCGTTGGATATGTACTCTGTACCCAACACTATTCACATTATGTTACATATATTGATGTATTGAACCCTGATAACAATCTCAAGGGTAGGTATGCTTTTCTTTAGTCCACACATCAGAAAAGTGATGTTCTTCAAAGTTAAGTGGTTTGGCTTAGTACCTAGGTAGCCAAGGAGTCTCTGGCGGTCAGCCACACGTCTTCCACTACCCAACGCTACCTTCACATCACATTTGTGTTGTTATATGTAGACGTGGATATCATCTTTGTATATGACCAGATCAATTAATCTATTGATTTTTCTTATTTGTTTAAGTAATATTCTCTTCCTGGTCTGCAGAAAGACACAGAAATAAGAAGCAGTTCAGCCCTAGACAAGGCCTAATGATAAAATAATAAGTTATCAGCATTATTATTGTTTTTTTAACATGTATTGAGCTTTCCTATCTGCCAGATACTGTTCCGAGTGCTTTATGGATATGAATGCCAAACTACTTTATGAAACAGTTCTGCCCAGCCTACAGAGATGAGGGCGTCAATATCTATCTACATATCTAGGTTAGAGGCTAACCTCCTATCTCATTCATTTTGTGCAGTTTTTTGGAGGGGGGACATTTTCTCTGTAGCCTGTTTTATTTAAATCATATAAAAACTTTACTCCTCCCCCAGCTGCCTCTTTCTCTGACACCCCTCCTCCCTTTAACAAAAACTCCAATTGTGTCTATCTCTGAATCCAATCGATGAGTGTTCCTGGGCAAATGGATTCCACTATGATGCAGACCAGGCTATGGTGACTGAGGAATCCAAGGGTCCCTGAGTCCCCTCTAGGGTAAAGGGAAATGGCATGGACTGCATAGAAGGGCTGCCAGTCTGGCTTAGAACACATTTGGATGCTTAAAATACCAGTGCAATAGAAGGCAATAGAAGTGCCAGATGAATGCTGACTGGCAGGAAGAACAGACATTCCAAAGAAAGAGCTGGTTCTCTTTAGCCCCCAGCTCTCATCTGGGATTCACCTGGGAGTTTGAAATAAATTGCCAAGAGCTTCAAGGGTTTTGTCTGCTGCAAGAAAAAAATGAGAAAAGAAAGAGAGCTTGCGGTCCATCCTTTCCTCCCTGAACTTGAGCCCAGCTGGAGAAAACACACAACCACTCTAACTAGTGTCACTTTCAATGGAGAGTCACAAACCTCCCTGAGGCCCTTGGTGGTGCCCTCCCATCCTATTACATATCTCTAGTTCATTCAATCTCCTTCTGTCCCGGACCAGAATTTCACACCATCTCCTCCCACCTTAAATCTCCAACTACTCCTCTCATTCTTGGCTGATGACATTGATCCTTATTTCCTATAGAAATTAGAAACAATAAAAAAAGAACGTCCATATGCTCCCACCTGACAATCTATCAGCAGCTCTACCTATATGAGCTGTCACCTTCCATCACGGTATATGAACTATCCATGGTCCCAGCTTAAGTCAACCCTTGTGCTTGGGCTCTAGGACCCATCCCCTTTGCCTTCTCAAAGATTTGGCTCCCTCCAATGTTTCATCTCTTTCCTACACAATGAATGCTCCTATCTGCACACAAACATACTGTTGTTTATTTTATTTTAAACGCATCTCTCAGCCCCACTTCTGCCTTCAGCTACTGTCTTATTTCTCTGCTCCCCTCTATAGCAACAGTCATCACGAGTTGTTGGCACACAGAGTCTTCCTTTCCATTCTTGGACTCACTGTATGCTCTCATCAAAACCCCACCCACAACACACATGTGGCCAAATCCAGGGATTAATTCTCACATTTCAGGTTGCCTGACCCAATAATAGCACTTGACCATGAGGATCATGATTTCCTTCCAGAAATATTTATCTTTGGGAACATCGTTCTTGGTTCCTTATCTACTTCATTGGCTGCTCTCAATCCTCTTTGTTGGTTCCTACTTGTATCTCTCCCACCCAAGTATACACAGGGCCAGGGCTTACCCTTCAGGTACATTCACCATCTGTACCCACTCCCTTGGCAATCTCGTCAGTCTCACAGATTTAAATACCATGTCTATGCTGATGATTCCCTGGTCTACACCTCAAATTTAATCCACTCTCTAAATACCAGGCTCATAAATAAAATTTCCAGGTAATATGCCCCTGGATTTTTAATAAGTGTTTCACATTTATCATGCCCCAAAATTAAACTCTTAATGTCCCATTCTGTTCCCAAATCTGCTTATCTCATAGTCTTCCTCATTTCAGTAAATGCTAACCGCATTCTTCTAGTTGCTTAGGCCAAAACCTTAGAGTAATCCCTGACTCCTCTTCACTTATCCCTCATACCAACAAATCATGCCAATTTCCCTCTCAGTTTATAGTCAGAATCTGATCATGTCTTACCACGTCCACTGTCCGCACCTTGGTTCCACCCACCATCACCTCTTACCTGCATTATTATAAAACTATCTCACTCATCCCCTTCCTTCCATCCTTGTTAACATACAGTCTCTTCCCTATCAGCAAAGTGATCTTCTAAAATGTAAATCAGATTGTGTCACTCTCTGCTCTAAAATCTCCATGCTTCTCATACCATTCAGAATAAAATCCAAAATTCTTACTATCTTCAGTGGGATAGCAGGATAGTCTGAGGTTTTTTTCTGTGTGATGGCCCAACTTGAAAGAATAGCACTCACCTGTATTCTCCCATTTTTTCAGGTCAAAACCTTGGGATCACCCTTGACTCCCGTCCTTCCTTCACATTCAACCCCCATTCCCTCTGCAAATCCTGTCAGTTCTGCCTTTAAAACATCCCCAGAATCTGATTATTTTTTACCATCTACATTATAACCATACTAGTTCAAGCCATTCTTATGTCTCATAAATAATATTTTCATAGCATTCTAATTGATCTTCCTGACGTAACACTTGCACCTTCCAGAGTGACCTTGATAAAGCACAAGTTGTATTATGTCACTCCTGTGTTCACTGTCAACCAAGAGAAAAATCCAAGCTCTTTACTATAGATCAAGTGGCCTATAGACTTGGTGACAGAGAGATAACCAGCACAAGAGTAGTTTCAAGGAAGTAGTGGGAACAAAAAGCTTAGTAGTTAAAGAGTTAATTAGAGATGATAAAATGGTAACAGTCAGTTTAAACAACTGCTTCAAGAAATGTGGCTGTGAACAAAAGGAAAAAACGGGATAATAGGTACAGGTGGCTCAGGATTGACTGGGAACTCTCCCATAAAACAGAAGAGACGTGAGTATACTTTCACATTTAGAATAGTTACTGGAAAGGGTGAGGTTGAAGATACAGTCGAGAGAGATCATATGTGGCCCAGAGGAAGCAGAAGGAATAAGAACTTGGAGGCTCAGTTGAAAAAGACAGGAAATAAGACACACATTCAAATGAGGCAGAAAAGGAAGAGAGGATTGATGTGATGGAGACACACTTGTAAGTGGTAGGGATAAAAGTCAAAAATAATAAAGAGAGCCATGTGATTGGAAAGTTTCACCAATATTGATCATGCTCCTTGAGTAAGCTAATATATTTTAAAATCAATATCAAATTCATAGCAAATGGATACTATTACATTAAAAGTGCATCTAATTCTGGAGGGATTTTCTTTTTCAAAAGAGGGGTTCTCAACGTTACAGCTCTGGAGCACATATACTAACTTGATGTCAAATCTCTATTACAATGAGGAGTATCAATGTCTTTGTCATGGTGGTTTGCAAAAGCCCAAGAGTTCAAAAGTGGGTTCCAGGGAGTTAATTTCGTTAAAAATAGTAATGTGTTTTCTTTCCATTGATACTTTAAGAGATCAATCAATAAAATAATTATTTAAACTTTTTTCATCACAAAATGGAAGCTTAAGAGATATTAAAGGAGACTGTAAGGCCATCAGTGGAATTCACATAAGCGCGCTGATGACACAGTCAGCCAGTTCACCACTCAGTGAGCAAGACTAGCTGCTGTGGTGGTTTTCACTGCTCTATGGGTTCACATTTGTCTATTCTCAGTCATACATTATTTGATTTGCACACATACTTATTGTATACCCATAATTAACCAGCATGAGGACAGGTCACTTAAGTCCTATCACAGCTGAAAGCATATGGAGCAAGTTACTAGGAGGGTAAGGAATTATAAGAAGCTTGTGAGTTTCCCCAAGATGCTTTTCACCAGGTAGATGTGGGATGATTTTTACCAAAACCCTCTTGTATTCCGTCTTACCCAATAATACACTATCTGTTCAGTCTCTAGACACAGAAACCTTTGCATCTTTTTATTCTTCTCCTCTCTCGACCCCCATCTCAAATCAATCGATCGCTCGCATCACCAAGATGGCAGACACTCCTCCCTTAGCACCTACAGAATGGAACCTTCAACCCTCCTGCCAGTCTCCATGCAGAGCCCCTGGGTCACTGCCCTCCCTCCCCAGGACGCAGTTCTCTGTGCAGTCCTCTTCCAACCTAGAACCACGCTTCTTCTGTTGCTCCGATTTCAACCCTTTGAGAGTTCCCTAGAGTTTTTAGGGTAAAGCTCAAACTCCCAAGTAAGACTAAACCATAAGGCTCTGAATGGTGTGACTGCTGCCTGATTCTGACCTTATTCCTTCTTATTCTTTCCCACTTCTTGTTTTATCTCAAGCCTATTCCTTTTTCAATCAAAACAAGAATGAATGCTTTATAGCCCAATGGCATGACCAAATGCATGTCCCTTCACTGGAATCCCTTCCACTGCCTGTGTTTTTAGCTAACTCCTATTGATTCTTCAAAGCAGAGTTCTGAACTTGATACTTACTTTGAAGGGTTTGTTTTAGTTTTTGTTCCCATGGCAGGAATTTGTTTGTCCTGACATAATCCTACTTTTCTCTCTGATCACTCTTGATTTAGCAGTTTATGCATTGAAAAAAAATAAGGAACAGTTGAATGCTTCTTATGAGAGACAACTTTGATTCATACACTTGAAACTAATCTAAAACTCTATGCTAACTATATAGGAATTAACTTTTTTAAATAATAATAATAAAGAACAGTGAAATGGTCAGGGTAAAGGAATGATAAGGCTAATGGCTGACCATATAGCCACCTTCAAAAGGGAAATGCACCAGAAGTATTGAATACCCTACTCTGATATGACATAACATGGATTTTTCTTCATGCCCCTACTAAACTGTTTTTGGCTACATCTTAATAAGGCAGGATACCAACTTTCTCATTAAGAAGGTGGTAGATACTTTTAAAAAGTAATCATAATGCCACCAAATATACAAGTCAAACAATAAATAACATATAGCAATCTTGCTTTGACAATTCAGAAGACACTACAGGTCTTGTAATATAATGCCCAGATTGTAGATGCTCAGGAGGTGTCCATTGAATAGAATCCTCTGGATGCCACAATGGCACACAAGTACTGTATCTACATGTCACGAATTTCCTGCGACCACTCTTTCCTCCCATTTCAAAATGAAGACTAAAATTCTTGTCCAGGCCATAAGTCCTCACTTAAAACAATGCTCAATGTATTCCTATTTCAACCCAGGCACTTCATCACGGAGTTTAAGGATTGTACCCTCTCTTTTCTGGTACTGACTTGGGAAGGAGAGATGCAACATTCTCCTTTTCCCAGTTCTTAAGGTCCATTTCAAATATTGCTTCCTCTACAGGGCCTCTGGGCAGTGGGCTGCTGATAAATGTGCAAGCTCTGTAGCTGTGTGGGCAGAAAAGGAACACTGATTTACAGTGTTTGCCAATTTTCAGGGTGTAAATACTCCCACCACGGCCAGTTTCAACCTGCCAGTGGTTTAGCAACCAGCTGTATGTTTAATGATGAGTTCTCAGCTGCAGCTTCCAGCCAGCCCCGCAAGACCACTGCTTTCAGGTAGCGCTGGTGCATAGACACCTCTTGCTTATTGGAGTTCCGAGGCACCCATGGCTTGCTCTGGGCTTGCGCCCCCCCCAGCAACCCCCACTCCACACTTCACAATCACCACCTTATACTCCGACAGGTTGAAACTCACATGAGTCCTATGCTCCTGGAAAACAGCAAAGGCTCAGAAATTCTCCCACCACTTTGTTCTCAGAAACCCCCTGCCCTTTGGCTTCCTAACATGGCTAACTGCAAAGGAGAGTCTCAGGACTCTCATTTATTTGCCTCCGTAATGCCAGGTCACTTTCCTTTTCCTTGAGACATTGCTCATGAACGAACTCTCTCCCTATTGCCAGAGCCTGAATGAAGTCTTCTCGGTTGTCTGGCGTATTTCGTCTCTCACCATTCTTTGTTGTCCATTTACCGGTACCCCGAAACCTCCTCCCACCTCCCCATGGGCTTATACCATATACATACTGACTTATACCAATAGATATGTTATATATTCTCGCCCTTCAGCAGCAGGGAAACTCACGCCCCTCCACACCAGCTCAGCTGTGGTTACAACTCCCATTTAGATACCTCTGCAGTATTGCTCGTTCGGACAAAAGAAGGGTCTCTAGATGGGACAGCGGGAGGAGCTCAGGGCCTGGACTGAAATGCTTGGACACAACACTTCTTTCCCATGTATTGGGCTCTCTCCCTCACTTGGGCACACTGCCACTGACCTGTAGTCATGGTGGTGGTAGTGTGTTGGAGGAGTAGGGGCAGGGATGGTAAATGAAGACCAGTCACTTTCCTCTTTTTCCCAATACCCCTCTTATAAGGCCTTCACCCATGAATTTACAACCTCAGCCCTTGAGGAAATGTCTAGATTTGCTACCAGCTGGCCAGCCTGGTATCACCTCGGCCTGACCAGTCTTGCCCCCACCCCAGAGCTCATTAGAAATGCAGGATCTGTGTGCTTGCTTCGGCAGCACATATACTAGAAATGCAGGATCTGAGGCCCAGATACAAAGAATGGGAACTTTCGCTTCGACAATATCCCAGGTGATTTATTTGCTCATTACAGTGCAAGAGGGTAGTTTCCATACCACGTGGCAGAGGAAATACTGTGTGCAGGCGGGGTTGGGGACTGGGGGCTCCTAATGTACTCTGAGTGGTCTCAAGGTAATTCCCACGAAGAAGTGACATCTAAGCCTGAGCCTTAAGATCCCTGTTGCCTTCAATTTCAGTGGGGACAGAACAGGTGCGGCAGGGCCTGCAGGCCATCCTCTGAGTCCTGCTTCCTTCACTCCACTTCCCCCTGTGCCCTGTCTCTTGGGAGCCATGCTCTGCTCCCTGGCTGAGTGCCTGGCGATCTCAGGCACTCCTGACACTACTGGGTAAGGAGAAAGACCCTTTGGCCCTGTGAATTCCCCATTCTTAGAACGGCTTCCATCCTAGCAGAGAACAACTAGTCTTTGGAAAGATTTTTGTCTACATATCACTTGGATAGAGGGATGACTGATGGCTTGATGAATTGTATGCTGAGCTCTGACTCTTAGGCACTAAATATAGACTGTGCACATGCTGGAAGATCTAAATTTAGCAGCGCTGGCTGGGAGGGAGAGGAAGGGTTTGGGGGTCTCTCCCAGGACTGGATGGAAGGAAACAGTCCTAAGGGATGCCCAGCAGCTGCTCGGCCTAGGAGTAATTTATTATTCCTGGCAGGGAAGGAGGTGCTCTGGAAATTTCATCCCAGGTTGATTTGTCTGTTGGAGGGGTTTGTTGAAAGTCATTTTTCTGCTTAAAAAAAAATGCAGATCAGAAGGCATCTCTCTGCCTCCATTTGATTAGTTTTATGGTGTTTTCCTCCTCAGGCTGAGTTCTGATCTCCTGGTGGGTTATTTCTAATTCCGTCCCACGCCGCCCCAGATCTTCTTTGCTTAGTTAGATGAGAAGGCTCTAATTATTTAGAGTGAAGGTCAAAATGAGAGTGGCTCTCTAATGCTGCCAAATTGCAATGCTCCGAAGTGCCCTTTCTGGTTAGAAAAGTCCCAATGGCCTGGTGTACTTTGGGGAAAGCCACTTAGCCGGCAAAGGGAGGGAAAAAAAACCAGATCTTTGTTCAGGTTGAGGCAAAGGAAGGAAGAGACAAGATCCCTCGGCCCCCTGCCCCTCTTCCAGCAGTGTGAAAAGAGAGCATTAGGGCAGTGCTTAGCCTCTCCCGGCAGAAAGCAGGCCGTCAATATAGGGCGGCACCAGCTCAGGACACAAAGTTGTCTGCTGACCCTCCGGCCCCACATTCATGCCAGGGGTCCTCTGTGGACAGAGAAGCCACAGTACACATGCATTAGCCATTTTCCCTTTCATCATCAAGAGTCTGTGTCCCAATATCATATGATCTCTCTGATATGAGGAACTTGAGGGGCAGGGTGGGGGGTCATGGGGGGTAGGGAGGGAAAAATAATGAAACAAGATGGGATGGGGAAGGAGACAAACCCTAAGAGACTCCTAATCTCACAAAACAAACTGAGGGTTACTGGGGGGTGGGAGGGTAGGATAGGGTGGATGGGTTATGGACATTGGGAGGGTTTGTGCTTTGGTGAGTGCTGTGAAAGGTGTAAGCCTGATGATTCACAGACCTGTACTCCTGGGGCAAATAATAATAATAATAATAATAATAATAATAATAATAATAATAATAATAAAAGAGTCTGTGTCCCTTTCCTATGGTAAGATGGAGAAAGCTCATCTGCGTTTTGATTGCTGTCTTTGGGCAAGGACAACTGAAAACAGGCTCTCAACTCCCCCTACAAGCACTTCCCATTCGACTCAATTACATGGTCCTAGTCAGGAAAAGAGGAAGGGAAACTGTCTCCTTGCTTGCCCATGAATAAATCATATTTGATTGATTCTGTCAAGTTTCCTCCACTTCTCCCCCAAATCAGGGTAGTTAAAGAAGTTAAAGAAGCCCTGATACCTAGGCCTTCTCTCTCACCTGCCTCCCCCCACCCCCGGATGCTCGAGAAACTGACTGGTCTCACCTCCAAATAAAGGAGACGAGGAAGAGTTTGATTCCCTGATTGTTTAAATGTCCTCATGTTCAGCAGTTTGGGGGTAACATTCAAAGTGATTGCTATTTAGGGGCTCCCAAACCATGCTTTGAACAACACAGCTAGTTCCCCTCTAGGAACTAAGGGAAAACTCAGCCTTGTGTTCCTAGGAGAACCTTCCAAGAAGTCTTAATCATGCTAACTCTCAGTGTTTTCTGCCAGCCCATGATTATATCCCAAGGACTCGGAAAAAAGTCTCCTGCTTCATGGAGGCTAAATATGGTGCCTAACGTGGCTCACGGGCTTATGACAGACGGTGCCGGGGGGGCCAGGGAGCCATGGGGAGCTTTGCTCAGTGGCTTCGTGTGGATCCATCCTCAGGGTCCGAGATCCTCCATACCCTCTCCCCGCCCCTGCCAGCGTCAGGTTCCGTGTCACTGCCTGGCAGACGTGCGGCATGATTCCTCCCTGGAAGAAGAGTCAGCAGGCCACAGACTCTCTGAGAAGTCTGTCAGCAGCACATAGCTTCTGGTACCGGAGGCGTCTCCTACCATGTCAAAACTGCCTCACATCTGAAGGAGGGTGGTCCTGACCCTGGGCACCCAAACTGGTGGATAAGATAATGTCACAAATGTAGGTTCACCTCATTTTTCACCATCAACTGACAAATCTCCCCCCTCTTTCCAATGCACAAAGTACTTTATCATTGGATTTATCTTTAATTACTCAGGACTTTACTGGATACTCTTCCAGGGACGACCCGACATGAACTCACAGACTGTCTCAGGGTCATTGGATTCCACAGAACGGTGCGTTTCTACTGTTTCCACTCACTAGACAAGTTCCATAGCAAGACAAGTTAAGCTTCGGAAAACTGAGAGTAAAGCAAATGATCTTTGTCTATAGAAATGCAAGTGAATTTTGTTTGGTAGAGATTTGATTGATTTCCATCCTATAAAAAAGTAAACCCCAAACATTATATTTAACTGAGCTCGAGACTGTGAGCCACGGTTGCACCTATTAGCGAATTCCCTGCTGTGTCCCTGACTGTGTGTTCTTCAGATTGTCCTTCGAGCAGATGTCGGCATCTTACTCGTTCCCTAATCAATGGGTTAAATAAAATATCTGAAATTTATTCATTTTTGTATTTGTATGTCTCATAATTTTACCTTTTTGAAAATTGTAGCTTAGCATAGCTTTTTAAATTATAATGCTAAGAGCTAGGATATCATATTAATAACCATTCCCTATATCAACTTTAGTTTCTATTTTCTTAAAGGAAAAGTAGCAAAAGAAGGAAAATTATCTACTCATGCTAGACTTAATTCTGTGGTACAGAATATTAGTACAGAAGGGCTCTTCTGCTGTTTCCTGACTCATTATAAGGGAAAGAAGGAGAGAGTCACATGTATTCATATTTATTTTCCAGGTACTGTTATGTGCACCGTCTAATTTCAGATGTCATAGCAACTTTGTGATGAAAGTGTTGTTATTGTCATTATTATAAAACACTTGTTTTATGTTAGCCACTAGTTTAAGTTCTGTGCATGTGTTAACATAGTTAATCATTATAGCAATGCTAGGAGGTATGTAGTATTAGTATGCCCACTTCCCAGATGAAGAAACTGAGGTACCAGCAGGTTCAGCAACTTACCCAAAGTCATACAGTTAATGAGTGGTAGATTCCCATTTAAACCCAGACAGTCTGACTTCAGAGCCTGTGTTCTTAACCTCTTTTTACATAAGCCCAATTTCACAGTTGAGAAAACTGACAGTGAGTGAAGTCACTTGCCCAATAACATAAAGCAAGTAAATGGCAGTGCCAAGATTTATATCCAAGTCCATCTGATTTATTTTTTTAAAGGTTTTGTTTATTTATTTGACAGAGAGATCACAAGTAGGCAGAGAGGCAGGCAGAGAGAGAGAGAGGAGGAAGCAGGTTCCCCGCTGAGCAGAGAGCCCGATGCGGGCCTCGATCCCAGGACCCGGAGACCATGACCTGAGCTGCAGGCGAGGCTTTCACCCCCTGAGCCGCCCAGGCGCCCCGTCTGTCTGACTTAAAAGGCCCGGCTTCCTCGCCGTGGCCTGAAGAGTGAAGCTGGATAGGCGCCTACGGCTTTTGTCCTATTGACAACCGGATCGGATTTGCAGAAATCAGACAAAATAACCCACATTTGGTTCCTCCAAATCAGCTGGAAGAAAAGAGGTGTTGCACCTGGGTGGTTCAGTGGCTTAAGGGTCTGACTCCTGGTTTCAGCTCAGGTCGTGATCTCAGGGTCTTGGGAGTGAGCCCCCTGTCCAGCTCTGTGCTCCGCAGAGTCGGCTTGAAGATGCTCGCTCTCTGCCCTTCCCCCAACTCGCTGGCGCTCTCTCCGTCTCTTTCTCAAATAAATAATCTTTTCTTTTAAAGGAAAGAGGTGTTAAGTATGTGAACCTACAGAAAAAAGGTAGAGCACTTGGTATGTCCCTCAGGTTTGCAGGGACCATGTGTGGCGTGTGGTGTATTTATCTGGGCCTTGTCCTATTTCTCACCAGTGTCCTGCCATGCGCAGAGGACAGGAATATGCCCTGAAGGGCCTAATCTGGTTTCCTGTGCAGAATAAAGCCAGATAAATATTGTGGAATTGCAACCACCCGATTGGCCCAACTTGGAGGTGCCTCCGCAGCTGAGACACTGACTGTCCCCAAACACGAGGACCCCAGCAGAGCTGCCAGTTACTGGGTGCTGGGGTGGGCGGCTGTGGGCTGAGGCTTAGGATCAAACACAGGGAGGAGTGTGGCTGTGGTTACAAGGAAGAAAGAATTTGGGCGAGAAGGCCCCAAAGAGAAGTCATGCTGTTAAATCACTTACAACAGTTTGCTACCTTCATCCCTTACCCTCCAACAAAACAGCTCCAAGGCCTTTCCCCCCTCTCCTTTGTCCCCTCGGCTCCCTCCCACACTGCGTGCGCCCACCTATTGTCACAGAGGGGCCCCAGGGAGGCAGCTTTCCCTCCATCCCCAGCCCTATACCCTGAGCACTGCCAAATTAGCTCTCGGAGCCCAGCGCCACTGCCAGGAGCTCCCAAGCTCCCTCCTCCATCCCGGCTGCTGGCCCCGCATTGCAGCAGCAGTTACTGAGCCTCCAAGCGGGCTCCCCCCGCTGGGGTCTGCAGTGCGATGCTGCCGGCTGGGTCCCTGCCCCCGCGGGGCTGGCCCTGCTCTGCGCCCAGCCGCCGCCTGCAGGTTACATAAGCCCCGTGCACGCCTGCCGCGAATTCATCTTCTCGGTCATCCAAACTCCTGGATGGACAGTGAAATCCGAAATGCTGCCGGATTGTCTCCACTCTGCAGATGTCAAACAGCCAGGCTCCGAAACAACGAAGCTGGCAGCAGCAAAGACCCCGTGACAGGTCAGAAAGGCAGCCTTACCTAATCGTGGACAGGGACGTCTTCTTCCTAAGGAAACAGGAGCACTTGGAAAGGGAATCCCCGCAAGTGCTTTAACCTCTGCCAGCAGAGCCTCACCCGACCTGCAGGGACAGCCTGCCGGCGACCCTACCGTGCACCAGAAGAGCCCGCCAAGAGAAGTGAAGGACAAACTGGTTTGTGCTAACTCCTCTCAATTACCCCTTGGCTAACTGGCGTCATAAGTAATTGCTCCCTGCCTGACCTTACTAGAATGTTCTACCCTGGAAACAAGACTTTTCCCTGGGGTAACGGGATCGTCCTAATTTCCTGCAGGCAAGAGTGAGTGGCTCTTTTCTCCTCCTCTCACCTCGGACTCCCAGAGCCATTCTCTTCCACCCTAAGGAGCAAGTCACACCAGGAAGCCCAGGCCCCAGAAAACCTGCCCTTCCCCTTCACGGGGTCTCCCCTTGTCCTTCAGAGAGTGAGGCCATCCAGCCCGGGTCACCAATCCTTCCGCCTTCGCTAGATGTAGGTGGCGCCCCCGAACGTCTTCCTAGTTGTGACGGAGAGTTTTGCAGGGTCCGCTCCACAAGCCCCGGAGGCAGCGGGAGGAGCTAACGCGGAAAACCCCATCGTGGAAGGATGAGCAACACCCCTTGTTGTCCTGGATTCAAGGGAGGGCAGGAGCCTGTCGGCTGAGGGAGTCCCGGGCAGACACAAGCTGGTCGCCCCACGCGGGGGTCAGGGACGGCAGCACACAGTTTTCTCGATGACTTGATCTCTGGCCTAAAAGGAATTTTTTCCTTCCCATAGTATACGAGAGCACATTTGCTCCTTTAAGAGAGGCCACGAGGAGGACATCTCTTCATGAACATGTGAGAAACTGAATAAACAAAACTCGACTGGGAATGTAAAACAGCAGAGAAGTCTGGGCGAAGGTATCAAGAGACCTAGTGGGCTAATAACGTTCGGCACATTTAATCTTCAGCTATGCCTTGTTTGTGCCAGTTGGAGTGGCGTAAGCCATAAACAACGACCCCACGGCCAGGATGGCGTCCCCACCATCCTCCCCTGGCCCCCCCACCCCCAACTTAAACCTAGAATAGTCCGCAGCCGTCTTCTGCCTGGCATTTTCTGGGCGTCGGATGTGGGTCTCTTGGAAGCAGGCAGCTGCAACACAGTGGAAGGAGCACTGGCCTAAAAGTCAGGGCACCTGAGTTCTATCTGCATCCCAGTCCCTTCCTGACTGGATGACCTTGGGCAGGCACTCAACTGTAAAACGAAGAAAGTAGTCCTTCCCCCGTCCTCCTCCCATTGTCGTGAGGAGGCACAGTTGGGGCCGAGCATCTAATGACTGCAAAGACATGCCCGCACCAGCAATCCCCAGGCTGTCTTAAGTCCTAGTGTCCCAGGCTAACCCACTTTTGCCCCAAATTCAGGACGCATCAGATCCCCTTCACCGGAGTTTTTGTGCGTCCTTTTCTTGTTCATCTGCATATTCTGAAATAGAGTTCCTTGAACGGTGAGGGTATACATTAACTCTCTTTCCAGACATGTTTTGACTAAATTTACACACCTTGAACAATAATTCAGAGGGTCAGACACCCAAAGCTACAGTGGGGTGGAAGCTGGTCTTCACCAGTGGCTAAAAGCCTATAGCAACGACTCCGATTGGAGCACCCGAAGATCCACTGACCTTGGAAGAATTTCCAGGATTTAAATCCCTGAAGTCTGAGGACTCGGGTAAGAGTGCTCTCTCTGCAGCTTACTTCACGGATACTCTAAACTTCAAGTTCATCGTCATTGTATAAACTACACACAAACTGTTTCATTCAGAGAGTATTTCTTGAGAAGAGTATAGTGCCTGAATATGTGGTTCAGGAGAAGGATGAGAAAACTGAAAATAAAGATGGGCAAATAAGTCAATAGAGAATTCTGGCCCTACCGCTTGGGCAACAGAAAACTATTCGCCAAGTAGTTTTGGATGATAAACAGACTCAAGGCTTCTGGGATCCATTGCTAAAGCTAATGCTTATTCTTTGGTTAAGCTCATCAATCCATAAAATTCATACCGCAGTCTTTACTTATTTGGCCAGTAATTTATGACACTATATTATCTTAATTTCTGGCTGCTGTATACTTGATGAGATTCACAAGATATGTACACCATGATGGATCCTGCCTCTGTAAATAGCCGAGTCTACTGATGTATATCTTTCCATTAAAGCTCCTTGGCCTGTCCAAATTGGGTTTTTAATTTGGATGATGGAGACTATATTCATTGCTCATCACACAGGCCTGCTGTCTCTTTCTTCTCTCTTAGTTTCTTTCTCTGCTTCCTGATATTTTAGTACATTCACATTGTTCTTTTATCAAGGAAAGAATATGAAGCAAACTTCCAGACTCGCACCTCACCTGCCTCATCTGAGTGTTTGTTCTCAGACGAGCTAATGGTGAGACAGAGGGGCAGGGCTAGCAAAGGAAGCAAAGCAGGAGAGATTACAGCCAAAGTGAAGTCCAAAACCAACTTGAAACATCTCTGAAACTATAATCTATGTCAAAGGAAAAGCAGACTGTAATTAAAAGAAAGAAAAACAATAGGCTCTTACAGGCTTTCCAGGAAATAAGTAAATGTGTCATTAAGAGCAAACGTTGTATCTTATACTTCTGTGCCTTTGGGGCAGGGACAGCTACGTGTTCCTTGGCATCTGCTCCCTCTAGAACTCATCTGATGTTTAGCTGGGAAATGATCACTTGGAAAGAAGGCCGAATTTCCCACCCTCTTCTGCAGCTGAACCTGCTGTGTGACTACCTTCCGGGCAGCGAGCTCTAAGACCAAGGGGTATGTGTGACTTCAGCAAAGTGTCTTCTGGAAGCAGGAGCATGCCTTCCCTTTCTCCCTCCTGCCGGATGGAATGTGACTACAGACTCGGGAATGAAAAGTGGAATGAACCTGGTTCAGGGAACCTCATACCAGATGAGATCCTGCTTAACCTCTGACTGTTGCTGTGACAAAGAGAAACAGATGTACCTGCTTTAAACCACTGGTGCTTCGGATTTCGGTCACTCACAGCTCAACCCACAACTTGTGGAAGAATACCTTGCATTCACTCAACAATTAAAATTGCTGCAGTTATGGTAATTGCCTACAATATGTTGGGGATGTTTCTTTCCTCACATTTTGAGAAGGTTTGGTTTCAGAGCTTCAAGGATACATGTGGGAGGGAGGATTGGGGCATGATTCACTTTAGTAGGGTGACTGGAGCAGCCTGTGGGAAACATACATATATTATGATATATGTCATATAATAGGATGTATATAATATATAATTTTACATATCTCATACACATATAAAATATGGGGCAGTATCCACATCAATGACAAATAGGTAGACCGAGGCAGATAAAATGCCATTAGCAGAAGTTGCAGGGAGCCAGGGTTCAAGGAGAAGCGCTATTACCAGCTGGTGGATGTAGAAGTTGGTAGAACTTTGTGGAACCAAATTGTCAATATGTACCACAAGCTTAAAAAAGCTTATTCTCTTTTATACACTAATTCCATTATTTAGGGATCTACGGGAAGAAAGTGGACAAAGAGCGATGTCCAAAATTTTCCTTGTAGCCCTGGGTATGGAAGACCTAACTGTTCACATGATAAATCCCCATGTCATGAAACGGCAGTTGGCAGTTACCTGCGACCGTTTGCATGAGCTGCTTTTCACTGAGGAAGGAGCGTTCCAGGGGGCAGTCTGGCCTGGACTCTGAGGGCTGGAGGTAGGGGGCGATGGGGACGAGGGGGCGATGG
>LNAC01000538.1:1066075-1123689 GCA_002007465.1 Ailurus styani | reverse complement strand
TCCTGGGACCTGATGATAATCGGTCTCCTACTCCTCCGCCATCTTGCCGCTCCTCCCTCTATGTTTTGTATAAGAAAGGGGGAAAGGAGTACATGTTTTGTTTTTGCTCTATCTATATAAAAAATGACTAAAAAGCACAAAGAAAACAGTAAAAGTGGCTACATATATTCCTCCAATATTAAACATAAAATTACCATACGATCTAGTGATTCCATCCCTAGTTATATATCTAAAAGAATTAAAAGCAGGAACTTGAACAGATATTATCATTTTTTTTAATTTATTTTTTAAGTAATCTCTATACCCAACGTGGGGCTCAAACTCATGACCCTGAGATCAAGAGTCACATGCTCCCCGGACTGAGCCCACCAGACACCGCACGAACAGGTATTTGTACATAAAGGTTAATACCAGCATTATTCACAATAGCCAAAAAGTGGAAATAATCCAAATGTCCATTAACGGATATGGATAAACAAAATGTGAGAATATACATATCATGGAACATTACTCAGTCTTAAAAATAAATGGAATTCTGACACATTCAAGCTACAACATGGATAGATGAAAACCCTATGCTAAGTGAAATAAGCCAGACACCAAGGTCTGTAGTATGATCCCACTTACACGAGGTTCCTAGAATAGTGACATTCATAGAGGAAGAGAGCAGAACAGAGGTTGCTGGGGCTGAAGGAGAGGGCACAATGGAGGTTATTATTTAACGGGTACAGACTTTAGTTGGGGATGATGAGAAGGTTCTAGAGACAGATGGCAGGGATGGTTCTACAACAACCTGAGTGTACTTAATGTCTCTGAGCTGTATGCTTACCATGGTTAAAATGGTACATTTTATGTTCTGAATATTGACCACAGTAAAGAGATCTACCTCCCTTCAGAGTCAGGGGGTAGGGGGGAAGATGCAGGGTTAGGAGGGACACTACTTAATGTATAGGTTTTGAACTACCTATTACCTAATTACCTAATAAGATCAATGAACACATTCTATGATTCTTCTTGGATTGTTTCTACAATTTGATTTGTTTCTACAATTTGATTTGTTTCTATATGCAAATATTTATTACTTTATTTTGTTTCCATATTTTAAAAATATCTTTGTCGATAGCAGACTGATTAAGCATCCACTCACCAGAATATTAAACCGCAATGGTGAAGAATAAGGTAGGTCTCTATTTCCCTCACTTCGATTTATAGACTCACAGGTTCTGACCTCCAGAGAAGTGCTCTCAACTCTGATCCTCATGGAGCTGGCTTCAGTAGCCAGCTACTGAAGTGCACCGTGCCTACCCTGCAGTCTCAACCACCTGTCGGGGGATGGAGGGAAGGAGGAGAAGAAGGCGACATCTAACACTTTATGTATACTTCATGCTCTGGATTACTTTTCAGAGCAAATCCTGCCTTGGGCGTGATGGGGTCCTTGCTCAGCCATGAACAAATCAATCCCTTATTTTATCTGGCTGTCTTCTCTTGTGTGGGTATCTCCCATGGCAGGGAAACTGAAAGGCAGAGGGACTGGCAGTAGGAATAGGGTTCCAAATTTCACCTGTATGCATCCCTACCCAGAGCCACCCTGAACAACTCCCTTGCAGTAGGGCACCCACCATTGTGGTACCCATTCCACTGACCAACATCTCCACTCACCAGAAAGTACTTCCTTATCTTGAGCAGATATTTGTCCCCGTTATTTCCACCCATTGATTCTGTTTTTTATATTCTGGAACCAGAATACAGAAGTATAATTCCTCTTCTGTATGATTCACTTGTGATATTTAAAACCATGAATAGGGGCGCTTGGGTGGCTCAGTGGGTTAAGCCTCTGCCTTCTGCTCAGGTCATGATCTCAGGGTCCTGGGACCGAGTCCCGCATCGGGCGCTCTGCTCAGCGGGGAGCCTGCTTCCTCCTCTCTCTCTGCCTGCCTCTCTGCCTACTTGTGATCTCTCTCTCTGTCAAATAAAACCATGAATATATCCCTCTCAAAAAAAAGTGTCTCTTCCCTAGACCCTGAAGGACCTCTGTGGAAGCATACCTACCTTTTCAGTGGCTAAAATTCCATTAACTCCGGAACCCCTCGAGCTCTTCTTTTTCAGCGTTCATTGGATCTGCAGCCCATTTCTATGGATATGCCTTTGATTGTATTCCTACTTCTCCACCCACCTCTTACAAATCTCTTTTTTCTCATTTAGGAATCAAATGAAACACAGCTGGATAGAAGCTGGTGTGGTAGGTAGTCTTTAAAATGGCTACCAATGGTCCTCACTCTCTCTGTAAACTCCTCCGTTTGAAGGGCTGGACCTAGTGACTCCCATCCAATGAACAGAATATAGCAATAGTGATGGGATACCCTTCTGAGATTAGGTTACAAAGGACTGTGACGTGACTTCCATTTCACTGACGTTTCCTTTCAGGTTCTTCTTACTTGCTCTGACGAATCTACTGCTCACATGAGATGCTCTGAGGGAGAGCGCCCTGCACCAAGAACTGAGGACACCTCCAGCCAAAAGCCAGCAAGGAATTGAATCCTTCCAACAATCATGTGAATGACCTTGAAAACAAATTGTCCTAAGTCAAGCACTGAGAGTACATCAGTCCCAGGTGACCCCTTGATTGCAGCCTTCTAAGAAACCTGAAGCAGAAGACCCAGCTAAGCTATGGACCATGGCTTCCTGCCCCCAAAACTGAGGTAATAAATGTTATTTTTTAAAATCACTAAATTTGGGGTGATTTGATAGGCAGCAATAGATTACTTACACCACCAAGGATGCGGACAAATAGTAGAGAGAACTAACCTTGACCTACTTGAGCCATTAGATTCCTACAAATAACCAGACAAATGAAATTCTCCTAATTCTGTCATTAGGATCATATTTTCCTATCACATCGAAATTAGCTTCTTGAAACTTGTCCCAAATATGATAGTTACTTTAGATTACCTTAATGCCATTATTTTAAGTCAAGGCAAGAATTCTAATTATTGGTATTGTTTAAATGTTTTCCAGATAATAAGGACCTAAATAAGTACTTAGAGGTTTTCTATGAAGAACATAATATTGTGTTGGTAGACATTGCAGACTAAGATATTGTATAGCAATTTTAAATTACTTTTAAATAAACTGGTATTGCTTTGGTGCATTATGAAAAATAAGTTAATGTTAGAGTAATTTGTATTACAACTAAAAAATGGAGGAAAAAAACACAAAGGAAAGTCAGAACCATTATAAATTACGATGGTGTTGACCTTGAAAACCAGATATATTTCATTCATCCATGACTAAATCCCTGTTACAAGTGTCCTTCTAAATGATTTTTTAGTCTATTTATGTGTGATCATTGCCAGTAAACCACAACTCAGCTCTTTGTTATACTGACTGAACCTATTTCTTCCTTCACATAAGAAATTTTTTCAAGGGTCAAGATCTCTATGGAAAAATTTCATTTCAGAAAGACTAGGATGAAAAGCAGACTAATGCTCTCTAGTCTTTCACAGATGACTTGAGTCTTTTTTTTTTAGTTCTTTTATTTTTATCTGTGGTAAATATCAAATAATATAAAACTTGCCATCATAACCATTTTTAAGTATACACTGTTAAGTATATTCAACTTGTTGTGCAAAAGAGCTCCAGAACATTTTCATCCTGCAAAATGGACACTCTGTATTTGTCTTTCTGAAACTGGATTATTTCACTTAGCATAATGTCCTCAAGGTTCATTCAAGTGTAGTATGTGACAGGATTTCCTTCTTTTTTAAGGCTGAATAGTATTCCATTGTGTGTATAGATCACATTTTGCTTATCCATTTATCCATCAATGGGCTGTCAAGTCATTTCCACCTCTTGCCTATTGTAAATAATGTTGCAGTGAAAATGGGTGTGTAAATTTCTCTTCAAGATCCTGCTTCTAATTATTTTAGGTATATACCCAGAAGTGAGATTGCTGGGTTATATGGTAATTCTATGTTTCATTTTTTTGAACAACTTCCATAATGTTTTCCATGATGGCTACACCATTTTGCATTCCCAGCAATAGTACACAAGGATGCTAAGATCTCCATATCTTCTCCCACACTGTGTTTTGGGTTTTTTTAAATAAATTCTTCTTGATGGGTATAAGATGATATATCATTGTGGTATTGATTTGCGTTTCTTTAATGATTAGTGATGCTGAACATCTTTTTATATGCTTGTTGGTCATTTGAATATCTTCGTTGGAGAAATGTCTATTTAAGTTCTTTATCCAATTTTTAATCAGGTTATTTTGTTGATGTTGTTGAGTTGTAGGAATTCTTTATACGTTCTGAATATTAACTATCAGATATTTGAAGATTTACAAATACCTTCTCCTATTTTGTAGGTTGTCTTTCACTCTGTTGACTATTTCCTTTGATGTGCAGATTTCTTGGATATGATATTGAAAGCACAGCAACAAAGCATAAATAGACAAGTGGGACTATAGATGACTTTTTTTTTTAAATAACGTCTGTCCAGTCATCAACCTGTGCGAACCACCTATCAGTATCTCTATCCATCTACTCTCTCTCTCTCTCTCTCACACACACAAACACACACACACACACACACACTTATTCATGGTTAGCATAATTATGACATTCTCTAGCCTCTAAACAGCCAGCTGATTTATAACTCCCTTTCTTCACTACTATCATCTGAGATATTGGGGGTCTCTAGGGTCAGCTTTGGAGACCATTCTTAAAGAGTTGTCTGGTTCTCATTATCATTGCCTAAGCTATTGTGTCCATTCCATTCATCCAGTATCATTCTCTCTCATCCAGTGCCACAAAACTGTTCACAATGGTCTGAACTGCAAAAGTTAATATATATTACTCTGCTTGGAGTACAAAACACTTTCTTATTTCACAGGTTTCAAGAGACACATTCATTTGATATTGAAATTTATGATGGAGTCAGAAAAACAGCAAAGTTAATTTTTAGCTCTTTTCAAAGTTTTCCTGGTAGGGCATAGGTTGCAGCAGATTATCATTAGCATTTAAATTAATCTCCTTTTAAAAGTTCTATTCCAAAAGGAATTATCTCTTTTATGATATTTATCTAAATTTATCAAGTACACCAAAATATGTAACTTTAGCGATGAACGTTGTGTTCCAGGTGCCAAATCTTGATGTTTAGCCATTTATTCTGTAGTAACACATAAAGGGATTTACCAGGATCTTCTCAGGAGGTACCCTCCCAACACACTGAGCACTTTCTTCCCCACTCTCTTTCTTTATAATTCCCTTATCTAGAAACTTCAAGTGAATTCAGCCCCATTCCTTACATTAATGGGTTAAAGCCTACAAACAGAAGCTTATATACAGTGACTAAATATTTAAAATTATAAAGCAAGCTAGAAAGCTATTACATAAGGTGTGTCCATCCATCTAATCATCTTTATTTGTGCATTCTGTATTTGCTAATTTGTCTACCATATAAAATTTGTTTGTAACCCAAAATCAGTGTTTTCGATGCTTTCACAGTCATTTGTGGATATGCACAGGGAGGCAAAAAATTTGAGTTGCCTGACATGTTTGTTCCCAGCTGAGACTGAACAAGACCAAAATCTTGTTTCAGCTCTCAAAGGGCAAGTATCCTTTTTGAGGTCTTCTTAGTGCCATGTTTTTCACATTTTTGTACTTTTTGTTGGTTATTTCACTGTTTAAAATGGCTTCCAAGCATAATACTGAAGTGCTGTTTGAGTGCTCCTAAGTGCCAGAAAACTGTGATGTATCTTAAAAACATTTTAGATGAGCTTCTTTCAGGCATGAGTCCTAGTGCTGTTGGCCATAGTTCGATGTTAATGAATCAACAATATCCATTAACTAAGGTGTCCTTTAACAGAAACACATGTAAAACAAGATTATAGTTTGTTTGGTTGACGAAAGTGTTGTGACCCGAGGATGGCAGGAACCTAACCATCTTTTTCCCCCAGGGCAATAATTTAGTATTTGCTGATTCAGTGATCTGGTGGATGTTACAAAACTATCACAAATAATAAAAATCGACTGTACTAGCCTCATACCTTAACAAATATACATTCATAATGACAAAGTAAAAGAAGATGTGCAAAACGATGGTTTTTAGATAACTAAAAATTTTTTACCTAAAATATCAAAAGGAATATCAAAGAAAATGAAATTCAGATTTTCATGAACGTCTTGGTATCCTATACATAGGTTGGCAATGCTTGGTTGAGCAATAGTGACATACATATTTCATGCATTATTATACATATATTCTATATGTTTTCTTTTTCTTGCCTTCATTTCAGCAGACACTAATGATGTTGTTATAATAAAGATTTCATATAATTTATTTTATGCCCGGGACTAAGCCAAAGAATTAAAAATGTAATTGTGTGCAATGTATGCAAGCTATCAATACATTTTTACCTAAAAGCAAATGGAAATAAATGTTTCAATTGAAAAATTAAAATTATTTTCATACATTTTTAAAAGTTATTTTTCTTCTAAATTATTTTTGATTATCTATAAAAATTAAAAGAAAAATAGAAGCTATGATTTATGAAACCAATATGTATGATACAATTATTTAAATAGAAGTTATGATTAATCAACATCAAATTGTTAAATAAAAATTATTTAAAATTGACCTTTTAAATGTATTAAATGTTTTTATTAAAACTATTCCTAATTGTAGTTTTCAACATCCATCTAGTTGCCAACATAAAGAATTGATAACACCCAGTTTCCTCTATAGCTATATGTAAATTTAAAATAATATGAATTGTTTAACATAGCAAAAATGTTTCTTAGCCACTATGTGCTGTTGTTGAAAAGACTTTACTAATTCCTGAGTACCTCTGGAACCACAAATTGGAACAGGAAGAGAAGCAAGAAAATGGATGGTTGGCAGGCCTAGGAAATAATGCTTTGTTGTGCACTAAGAAAAGAATTCGACAAATTCATTAATTTGTCTCTTCTCTCTCCCAAATGATTCCACCATTTAAACTATTCCTTGTGCTCTAAGGCAGTGTCTGTTTCTGGTGACAGCAGGGATACAACCCCAAATTTTCCACAACATTCAGATGTACTCACCTCCTATTTCAAGAACACAGAACAAAGATGTTGGGAAGTGTGCTCCTGAGGCAAGAACAGCGTCAGTAATGAAAAGGAATAGTTCCGGGTTGCAGGTCGATTGAGCAGTGGCAGATCTGAGCACTGGATCTGACTGAGCCAGTAAGAGAAGCTGCTTTGAGGAGGAAAGCCCCCGTAGCCATTCCTGATCTAACTATAACTCGGTGCTCATTGGGTCATGAGCTGACCGGCTGCAAGGACGTCCGAGGGCTGTGAACCTGGTGCCTTGAACCTAGAGCCCCTGCCTGGTTGGACTTCAGCCCTGGTCTGAATTAAACCTTTTCTCCTGGTCCTGGTCTCCTTTCAGTACAGAAGGAGACCCTCACTGCCTTAAGTACAGAATTAGGTAATATCTTGAGATATTTGACATTGTCCATACGACCATCCCTGAGGGCATCTAACCACGGATCAATTCCTGCTCCACCGACTAACCAAGATCTCTTGCCTCTTCCAACCTTCTCCCGACTTGAAGCAATACCTTTCTTTTTGTACCTGATTTTCTTGTTCCTTCCACCTTGGACAACCAATCCAAATATTCTACATCAAGTTTCTAAATTTAACAGCATGTCCTCTGTCCTAGAGCCAATCATATTAATGACAACAAGAATGACAACAATACAAGCTAGCATTTATCAAGTGCTCACTAAGACCCAGGCATGGTTCCAAGCATGGAATGTATGAACTTTAGATGGATGAACTAATTTGTTTCCCAACAGTCGGTGCTGTGGGTACAGCTTTACCAGAGAGGAAACTGAGGCACAGAGAAGTAAAGTAAATTCCTGAAGCAAGGTTATGCAGGAGGTTTGACTGTAGTCCAAATTCTTCCACCATTCACTACATGATACTATAGGAGACAGAGAAATGGTGTTTCTCACGGGCCACAGCTATGTCTGCTTGGCTTCTTTTATGGAAAAAATCGATTTTCTTGCAAATTGGTTGAAAATGGTATTTACAATAAGAAGCATCGTCTATGTTTACTCACTGCTTTTCTTTTCAGAGACGGTTATCAGTGATTCCATTAACACCAGGATGGCCTAATATCTGGCACCTCTTGTTAACACTTTTCCCAGAGGGCCTCATATACTCATATAGACTAGGGGACAGAGAAAACTCCAAAAGACGGAGAGGAATCTATGCGATCCCTTGTCAAAAATCTACAAAGAACTTGTAAACCTCAGGGATGTATTTGCAATGCCCCCCAATGTCACAGCCACAGGGCAAGAAACAGTTAAATCATTTCCGCGCCCCCTCCCCCAAGGTCACCTTGAATGTCAATGGCAGAGCTGGGCATGGAGCCCAGGCCTCTGGCACCTCTCACTGAGTTTCAGGAAGCAAACTGCATTCTGACATTTAATCGGTGAGACATTTTGTTTGTGTTAGAGCATTCCCTTGCAATATTTGCAACCCAAACACTATAGCATGGAGCCAGTGCTTGAGAAAATGGGAAGAAAACCTGACCCAAAGCCAAAGTGCCAGTCCCAGATGCAGGAAGCAGAAAGCTAAATCTAGCCAGGTTCAATAACTGATGGCATAAAAAATTCATCTTTAAAGTTTTCTCCACCTAATCACCAACATTAACACAGGTCAAATAGCATTACAATAGATGTCATCATTATAATAAGATTCTTGATCTTCAGCTGACAGTACTCTTATTTCAAGCAATATTTGATGCAACCAAATTCTAGGCCATTCTCTGAGAATTTGCTGCAATGGAATTTGGCCTGTACTCTAATGGGGTACCACCATACATCTTAAAGAGTTGAAGGCGTACAACAGAAAGAGGACCTTCTATTAATAGGAGGGAGAACTGCATGGTCCATTTCCCAGAAGCCAGCTAGTTGGGCCAAGGGCAAAGCAAGAGAACGGTCATGAAGAATTGGTATTTTAAGCCTGGGGCATCCAGTTCAGCTTCTCTACTACTATAGAAGGGTCTACATCCTACCGTCCTGGGTGGAAAAACAAACTGAAAAAATTGACAAACCTTAAATAGCAGTGTAATGTCCCTTTGTTTGTACAGTTCCCCTATCTTCACTTTGGAAGATGATCTTGACAATCCAGTTTTCTGAAGAGCTTCCTCCTACTGTTCCCACTCGCCAACATTGGCCAAGTGGTCACCCCTCTTTGCCATCACAGAAAGGGTTCTTCTTGTGCCCCATCAAGACCATGGGAAGATGCATGGAGATAATCTGGAGGCTTGAACTGCTCCCATTAGAGTCACTGTTGCTTTCCTCTCCTCTCACATGGACGCTTGGCCAGGTTCCTGACTTCTTGTATGCTGGGGACTTTGACTGGCTTCTTCACCACTGCCAAACTGGCCTTTGGGTCCCAGGATATGCCTCCTTTGGTCTGTGAAAGCTGCCATTATCTCTCCAGTGCCTGAAAGATGCTGGCAGACTTTCTCACTCATCTGATTTAGAGTAAATGCAACTTAAATATGTGAAGCCCCACACCAGGTCCCTCCTGGTTGATTGTGTCCACCATTTAACTCAGTAATGTGAAGGGGGATCACTCACACGATGACATACCTAAAAGCTCAGCAGTGCACTCAGCAATCCCTTTCCGGCACGCGATGCTCATTCTATGCCAGATTTGTCTGCCTGGTGCCACATCGGGCATCGATTGGTGCCCCATTAAATTGAAGTCAGGCTTTAGACTGTCCCTCTAGGACTTTTAGAGTCCTTTTAGAGGTTGTTTCAGTGGTCTTCCTTGGATCTTTCTAATTGGATTCTCTGTGTACTTTCTGTTTGACGTGGAGGTCAGTTTGTAAGTCTCCAGAAAAACAAAACTCACTTGGGTTTTCTACTACCAACACAGCCTGGACAATTTGCTACTCAAAAGTAGCCAAATTAGGTAATAACTTTCTGTTTCAGATTAGCAATGGGACTATCATCTTGTATTCAATAAGATACCCAAACTGTTCATTATGAAAATCTTTCCTGGTTTCTTTTTTCCTCTACTATCTTTCTTTCTTTCTTTCTTTCTTTCTTTCTTTCTTTCTTTCTTTCTTTCTTTCTTTCTTTCTTTCTCTTTCACTTTTTAATTCCTTCCTTCCGTCCTTCCTTCTCCCTCTCTCCCTCATCCCCTTTCTTTCTTCCTTCTTTCTTTCTTCTTCCCAAATTGAATGACAACTATGAGTCCGGCACTGAAAAAGCAGTCAATTACAATACCAGGCAATGACCACTATGCTAGGAATAAGCACACAGCTATATTTGAAAGACATCATCATACCTTTTAAGATAAAGAAAAAAAAGTTCTATGTTATGTTATAAAATGTCACATTATAACAAAGTATAACTACCTATTGAAATCATCATAAATAATTTATTATCTTAAATAATTTATATTCTCTGTTACATACCTCCATGAATCATGTGCACAGGCTGATTGAATTAAAAGCTGTCACATCTCAGGCCAATCTCTTACTTAGGTAACAACTAAAAGTAATATACTTAGGTACTATATACGTGTGCGTGTGTCCTAATATTTCTGTAATCATGTCCACATATCTATACCCATGTCTCTCTATATATACACGTAGGTGTGTTTACTCTAATACTTAGAAAGAAATCAAACTATCTTAACACACACCTATAAGGATGATTATAAGTAAGTAAATACATAATTTCTTTGAAGGGCACTATCATGGCCTCAGTAATTATTTAAATGATTCAGTTGATATTAATATGTTATTTGTTAGATGGCTCATAATTCTGAGAGCACATCCAAAGTGCGCTTGCAGGTAATCAGATGTTCTGGATGACTCTCTCAAGGTCTTCTCATGGTGCATGAGGACATCTTCTGAATGAGAGAATCTGAGTCTTGGTCTTCTGTATTTGGAATCAAAATTCTATATTAGAATTTATAGAACTAGAAAAAGAACGTATATGTATAATGTAATAAAAAGAATATATATAATTTATATAATTTATGATTTATTACTACCTATGTTTATACATATATTTGTGAGTGTTTAATGACTTTTATTTTATTATTGCTATTGCTTATTTTGTTTTAAATAAAGTTCACTCGTGAGGTATGGAGCTATATCTAATATGAGTAATTGACTGGCCGAAATAACATTATAACTTTCAGCCAAAAGGCAATCCTTACATTTTCCAAACTTATTTATTTGATTTTCTTCAATGTACTTTTCTTTTCTTCGGAAGTTAAGCTGCATCTCTGCTAATAATAGCAGATTGAAACTTTTCTCCATAAGTATGTTATTTTAGAAATCTAAACATCCAGCCAACATTGAGAATATTTAAACAGTCTCTCCAAAATGTACTTTAAAAAATTTAATAAGTTTTACCAATCTAGTCATTTTGATACTTCTTGATATTTAATTTTATATTTCATAAAATAAATGAGATTATCTAAAAGTGTTCTTCAAGGAGAAGAGTTTAAAAGAATTTGGAGAGAAATGTAGTTCTTTCTTACAGGAAATATTTCTTTTTTTTTTGTTTTTTTGTTTTTTTTTTATTTCACAGCAGGAGAGAGATCACAAGGAGGCAGAGAGGCAGGCAGAGAGAGAGGGGGAAGCAGGCTCCCCGCTGAGCAGAGAGCCCGATGCGGGCCTCGATCCCAGGACCCTGAGATCATGACCTGAGCCGAAAGCAGAGGCTTTAACCCACTGAGCCACCCAGGCGCCCAAAATATTTCTTTTTTATGACATTTTATTTTTATCAAGGTAATATATACACACTCAAATAGTAATATGTTTTATAAGGAACACCACTCTTCCCCAAACCCCAAGAGATGTTTTCAACTTTTTCGTTGTATCTCTGGTATTTACATTCATATTGCTCAATAACATACTTTCTCTGAGATTTCTTATTTGCCAATTTTAGAATTATTTATTGACTTCCTATTACAGTAATTCAGGATTAGCTCTCTTACGTCAATATTGCTTTTTCCTCCTATCTCATCTTACCAATAATGATAAAATGCTTATCTAATCAATATTCGGCATTTATATTATTCTGATTATACAAATACTGTTGATTTCTGAGCCAAGATTATGTTTCCTTTCTCAGACCATGATAGTGATAAACTCACTTTTTTATTGCTTAGCTTTCTATGTACCAAAGACCTCACCAGTGCTCCAACAGGTTCAACCATTTGCCTATTCATTCATTCCACGGATATAGACTGACTAACGGCTGGGTGTTGGGCACCATTCTAGCTCCTACAGACTCAGCGGTGGACAAAACAAACAAAAATCCCTGCTTTCTGACAGCTGAATTTCTGGTGAGGAAAAGATAAACAATTTAAAGAAGACATCATGACTAAGTTTCACAGTGTTTTAGAATACAGAATGTGATCTGGGGAAAAATTAGAGCACGTCACAGAGAGGAGGGCAACCAATTCCATTTGCGGTAGGAGGGGGGAAGTGGATTGCTGGAGGAGGTTCTGTAATTTGAAATAGGCGGGCAGTGTAGCCCTCGCTGAGGTTACACTGGAGCAAAGAATTGAAGGAAGTGAAAAAATGAGCCAGCCAAGTACAGGGGCTGTGAGGGATCTTCCATGCAGAGGCAACAGCAGGGACAACTGGAACCCAGGGGAAGGAACGTGCCTGGGGTTTTGAAGGACCCAGAAGTGTGCTCTGATTGCGAGGATAGAGGGAACAAGGAAGAATGGTGAGAGGAGGTCACTACTCCATTTGCAGGCCTTTTTTTTTTTTTTAAGGTTTTATTTATTTAGTTGAGAGAGGGCATGAGAGAGCGAGATCATGAGCAGGGGGGCGGGGTAGAGGGAGAAGCAGACCCCCTGCTGAGCAGGAAGCCAGATGTGGGACTTGATCCCAAGACTCCAGCATCATGACCTGAGCTGAAGGCAGCTGTCCGATGGACTGAGACACCCAGGTGCCCCATTTGTAGGTCTTTATAAGGGCTTTGTTTTTTATGCTAAGATTTTGTCGTAGTGTCAAACAAAAACTCTTTCATCTGAAGGCAATATTAATTGAAAAATAAATATTAAAATAGTATAATATGGGGTGCCTGGGTGGCTCAGTGGGTTAAAGCCTCTGCTTTCGGCTCAGGTCATGATCTCAGCATCCTGGGATCGAGGCCCGCATTGGGCTCTCTGCTCAGCAGGGAGCCTGCTTCCTCCTCTCCCTGTCTCTCTGCCTGCCTCTCTGCCTACTTGTAATCTCTCTCTCTGTGTCAAATAAATAAATAAAATCTTAAAAAAAATAGTATAATATGGGGACGCCTGGGTGGCTCAGTCGTTGAGCGTCTGCCTTCAGCTAAGGTCAGGTTCCCAGGGTCCTGGGATCGAGCCCCACATCGGGCTCCCTGCTCCGTGGGGAGTCCGCTGCTCCCTCTCCCACTACCCCTGCTTGTGTTCCTTCTCTCTCTGTGTCTCTGTCAAATAAATAAATCTTTAAAAAATAGTATAATATAGAAAATTAATTTAAAAATTAATTTTTTATCTAATAGTACAGCTACTTCAGGTAGGTCCACATATTCAATGGATCCAACAAATAGATAATAACTAGTCTGTGTTAGTGGCCAAAGACCCAAAAGTTCTATTTATGCCACATAGGAGGCAGTGAACTCAGTAAACAGGAATGCTGATTCATTCTGCCCTGTGGGTCTTCGGGTGCTTGGGTGGGTAGTCTCGGTTATTATGTTCCTAGGGTGTGGAGTCTTCAGTCACAACATCACATACGTCATTTCTCTCGTCTTTCCAAGCAAGGCTGTCCTGATATATACACAGTTATTTTCCCCTCTGCCCAGACCCTGAACTTTACCCTTTGTAATGGAAGCTCTATTCATACCATCAAACTCGAATTATATCCCGTGAGATGCAAAACAGATGAAATCTATTTCAGACTGTCCTCTAGAACAAAACAAAAGCTATGGTGAGATAAACATTTCTCCATCTCCTTTGCTTTAATTAGTGCTGTTAAATATATTAAAAGCTGCTTGTACAGAATATAAGGTCAGTATTACATAAATACAGTAGTCCTAAGAAACCAAGATGAAGGCGTAAGAGCAGAGAATTAGCCTCCTAGCTTCTCAATGCTTCTGTTAATCCAACAGGGGATCTTTGCAGGGTATTGTCAGAAAAATGCCAAGACTCCATTCAATGCTACCTTTATGCGTCACTAGAGTTAACCTCTGTAATGCTGTGATGGTGCAGGATTAGTCAATCATTTACTCCAGCTTGCAGAAGACCAGTAAGAGTTGGTTTTGAAACAGTAAGTATGCTAAGAAACAGAATACGTCTTTCACCCAAGAAAAGACAGTTTGTTTGACCACCCTCTCTCCAAGCCCACAAAAATATGGTCCAGTGATTTGTCCTGAATATTCCAAACTTCCACCCACGCATTTTCAGGGCAAGCTTTAGACTTTAAATTATCAAAATAGTTAGGTCTTGAATAATCCTGAGAGAGAGGTTACTTGTAAGGCGATTCTCAGAAAGGACTTATTTGGAAACAGAACAGAATGGCGATTAATATCCAAGAGACTGCCTCCAATCCTTCTCTGGGCAGCACAGATGTTAGTGTAAGGCAGGCTCATCTTGGCCCCTGTCCAAGGGGTTCATTCCTGAGAATCCTGGGAAAGACCTTGTTATGACAAAGTTATTGTACAGCAGAGACCCCACTAGGAAGGGTGAACGCAAGTCTCCTTTTATAGAAAAAGGGGGGTTAGAAAAATTTGCGAGTCCTAAAATGTCTCAAAAAGGAGCGTACCCAGTGAAATATTTTGCAGTCCTTGCAAATTTTAGAAATAATGTGATTCTCAAAAACAATCCATAACAGAATCCACTGAACGAGAGTTGCCTAGCTCCCGAGGGCTTAGCCTGATTGGGCCAAACAATTTAACTCAGGGATCCCACTTCGCAATTCAGCAGAAAAATACAGACATGCGTCGTAAGAAATAAAGGAAGGACATGAGGAAATGCCCCAGTTCTCTTCTGTCTCTCCTAAATTGTTTAAATCTCTGGGCACGTTAGCACAGCCTCATTTGTTTTGTACAACCAAGGAAGGCTTACCCAACCATTCCAGAAGACGATTGTCCCACCATGTTTCTCTCCAGTTACGGTGGGATTCACATGAAATGTTTGATGGGTTGACTCATTTTAAAACTCACCTCTTCAGAATCACCCAAAGCTTTCATTTCCCATCTGAGAGGCCTGAACAACGTCACGATTACCTCTGAACTGAGGGGGCAGACTGCGTCAGAGAATTTGGAGAACGTTTTTTTCTCTGAACACAGGCGGCTCAGAAAGCAAAGCACCTGCAAATAGGTTAATGAGCCTCAGAATTGCCGGAGTCATCAAGACCAACTGTTGAGAATTCCCGTGGAGTTAAGTAGGATGTGAATCGGGCTCTGAGTAAATATCATCACCCATGCTTTGTGACTTCCTGCTTTTGGGTTTTGCAGTGTTTGTGGGTTTTTCCCCTTCAGCTCAAGTCTTTGGTAGCAGTTGGGCTGGGGGTGACTGGAAGCCTTCTTTAAAATGGCTCTCTTGGTAGACAGAGGCCCTGGTATTTATTCCAGGAGCTATCTTGGTTGTAGAGTACTTTTAGAGAATTATCGCACTTTTTAAAATTCATGTTTATGTACCAGGAAAACAAGCAATCGGCTCGTGTTCTCAGAAAAAGCACTGTGACAGGTCACTTTGGGTGTCGCATTTTGGTGTTTAACAGTCATGAGACATGATAAAGAAGAAAAACAGCAGCAGCATTCTGTGCCCTGACCCGGGCCCTTTTCGATCTGAACCCTCAAATGCTATTCTGATGACCTGTATGGAGAACATTTGCAGCCTAAGTTTAGTGTGTTTTGTGTTAAATGTCAACCTCTGGCTAAAGGATATCGTCGAAACAGAAAGTGCCCATATGGTAAGAGGATATACTCGACACACAGTCACAAAGTGAGCACGCCTAGGTGACTGGAATTCAGATCAAGAAACAAGACCCACAACAGCCAGGAGCCCTCCTCGTGTCCTCTCCCAGCCCAGCCCCTCAGGAGAAACCACGATCCCGACTTCCAACACCTGGGGTTCTTTCTCCTTGTTTTGAACTCTGTACAAGTGAATCCGACAGTAGGACGCTTGTATCTGGTTTTTTTCAAGGATGCAGAGATGCTAGGCATCCGCCCTTATTACAGACTTTCTACATCATCGTCCCATTGACAAGGAAACCATTAATCTGCCCAGTGCAACAGTTCGTTCTCTTCAAAATGTGTCAAGGAAAGACATTTACATTGGAAATAAATGTATACATGACTGTATTCTATGCTTCAGCCTGCCAATAAGCGTATCCGGTTTCTAACAGAGGAGGAAAGGAACTTCCGTTTGGCCTTTTGAAAGGAAGAAGACAACAGGAGCTTTGCTATGCAGCCACAACCTGAAATTAAAGGGGATAGGAGACCGAGTTTATTCTATGCTTTGAACTGAAGCATAAAGCTGGTAACATGCACAACATGTTGATGGACCAGAATGGAAGGTGAGATCTGATGGTGCTTCCTGCCACTTTATGTTGTGTGTTTTCCCTACGCAGGCCCCTGCAGGCGATATCTTATTCCCTGCAATGGGTAGTCAGCATTATTAGACAAGTGACTTCCTTAGCCTCTAGTCAAGAAGAGAACAAGCATCAACATCATCATCATCATCATCAAAGTCATCTTTCATGCCTGAACTGAATTCAAAGAGTACAGCTTTAAAGTCCCTGGGTGGCTCAGTTGGTCAAGCATCTGCCTTTGGCTCAGGTGGTAATCTCAGGGTCCTGGGATGGAGCCCCACATAGGGCTCCCTGCTCTGCGGGAAGCCTGGTTCTCCTATCTCTCTGCCTGCTGCTTCCCTTGCTTGTGCTCTCTCTCACTCTCTCTCCATCAGGTAAATAAAAATAAGCAAAAAAAAAAAAACTTTTAAAAAAATCACAATTTTGTCACTAATGATAAAGCAAGGCAAAAGACTTCGAGTTGTCAGAGTCATAACTGCAAGTTGCAAAATAATTACATGTTATCGCTGTGTGCAAAATTATTTAGGTGCCCACCTTACAGCAAATAACTTAAGGGATTATCTTATCAAATGCATGTGAGCCACATAGGCAGTTGCAGATTTATTTGACCATGCTTCAAGCCTAACAGCTGGATTCCAAGTGAATCAAACACTTACTTGGAAAGAAAAAAAATGGTACTCAAATGTGGATTATTTCAATAATAGCCAGAGTTTCTTCCTGAGTTTCCTGCCAGCAAAAGGCAGGGGATTTATGCCACTTATTTTTTAGCAAACCACGTTTCTCTAATATGGCTGATCTCTCCCAGTCTAAACATTTTCTTTGAAAATGTGAAACCCTACAATTAAATCTTTCTCCCTCAAACAGGGAGAGTTCACTGAGAGCTGAGCTGAAAAACCAAGTGCATCTCCCACAGAGAAGACTGTGATTGGAGGGAGGGAGGGAGTGTTGTCTGGCAAAAAGATCCACCGATGCCATGAAAACAGGAGGCTGCTGGAGAGGAGGAAGGGAGGAAAATGCATGCATGCATCTGAGGACCTGCCGTATTCCAACAGATTTTCAAAGCCGGTCGTGTGCGCGTGTTTGTCCCTGAGACACGGGAATCCTGTTAACGCTCAAAATATTTTTTATGACAAAGCTCATATTTGAATTAAAGAAGCTTTGCTATTGATGGTTTTCCTTCTAGTTGTGTTTTGCCTTAGGAAAAGAAAAAGCTTTACTAAGAAAAACCATGGATTTGTTAATTAAATAATCCACTGGGTTAAAAAATGGCACCAAAAGTTTCACGAATATGATTTTTTTCCTTCTTGAGAACCTCATTGTTTAGCATTTAATCACAGTGAGATTTCGCAGAAGATCACTTTGGGAGAGGTCCAGAAATTCATTTCTTCCCCTGGCCACTGTGTTGATAATAGTCAGGGGATCCTGGGGAAGATGGTCTGCTCACCAGAATGTAGTAAGTCTCATAAAGATCGTGCACTTGGGAGTGAGGGTGAGAGAACTGGGGGCAGGAGAGGGCAAGGGAACTGTTTAGTGCACCTAAAAATACACCTTCGTTATCTTGCCACAGGATCCCCAAGTTAAGGTAATTTAAGGCAAGGAATCTCTAGAATGCCCTGCTGTTAAAATATGTTCATTTTTTTTCTCCCAATAGACATTTATCAAGCCTAACAGCTGCCAGATATGTACAGCCCCAGGTGTAGCAAAAAGCCACAGAATTCAGCCATTGAATAAGTCACAATCCTTAGCCTCTGCAATGTCTTTGCATTAAGGAAGTGACATGACTTTGTATTTCAGAACAAATGCCCTTCTGGCAACTCAGAGGTTAAGTGAGCATTTGGAGAGGAGAAATATGGACATGATGTACAAAACTACCGTGAGGAATAGTCCAGGCTCGTGAGGATGACGGCCTGACCTCAGTCAGTGATCACAGGGAACGAGGCAGGGTAAGTATCTGTGAAACATGGCAGCCTACACTGTTCAATATGGCAGCCACAAGCCACATGTGGTTCCTTAAATTCAAATTTAAATTAATTAAAATTAAATAACACTAAAATTTTTATTAGCCACGCTAGCCATATTTCGAGTGTTCAATAACCATACCTGGCTAGTGGCTATCTTATTGGACAGCGAAGGTAAAGGATGTATCTACTTTTGCAGGAACTGGGAAAAACTATTGGACAATGCTGTGTCGGCCTTTGTTGTTTCAAAAATGTAGGATTAACTGTGAGGTTGATGATGTGAGAATTTGTAATATCGCAGGACTGTGAATTTGGACCATACTGTGGGGTGATACATGGGAAATAGCTGCTTGGCTCCTGCTGAGCCACATTGCCGCTGCTTCCCCCTCCAAAATTGCCATATTTCAATGCAATTCGTGATTATTGAATTATCCTGCATAACACTTGTATTTATATACATAGTGTTATGTATTTTTTTTAAGATTTTATTTATTTATTTGAGAGAAAGAGAGAGAGCGAGCATGAGCAGGGGGAGGAGCAGAGGCAGAGGGAGAAGCAGACTCTCCTGCTGAATGGGGAACCCAATGTGGGGCTCAGTCTCAGGACGCTGGGATCATGACCTGAGCCAAAGGCAGACACTTTACTGACTGAACCACCCAGGTGCTCACATAGTGTTATGCATTATACAGTATTATATAGGTAGAGAGCATCTATTTCTATACCTCTATCTGGATCTAGATTATAGACTTAGATGTAGATATATAAAACACTTGGGTCCTTCCAAAGGAAAAAAAAGTGTATGCCATGGTATATGAGGGAAATACCTGAGAAGAAGAAAGGGGAAGAGGACCAGGGTAGACAGGCAGAGCTTTTAAACAGGGCAGGTATGGAACCTGAGGAGGTGAAGGAGAATGAAGGCAAACTGGAGTAGGAAGAGTCTTAGAATTCAAGTTCCAAGAAAGGTTCAGTTAGGTTGATAAGGAGTCTTTAAGTCAATGTCACCAGTCAGAAGAGTCCCAAGTATCACAGGAATGTGCCTACATGAGTATCTGCCCCGTGCTCAATTAATGGTTGGGAGAAGCCCACAAGGAGCATGGACTTGGTTTAAATGTGGTGGTGGATTCAAAGGGAATCAGCTGGGGCCCTCAGACATCCTGCTCTCCATGGTAGGACACCCTAGCAGCATCTTTTCTTAGCATTTTGTATTATTATTATTATTATTATTAATTTCATATATGTGTAATAAAAACATAGACTACATTTTATGGTATTTTGTATGTAATGCAAATATATGTAATACATAATACTTAAAAACATTAAAATATGAGATATATTTTATAGCATGTTATGTTTATAATTATTGTGTATTCAAGAACCAGGGAATTCATCTAAATACTCATGAAAAACTAAAGATTTCTTGTAATTAGGTGGTAGAATCAAAAAGACTTGCTAGGGGCACTTCCATTTACAAAGATGGAGTAGACATAATTTCCTCTCTTCCTCCCACTAAATATAACTAAAAACTCTGGTCATTATATATGAAACAAACATAAGGAGACTCTAAAAATGGAGAGAAGACTAGCTGGGAACTCAGGACCTGAGAAATGATATGGTGATATGTTCCCTAGGCTTCTTTTTTGCCATAAATGTCCCAAAAGCCAACAACCCAGAAATGTCATTGAGCAGTTTTCTTTAAGCCCCAACAAAATTCTAATTTCTTGAGCCAAAAGATCAGAAAAGAAGCACTCTAGCAAGATGGAAAACTTTTAGGAAAAAACCACTCTACTATAGCTAAATACCACAGGGTGGAACAAAAACTGTGGCCATTCCCCACACCCACCAGCAAAGGTTAAGTTGAGAACCTAGATTTCCATCTTTGTCAAGCTATAATTAAATGCTCCAATAGCATGCAAAGGTGATGCCGGAAAAGGTTGAGTAGGAAGCCAGGATTTTCATCCCTAACAGGCAGTAATGATTGACTCTTTGGGGTGTCAGTGTAGACCACACAGGGAGCCTAGGCTTCCAACCCCATCCTGTAGTAACAAGACACTCCTCCTCCTTCCTCACAGGGTGGTGTCAGAGGAAGCCCAGTGGAGTCAGGACTTTTACTACTACTCAGTGCTAATGAGACCACCCTCCTCCAGGGCGGCAGTGGAAATCTCATGGGGAGCAATAATGAGACACTCCCAACCCAAATGTTATGTGTGGAGGCTTAGTGGGAAGTCAGAACTCCCATCAAGCCAGCAATAATAAGAAGTCTCTTCCCTTGGGTGTCAATAGAGGCTGAGTGGAAAACTGGACTTCTCTACCCACCTGCAGGAACAAGGAGACCTCCCTCCCCTCCCAAAGTGGTGCCAGAAAAAAACCCACTAAAATAAAAAGTGTAAATAAGATCCCAAGTATCATAATACTCAAAATGTTCAGTTTCAATCATACCAAGTCACTCATCATACCAAAGTCACTCATCATACCAAGAAACAGAAAGCTCTCATACTGAATAATGTTAATAATAATTTTTTAAAAATTGGTCGATAGATTCCAACACTGAAATGGCAGAGATGTGAAAATTATTGGACAAAGATTTTAAAGTAGCCATCAGAAAAGTTCATCAACGTACAAGTAAGAGCACACTTAAAACAAATGAAAAAATAGTCTCAGCAAAGAAATAGAAAGTTTTGACTAAAAAATGGGAGATATAAAGTAGATATAAAATGGGTAATTTTAGAACTGAAAATACAATAACTGCAATAAGAAAAACTTAATGGATGGGGTCAGCAGAAGAATGAAGGGGACTTAAGAAAGAATCAGTGAACGTGAAGATGAAAAAGAAATCACCCAATCTTAAGCATGAGAATACACTGAGAAAAAAAAAATGAGCAAAGCAAGGATCTATGGGGCTATTACAGGAGATCTAACATTTGTGTTATTGGAATCCTAGAAAGAGAAGAGAAAGAGGTGGGGCTGAAAAATACTCAGGGGAATAATGGCTGTAAATTTTCAAACTTTGGCAAAAGACATAAACCTACAGACTCCAGAAAAGAGAAACAATTTCTTACCTATAGAGGAAGCACAATTCTAATGATAGTACTTTTTTTTGCCATAAACTAAGGAGGCCAGAAGAAATTGGCACATTTTGCAAGTGCTGAAAGTAAAGAACTGTTAACACAGAATCCTATCTCTAGTGAAAATATTTTAAGGAATGAAGGGGAAATTAAGACAGTTTCAGCTGAGGAAAAACTAAGAGAATTTGTTGCCAGGAGACCTAAAAGAATGGCTAAAAGAAACTCTCTAAATAGAGAGAAAATAAAAGAAGGAATCATGGAATATCAGGAAGGAAGGAAGAAAACAGTAAGCAAAAACACAGGCAAATGCAATCAACTTTTCTTCTCTTAAGTCCTCTAAATCAGGTTTGAAGATTGAAAGAAAAAATATGACACAGCTTCATGTAATTCTAAATACACATAGAAGGAATATTTATGATAATTATAAATGGGGGTGGGTAAAGGAATGTAAAGGAAAATAAGATTTCTACATCTCACTCAAACTGATAAAAAGGTGATTCCACTTATGTGTATTATATGTGTAATATTATACTTTGAACAACCACTAAAAAATCTTTACAAAGAAATATACTCATAAATACTATAAAATAATGAATTCAAAAAAATGTTCAAGTAACCCACGGGAATCCAGGAAAAAGTAAACAGAAACGAAAAACAGAGAAAACAAACAGAAAACAAAAATTTCAATGCCAAACTGAAGCCCTAGCATACCAAGAATCACATTAAATGTAAGTGGTCAAAGCCTACCAATTAAAAGACAGAGACTGGTAGAGTGAATAAAAACTTTATCCAACTATATGCAACCTACAAGAAAGTCACTTCGAATGTAATGGTATTAGTCATGTTGAAAGTAAAATGATGGAAAAAATATATATCATATAAATATTTTTAAAAAGGCAGAAGTAGCTATGTTAATGTCATATAAAGTAGAATGCAGAACAAAAAAAAAATTTCCAGAGACAGAAAGAGATATTTATAATGATAAAAGTCTTAATCCACCAAGAAGACATAATAATCTTAAACATATCTGCACCAGACAGCAGAGCTGCACAATATGTAAAGCAAAAAGTGATAGAATCAAAAGAAGAAAAAAAACAAATCCATAATTATAGGTAGAGGCTTCAGTGCCTCTCTTTCTCAATGTATAAAACAACTAGACAGAAAATCAGCACAGATACTGAGGAACTCTGCAATACCATCAACCATTAACCAACAGAATCTAATTGACATCTCTACAACATTCCACCTAATAACAGCAGAATACACATTTCAGGTGTCTGTGGAACATGGATCACAATAGACTACATCCTAAGCCATAAAACAAACCTCAACAAATGTAAAATAATCAAACTGTGGTGTCAAACCTAAAACTAAGCTCCAATTTTATGTTCTGCTTTGACATCTGGTGAAATCGAGAAAACCGCATCTGGCCTGACCACAAGTTCCCCTCCCTACTCTGTTATTGTGGATAAGATCCCCTAACCAAACAACCCTCCTTATCAAGGGGAACAGCTGCAATTCTTGCATATCCCTGAGTGGCAGGTTTCAGTTCCCTGCCTGCCATGGAATTATTCAAACAATCACTTTCAATCAATCACATTCTTCTGTGGAAAGCACCTCATCCTCTTGATACTACAAAGCCTGACTCCCAGAGCCACAGGTTGTTTACTCTGTTCCTGAATGCAGTGCCTGTGCAGCCCTGCCCAGTGTTGAGTGTCTTCTTCCTCCTCCAGGCTGTGAGTATATGTGATTAACAAACAACTGTCGATCTCATCTCATTGTCCAGTGTCCAGTGTCATGAGTTTGGCTATCTCCTTAACCCTAGGGCAGGAGTCCCTCCCTCACCAACGGTGCAAACCAGCGGTAGTTAAACCATAAAATCAGACACAGTGTATTCTCTAAGCATAAGGGAATCAACCTCTCAGTAAAAAGATAACAGAAAAAAATCTAAGACCCACAAACCAAACAACACACTTCTCGATAATCTGTGGGTGAAAGGAAATCTCAAGGGAAATTAAAAAAAGATGTGATGAGTGATCAAAGGTGGAGACAATTAAAGGAAAGAAGGGGTTGGGAGTGGTTTGAAATTCAGATGATGAGAGGCAGGGGGTGAGCTAGCCATCACAATCACCTAAAGGGACCAATGCAGATGTACGGGTTCCCTTAACTACTTACCCACCTTGGAAAGTAGAAGCAGATACCGAACTCTGAGGGGAAAATTGATAGGTGGAAGATGGGGGGGAAAAGTTAAAGCAAAACTATGGGAGTGCTAACCAGAAACAGGTGACTCACCTTCACAGAACACAGGCGATCGTGGAGGAAGGTGGGGAAGGCCAGAGGCTGAAATGTGGACCTTCTGAGTGTAACTATCATGTGATGAAAACTGTCTGCCAGCTGCTCCTCTCTGAGCAGCCAGAAATTATTCTTATTTTCTTTATCCTTGTCTTTTATCTGCCCAGAGTCTGCAGATATTCAGATTATTTTGCAATTATAACTACAAAGATGTAGAAATGAAGCTTTAAAAATCAGTTTAATAAGTAATTTTTATTATTTTGGAGTTTATTACTTCACCCAATTTGTTCAGCAAGTATTTCCTTGTTCGTGAGTAAATCAAGATCATTTCTTTACTCCCATCAAGTACTTCCCTGTTCCTGAGTCCGTCAAGATCATTTCTATCCCTAAATTTCTGCAGGTTAATTAATTTGATTTTAGGACAGAGTAGCAATGACACTTAAAATTCAGTGTGGTATAATTGAAATAGTATGAATTACATGTAGCACATATTATATAATACATATATAATTATATGTGCAATTATCTATATTTAAATATATACAGGTCTGTACATGTCTAGAAAAATGCACAGGTATGTATGTATGGTTCTTAACTAAAAGAGTAATTACTACAATGCTATTAAGATTCATTTCTGGGCCATAACCTACATGTGAATACTAAAGGGGCAAAGGGGTTCAGTCACCAATTCCTATGCACACAACATTCAAATCAGTTACTGCAGGAATCCCCATGGGCATCTATGCACATCTATATACAAAGACAATCCATATTCAATCTTCTTTCCAGTTTGCATAAAAGCATCTTCCTCTAAAAAAAAAAAATTCTAAAAATTTCCACAAAGTCATGACACACCAGTGAGGGAATCCTGATGTTCCTTATTCAACATCATGCCCCATGATCAAATGATGATCTACATGCTTTGGGGTAATGGAGGGAAATTCATACTCTAAAGAAGGACTATTCTGTGACTCACCTTTCTGTTGTCCTTTCTATGCCATTCTAGCAATAAGTAAAATGGGTTCAACCATTTCCCTGCAATTGTCCTGGGGTCCAGTTGTGGTAAAGAGCACTCAAAGTTATTGCAGGAAAAATCATTCTCTGTTAACTGTCCCTCTTCATTTTCTGTTTTACATTCTGTTTTCTCCTTCAAAACATATACAAATCCACTCAACACAAAGGACAGCTAAAATTCTCTAAGCTGCAGAGGGAAGAGTCTATCAAGTGTGGTCAATAAGTAAATATTTATAATTGTGCACACATAGAATCTCTATCATTATTCCTATTATTAATTATTCCTATTATTCCTGTTATTCTCTAGCATTATTCCTATTTAACAAACACTTTGAAGACTAAATTCTTCATTCTTAAATATTTAGGAAGTGTTCTGATAGCTTAAAAGAAGAAGGTGAAGGAATGGAGAGCTTGTACAAATTGGCCATATATAAACATACTGATGTTACAACAAATAATACACAGTAAAAAAGTGGAATGCAAAATTGTACAAATAAAAGGAAATTGTGAGATCACAGCTATGCAAATTTAAGCATAGCATAGCAAAAGGACTAGAAGAAAATACTCTAAAATGTTATTTGTTAGAGGTGGAAATGTGAGTAAATCTTTTTCTCTCGCCTACTGTTACATAGTTTCTAAATCTTCTATGATGAGTTTATCTTACTTATGTCTAATAAAAAAGATAAATTTTGTGAAGTAAAATAAAATTTGCCTTCAAATATAAATTTTAAGTCAAAAAAAGTCACATTTTCTATTTCAATTTTAATTGGAAATAGTCTCCTCTAGGAGGGATATTAGACTTTTAAGAAAATAATTTCTGCTGGGGTCCAATATTTTGTACTCTAAGTTCCATAACATAAGTGATCTTATATTTGATCCTGTGGTAGGGCTGTTTGGTAAGATATTGACTACCCAGTGTATGTGACAGCTAAGACATTTAAAAATGAAGCAGAAATTTAGGGAGAGTTGTCTAAAGGAAAGGGAAGGGAAGGAAAGGAAAGGAAAGGAAAGGAAAAGTCCTACTAGAAAAGACTGATTAATATTGAGAGATGAACATGGTAGCGATGAGACCTTGTTCTATGCACAAAACAGAGCAGTAGCACAAAGTAACAGCATACAATAATATAAACAGCATAGCCATTAAAGTCAGATAAACTAGTGTTCAAATTCCTCTCTGCTTCTTGCTATGATTTTCTACAAGTTACATATTCCTGTGAACCTTAGCTTCCTCATCTATAAATGGAAGATAGTTGTAGCTACCCCATGATGTTATTGTGAAGATTAAACAGAGAAAAATGTGCATACATGAAAATCCCCGGTATGAAGTCCGTATTGAGGAAATATTAGTTTCCTTTTTATATGGTTAATGGAGGTATTCAAAAAGTAATGTTCTTACCATTCCCTTACATAAACCTTTTACTTTCTTTTATCAGCTGGGAATGCATTTGTCTTCCACTAATAGAAAAACCAGCATAACGATGGTTCCACATAACAAGATAGAGGAAGGAGATGGTTGTCAGCTCTGGCTCGGTTGATCATTGAGGCTATCAAAGACCAAGTTCTTTCTATATCTTTCCTCCATTATCTCTAGTGGATTGGCTTTCATCCTCATGCTTCTTGTCTCATGATTACAAGATGACTGCTGCAGTTCCAGATATCACATAAAAATTTAAGGCAGAGAAAAAAACAGAGGAAAGGGGCTTCCTTCTGAAGAAGTTTTATCTTTTTATTGAGAATGAAGTTCTTCACAAGAAACTCCTTATATCTCATTAGTCAATACCTTGTCAAATGACTGATCAAGGGAAATAGATTTGCCTATTCTGGACATTTCATAAGAAAACTTCTCACTTAGCATAATGTTTCAAGGTTAATCCATCTTGTAACATATGTCACCATTTCAACATTCTGTTTGTTTTTGGCCAAATGATATTTTATTGTATAGATAGACTACTTTCTATTTATCCATTCATCAGTTGTTGAACATTTGGATTATTTTCATTTTCTGGCTGATATGAATGAAGTTTCTATGAACAATTTATGTGCAAGTTTTTGAATGTATGTGTATTTGAGTACATACATAGGAGTGGAATTTCTGGGTCATCTGTGGTCATATATGGTAACTTGGTAACCCCATGCTTAACCTCTCAAGGGATTTCCCAGCTGTTTCCAAAATGGCTGCACCATTTTAAATTCCCATCCGCAATGGTCTATCCTGGAAAATGTTCCATGCTTGCTTCAGGAGATGTATACTATGCTGTTGTCGGGTGAGGTAGTTTATGTATGGTGCTGTTCCAAGTCTTCTATTGCCTTGTTGATCTTGTGCCCAGTTGTTCTATCCATTTTTGAAAGTGGGGGATTAAATAGTCTCCAACTGTTATTGACTCTTTTCTTCCTTCAATTCTGTCAGTTTTTGCTTCATGTATTTTGTGGCCTGATTGTTAGGGGCATATATATTTGTATTGTCCTATCTTCATGATAGATTGACCTTTTTATCATTACAAAATGCTCTCATTATCTCTGGTAACATAAGTTGTTTTAAAATCTATTTTGCTTGATATTATATAGCTTCTCCAGCTCTTTTATGGTTGCTATTTGTGTGAAATCTTTTTCTATCCTTTTACTTTCAGCCTATTTATATCTTTGAATCTAGCATGTGTCTCCTGAATACACTAAATTGTTGGATCTCGGGGTTTTTCCCAAACCAAATCTGAAAGTCTATTTTTATCAGATTGTTTAGCCCATTTACATTTGGTCTTGTATTTACATCTGCCATCTTACTTTTTGTTCTCTGTATTTCTCATGTTTTACCCCTCCATTCGTCTTTTGCTGCTTTCTTTTGTATTGTTTTTTAATTGTAACATTTTATTCTTTTCATGATCTCTCACTACATTTTTTGAGTTTTTCTTAGTGATTGCTCTAGGCTTACAACATACATTTTAACTTATTAGAATTGTCTTTAGATTTCTACTAACATAATTCGAGTGAGATACAGAAACATTATTTCTATGCAGTTCTATTCCTTCTTCTCCTGTTTTTTGCTATCAATAATACTTAATGAATTTTTTCTTCATTTTGGCTACTCTACTTTTTAACTCCAGAATTTCTATTGTTCTTTTTAATACTTTCTATCCTCCTGTTTTTATTCTCGATTTGATGAAATGTTGTTATCATGCTTTCTTTTACTTTGTCAAGAGTGGTTTTCTTTAGTTCTTTGAATGTATTTATGGTAACTGTTCCAAAGTCTTTGATATCTGGATCCTTTCAAAGGCAGTTGCTGTTTTCTGATTTCTTCCCTCTGTATGGGTGACACTTGCCCTGTTTCTTTGCATGTCTTGTAATTTTTTGTTGAAAATTGGACAGTTTAGGCCCTATATTTTGGCAACTCTGGATACCGTCCTTCCCCCAGGGCTTTTGTTGCTTTATTTTCTTATGTGTTTAGTGATTGGACTGGACCATTTCAGTGAAGTGTATTTCTCCTACAATGTGCATGCAGCCTCTGCTATTTCTCAGAGGATGCAGCCATGGACATGCATACAGTCACCCAGGGATGACAGTGGTTTTAGCAAGGTTCCCTTTTTGAGTGTATCTTTTCCTTGATCTCTCTGTTAAACTTCTGGTTTGTCTGCCTCTCTTCAGATCACAACAGAAGTTAGACTCCACTCACTTCTGCCTGGTTGCTCTATTGCTCTCCACAATGTCTTGGGTCACGAATTTTTTCACATTCTTATGCAGGTCTTTTTTCAAGAGTAATATTGGATCCCAGGCATTGAGTCTTGTTCTGACCCTAGGAGGACTCTTCTTATATCTTTCTTTCCCAGTCCTTTCTGTTAAACTTCTAGCTGGTCTTTGGCTTAGGTTTTTGCAATTACTTGGCTACCGTCCTCCTCCTAATTGCTTACCACTAAAATCTGTGTTGTTGATTTCAACAGCACCCTTAACCTTGAACCTCCTTATGTTCTGTTCTGGATTAAGTCAGTTCCCTTAGTGAGAGCTGTACAGCTCATCTACTCTTATGATCTGATTCTCCCTGAGCAGAATCTCTGCATTCTGCTGTAGAGCTAGAGGCAGAGACAGAGGCACATTGCTGTGAGGTGACACCCCTGACTTGCAGGTGGGTTGCTGGATAAGGGAAGTAGCTTCTCAGCTTGTTTCTACTGGCTATAGCTCTCTACTTTGATTGATTTTCATTTGTGTCTTTCAATTCTTTAAAAATGTTACTCCACCACTTTCTGGCTTACATTGTTCCTGAAGGAAATTCAGCTGCCACTCTTGTCTTTGTTCCTCTGCACATAATGTGTCTTTGTTTTTTTCTGGCTTTTATAATTTTATATATAATTTTATAATTTTTCTCATTATCACTGTTTTTTAATAAATGTATATGATGTACTTGATGTGATTATTTTTAGGCTTATTGTACTTTTTGTTTGATTTTTGTATCTATAGGTTTATACTTCTCATCAAATCTGTAGTATTTTTCAGTTATTTGTTCAGAAAGTTTTGCTCCTTTTCTCCCTGTGGTCCTGCTTCTCCAGGAACCCATATACACTAAGCTTCTGTTCATTTTCTTGAAATCTTCTTTTGTCGGGACACCTGGTGGCTCAGTCATTTAAGCATCCAGATCTTGATTTTGGCTCAGGTCATGATCTCAGGGCTGTGAGATTGAGCCCTGTGTCAGGCCCATGCCCAGCAGGGGGTCTGCTTGAGATTCTCTCCCTCTGCCCCTCCCCCTGCTCATGTATGTGTGTGTGCATTCTCTTTCTCTCTCTCTCAAGAAATAAATTAAATCTTTTTTAAAAACCTATTTTTTCCCTCTGCTTCAGTGTGGATAGTTTGTAATGTTATGTCTTCAAACTCACTGAATTTTTTTAGGGGGAAGGCATAGTTTAATTAATATTATCCAATGTATTTTTCACCATGATTTTCATAAAACTGTGTATTTTATTTTAAGATAAGTATTTTTTTTATATGTAGAAGTTCTGTTTGGGCCTTCTTTGGGTTTTTCCATTTCTCTGCTCATTATTGTCATGCTTTTCTTTACATCCTTGAGAATATTCGTAATATTTAATTATTTATTATACCTATTCTATAGTACTTATCTGATAATTCCATTATCTCTGTCATTTCTTGGGATGTTTTCATTGATTAAGTTTTGTTCTTGGCTATGGGTCATATTTTTCTGTTTTATTGAATGCCTAGTAATTGTTGACGGTTAGGTATTTTGGATTTTTACTTTTTTTTTTTTACATTTTTGAATCCTGGATTTTGTGTTATTTCTTTGAAGAGTTCTGCACTTTGTTCTGGCATATTGTTAAGTTATTTACATCAGCTTTATCCATTTAGACTCCTTTTAAGCTTTTGAGTTAGATCTTTTTTTTTTCTTTTGAGTCAGATCTTGAAAGCAGTTTTACTCCAGAGCTAATTTAGTCACTCTGCCAAATCATGACTGAGGCCTCTAACAGATACTCCTTGCATTATGAGATCTCTATATTCTGGCTGGTGAGAATGCACATTATTCCCATCTCTGTGTGACCTCCGGAAATAATCTGTTAACTATTTCCTAATAGCTCATGGAGTTAGGCCACCACTGAGACATAAGGCAGAACTCAGCAAATGACTCAAGTTCAGTGCTCTGCAGAACTCTGAAACTCTTTATGTGTACAGTTCCCTCTTTGGTATTCTGATTCACAAATTCCAGCCACCTCAGCTTTCTGGGCCCATGATCTCTGCCTCCTCCACTCCATTGGACTAGTTGGCTCTGCTTGGGTTTCTTCACTGGAGTTGCACCCAACACTTCAGCTTGTGTCCTATTGATTGGGATTGAATCATGTTAAAACACCTACATGCAAAAAAGCTGGGAAAAGTAGTTTTTACTCTAGGTGGCCCTAGCTTAGCTAAAAATTAGAAGAGTTCTGTTACTGAGAAACAAAGGAAAAACAGACATTGACAGATTAACAACAATATTTAACATAAAAATCTTCTACCGCCAAGTGAAAATAAGTAGCATTTTACCTCTTTCAAAATTAGAAGATTTCTTTTCCCAGAAGTCTTTTTATTTTCATTAGTAAATTGTTGGGTATGACATCCAGTTCAGATAAAGCTAATAGCTTCTATTTTGAAGTCCCTATGAGTCGTGAAATCTAAGAATCTGACAGAATTCAAGATTCTCTTAAATCAGACACCAATTCCATTTTAGTTAAAGTTGTGTTCTATCAGGTTCAAATGTCTTTAAAGTTACAGGAAAATACATCAACATATCATAGAAGAGAGGGAAATACAAAAACTAGTCAACCTGGGTGGAAGTTGGAAGCTTATCTGAGTTCACAGATATTATATAATAAGTGTCTAGAAGGCCAATATCATTTGAAGCTTTGCATCGCATGACATAGTAAATCTTAAAAAGGATTCAGTGATCAGCAGAAAGACTGCTAAAAGAATGTCTGCAACAGCTGTATTTGTAATAGCTAAAACCTGGAAGTTGTTCAGGATCCCTCCACAGATGGATCGATAAACGGGTGCATGTATACAGTGGTACATGCATGCTCAGCAATAAAAAGAAACGAACTACTGAGATGTGCGATAATAGGGATGCATCACAAAAGCATTATCCTGGATGAAAGTGCCTTCTGTAAAATAATACATTGCTGGAAACTTTCACTAATATAAAGTTCTAGAATAGTTCTCAACTACTCTAAGGTGGAAAAAAGAAGTGTGGCTATCTCTGTGAATGGAGGCGAGGATTAACTGTGCCGGGGCACCAGGGAACGTTCAAGGGCTATGGTAATGTTTTATATCTTAATAACAGTTTTGATGATACGAGTGCATTCATTTATCAAAATTCAGCAATACACTTAAAATCTGTGCATTGGACTGATTATAAAAGTTAGATCAAAAGAAGAAACCGCACCAAAGTTGAATTCTAGTCGATGTTACACCTGCTGATGTATTTAGGGGAAGTCCATTAATGTCTACAATTTACATTAAAATTTACCAGTTCAAAAATGGATTGATTGATGGATAGAGATATGGTTAAAAGACAAGTATAGGATAAAACAAGCACAGTAAAATGTTAATAGTAGACTCTTAGTGGTTACAGGAATGCTCACTGTACAAGTCTTTTAGTTCTGCACTGTTCAAAAATTTTTGTAATATGTTGGGAGGAAAATGAGAGTATGGGGAGTAGCTTTAAGGTAAACATCTGGCCAGGATTTTTAAAGGAAATAATTTCAGTTAAACAGGATTATATTTGTCTTCTTTAGAGTATATGAATCTTTTAAGCTTGGAAAAAAAGCATATAAAATTTCAAATAATCAAAATTACAGTGTTAGCATCTCCAGATTGAAAAATATTCTGTCGTATTTTGTATTTCACATTGATGTAATGTCTAAGAGAATTTGACCTAGTTAAACGACAACCTTGAAACTCCAATTTAAAATATGTAGTTAAGTAAATTAGAAAGACTTCTGATTTTAAACTAAAATCTCACGAAGTTAAGTTTAGTATTGGAAATTTATGATATATGAGAGTTAAGTGCTCAGTCCAATTTTGTTGTCATCGTCGGGACAATTGAAATACATACACTAAAACAAAATTAAACATGTCAAATATATAAAGGCAATCTGAAGTCTTTGAATGTTTAAACTTTGTGACTTAATCTGTGGACATAACCAAACTGAATTCAAAAATCCCTTCAGAGTTACTAATAAAATTTGCTAGACTTATAAGTAGAATAAGATTTGTGAACTGAATTTAAAGTCCATGAATTGCATAAGAAAAACTTATTTTAAGTGTGTCAAAAAGCTCATTTCTTTAGGAAAAAAACCTCACCTCCAAAATATTTTTCAAGGACTGTTTTGTCTCACAGAGGTAGGCTGAAGGTAGTTAGCTTTTCAATAGATTTCTGGTAGCTCATAAAAGATATCAACCCAACCCCCACTGGGCAATCTTTTAAAGTCCATTTAATAAGCAAGATATTCCAGGACTTTTATGAGGAGTTTAACAACATAGCTAACCTCAAAATCACTGCTACTCAATGTTATCAAAAGCTCAGGAAGAGCAATAATATTTACTAGGGGTTACCTGAAAAATATGTAGTTTCTCCTGTCCTAAAGGAACTTTCTCTAGGATTCAGACAGGCCATCAGAAGGCTGATCTTCATTCTTCCATCTCTTCTCATTAACATTATAGAACTCCTTTTAAAAGACTCATCTTTGAGATTATGCCATCCACTTGCATATATGTGTATCTGAGGAACAAATCTATGACATTTGGTGTTGGATGTACCTTTCTTGATCTAACCAAGTACCACATCCATGGTGTCATGCAGGCTTCCTTTGCCAGGAGCCCATGGGAGAAAATTCTTTGGGGACGCAGAACTGGGAATAGTTGAATCTTGACCCTGTAAGTGTTTTATGAATTAGGTGAATAATCACATCTCCTCTCTGTGTTGGCTGCTAGAAAGTTCAGAGTCACATCCATGGTCTTCTGAAAACTGCTAATCTTTGTAGAACTGGCCCACCTGTTGTAGAATGACCTCTCTTTTCACTTTATTTTACTTCCTGATGCTTATCTTTACTTCGCTAGATCACTTTCGCTTGTTTTTATCTTGTTCTGTCTTAATGCATTCATAGGTATACACAATTACATTTTCTGTGTCTCCAAATCATTCTTAGAACAAATAATAGAATCAGCAAAACCCTAAAATCCGCTAGCAAGAGGAAAATTTTAAAGCCGAAGAGACGAAATGCAGATGGTATGAAGACAGAGGGCCCAAAGACAGTTAAAAGTAGATGAAGGAACCCATAAAAATGACCTAATTCATTGAAAATAAATTAGGAAGGTGATTCGTTTCAAATTGTCTTCTGGAAACCGGTTGGAGGCTGGAAGTTTGAGGGGGCAGGGAATACGCGGAGATTGTATAAACCTCTCTTTGACACCATAATCACTTCTCATTATTCTGTGCACATGTCATGTTTCCGAATGTCAACAGAAATGCCAATTTTCTATTTTCTGGGGTTTGAGGAACAGGACACCTTTATTTAATGTGAGTTCTATCTCTTGCTATGAAGTTTATTTTCCCATTGTATCTCTTGTACATGTATCATATTTATTTGTATTTCCTTTCCTTTGTTCTCCTGTCCTTTACCTTTCAAAGTTTGAGCTGTATGTGATTTTTTTTCCCTCTATTTATATATAATTCTTCCTTGGCAGGGAGCTTTAGGCAGTTATCTGAAGGCTACTTAGCACAGGTGAGAATTTATGTAAGAGCCTATTTACTGAAAACAAAGGGAAGTGTGTTGAGGTCCTTCTCATATTTCTTGAGCTGTTCTTACCAGGTTTTCAGAAAGTTGGCAGAAGGGGAGGGACCATGGTCCAGTTTCCATAGGTCTAGACTCCTCCAGTTCAGTATTTGCAGAATGTGGCTCAGGATCCTCTAGGCATCAGCGTCACTGGGCTGTATGTGACAGAAGCAGATTACTGAGCAGTTCTCTCTCTTGGCCTTGAAATCCCAATCTCTAGGAATTTGGTCTGGTAATCTAAGTTTTAATAAACTCCCCAGGTGATTCATCCCCAGAGTCAAGCTTGGGGACTCCTACTCTAGATTTATCCCATCAGCAGAGGACGCAAGAAAATGACCTGTGTAATAGTTTTCTATTCTAAAATCTATTCTCCTCAATTACGGGTAATGTAACTTCTTTTTTTTTTTTTAAGATTTTACTTATTTATTTGACACAGAGAGAGAGATTACAAGTAGGCAGAGAGGCAGGCAGAGAGACAGGGAGAGGAGGAAGCAGGCTCCCTGCTGAGCAGAGAGCCCGATGCGGGCCTCGATCCCAGGACCCTGAGATCATGACCTGAGCCGAAAGCAGAGGCTTAACCCACTGAGCCACCCAGGCACCCGATGTAACTTCTTTTAAATGTAAAAGTTGTATAAGTAATTACAGTAATGGGATTTTAACTAGTCGGAGTTGAATGAGAGAGAGAGAACACTGGAGGGATTTCAAAAATACTTTGCACCTACTCATTCATTTGGAATGTCTTTCTTTATTAAATTAATTGTTGTTAATTTTGAATTCATGTCAGCTTTTTAAAATGCTGTTGCCTAGGGCACACTCCAGAACCCTGCATTTGGAATCTCTGAGGGTGGGACCCTGACGTTCATACGTCATGGGTATGAGTAGCTGGCCAAAGACCACAGTGAAGATTATTGCCAAGACTGCAGAGGCAAATCTAATTATTAAGAAGACATTGGGTCTGAGAACTACATACAAGGAGCAAAAATCTATTGAACTGGAGATCCTGATCTATCTCCCTTACCATAATCTCCATCTTCATCTCTAAAGTATCTCTTTCCATCTATATACCTTTACAAACTCCAATTTTCTGAGACTTTTAAGGTAGATTTTATAGCTAATTAAGATACCCTAATTTCCCAAGGTCATAATCACACCAGAAATATATTTTTTAATTTTCATGAATAACCGTACCCTCATCCAATTATATTCCTATCACAAAAATGTACATATACATATATATATATATTTTTAATTCACTACACACACTTTAGCAGACAAAAATCAAATCCACTGCAGGAGGCTGGGGAGGTGTGTCAAATGGGTAAGATTCCTGTCAAGGTTCTAATGACCTTAACGAGCTCAACAGAGTAAAACTTGAGTGGGCGAAGATTCAGCACAGAATGCCCAAGTAGCTCCTTTCTCCTGGTGTCAGGATGTCACAGCATTACAGCTGAGCTGTGGCTCGATTAATTGATTCAGAACGATTTCTGTTGAGCAATTGTCTTCTCTAAAGGAATGTCAGTGCAAGCTGCTAGCAACTGTCACTTTATATCAAATATGAATTATGCTGTATAATGGGTTCAGGTGCTCATATAAATTGACTGTCATAAAATCCTTGTGTGTGATAATTCAGTGAAATCACCTCGTTCAGATGATAAAAACAAAGGAGCAGAATAGTGACAAGGGAACGGAGGTGATAACCTCCCCACCGCTGACAAGAAAAACAATGTCTAAAGACTGCTACTCATTTATTGCTCACTCAGCTTGGTAATTAGCAGCCCCCCCCCCAAAAAAAAATTCTTGGGCATAGTGAAGATATAATGAGAAAAGACACAATAAATTTTTAAAAAAATCACATACTTCCGGTGTGAGGTGATTACAACCAATTGTAATTGTATCAAAGTAAGTATCAAGACGGAGTATTCCTTATACCCTTTCATCCAGCAATCTCCATTTCTAGGAACTTATCCCGTCTACGGCCATACCACCCTGAACACGCCCAATCTCGTCTAGGAACTTATCCCAAGCAGCTAATGCCACAAGTGCAAAAAGCCATATGTACAAGACTCTTCCTTACAACATTGTTTAATTAGGAAAAACTGTGAAACAACATAAATGTTCATAGCAAAGGGTTGTGTATGGGTCATGTGTCTAATGATACTGGGAAAATATTAAAAGTTATCATGACTATCTACAAATGTATTGACATAGAATGATGTCCAATACTGACTTCAAAGAAAGGTTATAGAACAGTATGAATAGTTATGCTGTAATTTTTTTTAAAGATTTTATTTATTTATTTGACAGAGAGAGATTACAAGTAGGCAGAGAGGCAGGCAGAGAGAGAGGAGAAAGCAGGCTCCCCACCGAGCAGGGAGCCTGAGGATCCCAGGACCCTGAGATCATGACCTGAGCCGAAGGCAGAGGCTTTAACCCACTGAGCCACCCAGGCGCCCCAGTTACGCTCTATTTACTTAAAACTACATGCATATATATACACATGTGTATCTAAGGGAAATGCCTGGAAGGATGTTCATTGAAATTTTAATAGTAACTTTCTCTGAATGATAAGATTTAGAGTAATTTTTACTTTCTTCATTGTACTTTTCCATGTTGCTTGAGCTTTACAATGAACATTCAGCAATTTTGCAAAAACAATAAAGCTATTTAAAAAGAAAGGAGCATGATAAGAAACTATATGTGAGTACAAACAAGGCTGAGGAATTTGAAAGGGTGCTTATGATTACACCTTTATTCAGAGACAATAATGATGATGATAGGTGAATTGCATAATAATCATGTCTGATAACAAAAACATTAATTTACAATTTATCAAGAGTAGCAATATGCACTCTACACCATTAAAAAAGAGTAATTCATGGACTTGAAACTGAAATTAAATAAACAAGCACTAAAGCAACTTGCTAGCAGATCACACTGGGGACACTCGGGCCATTTTGTGAGAGAAATAATATCTGACACCTGAGAAGGGCGAGGTTGGAGTTAAGGAGCCTGGTTTCACACAGTTCAGGAGAGTTTATCTCCGCCAAGGAAAAGCTTTCTGGAAGAAACGAATGTGAGAGGTGAATTGAAAAGTGTGAAGGAGACAGCTTGTTGGCGAGGAAGTCAAATAGAATATTTCATAGAGCCCAAAGGAAGGAAGAAGAATATTTTTGCCTCGGGATTTCCGAAGAAGAAATGTGAAATGTGTCTGTATTCTGTGGTTATTGGCAAAGTCTGCAGCCGAGTTCTGTCAGGCCGTCATACTTCCCCTAAGATGCCTTGGCAGGTTCGTTGTGTAGAAACTACTGTGGGGAGAGAGCACCCTCAGAAAATCACAAAAGCACATCCTTCAGGAAGTTCGTGTTATCTCTTTTCAGACCACTGAGATAGGACTGAATGCACTAAGGGAGTGTCTTGGGTATAATGGTCTTAGAGATAAGCTGAGTCCTTGTCCACCCAAATGGTGGTACTTCGAAGTTGTTGAGCAGTTCTCTTACCAGAAGAATCCCCCGGCAGTCCTATCAGCTAGAACCTGAAATTCCTTAAATAGTCATTTCTTTTTGTGGGTGTGATTGCATCTCTGGACAAGGGTCAGCAAAACAGCTATTTTTCACTCAGCAATGACTCATCATAGGCTCCATGGTCAGAAAATAGAATACTCAGAGACTGGGATATAATAAAGATATTTATTGAGACTGAATGACCATGGCCAACTCTTTGGGGTGTTGGTTGAGCCTGTTGGGGAACTACCATGGCAGGTACATATAGCCAAGACTGATTTTTAAAATATATATACTTTTTAATATATAAAATATATTTTTAAATGTGGTACACAAATAATGCAAGTTTGCTCAAATGTTGAAGACAGACAAATTACCTTATTATATATAACCAGATACAACACTTATCTCAGTTTGTAACTATTTTTTTGTATATTATTAGAGTAGTAATCATTTATTCTCTACCCTCCCCACCCATTAATGGGTTCCAGGAGGGTGCTCCCAGCAGCATCTGGCCCAATGCCTGGCACATAGCAAGTGCTCAGTGGTATTCAGTGAGTCATAGTGAACAGGACCCTAGGCAAAGACCAAATAAATATCCAAAAAGGGGAAGGAGTTGAAAGAAAGAATTTGGTGGAAAGAAGCATCTCATAGTGCAGTAACGTACTTTACAATTTTGTCTTAGGTTTAAACTATGTGACAGACAGACATATCTTCCTGGGGTTTTCAAGACCACAGTCACCTTCTCTGCATGCATTACTTCTAGTTTTTACAGCTCTGCACGTTCGACATAACAACTACCCTTCCGCTACGGAAAGTCAGTGAATTCACTTTATGGAGTGGAATTCCAAAAGGTCAAAGTCACCGAAAACATGCATCTATTCAACAATGGTGGGATGTAACTTTCCTTTTAGACTTGTATTATCTATGTATCATCTTTGAAAACATTCCTTCCTTCCTTTTTTTCCTTCTTTCCTTCCTTCCTTCCTTCTTTGCTTCTTCTTTCCTTCCTTCCAAATCTTGTTACATTATTTAACAGTTTACTTCCTGTCTCTCAGTAACATAGGTATCAATATTTTTGACACTGTGAGTACTCCATCAGTACCAGAAAATAATTATTCCTATACCTAGCATATCTTTATTCCCTGCTATATTATGGGTAGAATGATGCAGGAAGGGTGGGGTATGAAAGTGTTATGTTTATCATTAGTGACCCCCTTCAAAATACAGGGAATTATTTATTTAACAAATATTTATTGATTGCATACTATATGCTGGGACCCGGCTCTCGGCCCTGAAAACACTGCTGAGAAACAACCAGAGTCTCTGAGTGCTGACCTCCCAGTCCACTCCGAGCCAGTTTTCTCAGGATTGAGGTTCATTTCTTATATACAAGTTTGTTCAAATGTGAAAAGTACAATAATCTCTTCGGCATGGGACCACTGGATCTTATTTACATTTTCCAATGCAGAGATTAAAACGAAAAAATGAGCCGCTGTCATCATCATCAACTAAGTTAGTAAAGGACTAGTCATCCTGCTCTGGACAGGAGACCCAATTTTTTAACCCAAAGATGGATGAGAACAGGATTTGTAGTGACTCTCCACTGCCTTTTAATGGAGGGCAACTCATGACACCCTGTTTCCAAAGCCAATGGCAGAAAGGATGCTGCCAACGTTCTAGCTTCCGGGATGCTCTCAGTGGGAAAGAAGGAGACACGGGTAACGTTGCTTCTTTTAAAATCCTCGCCCTTACCTGCAGAGTTTATCCTGAGAGCGTAAAACCTGGGAAAAGAGCGAATTGCTCTGAGGGTCCGTTATCTGACCCCCTCATTCCCTCTCACAGCTTTCAAAGGAAAAGCAGGCCTTGATATTTATGGCCTCAATATTCTCCATCCCTGGCCTATAGATTGGAGCTCCCCCGGACCAAGACCCTGAGAAAAGTCATTGAGTTCAAATGGCTAATAGGGACACATGGTCAAGGGAGTGAGACCTTGTGCTGGGAAAAGGGAAGCTACCCAGTGCCCAGACACCTCCCAGTTCCCTCCTGGTTACCCACCAACTGGTGACCTGGCGTCTGAGCCAGGGGTGGGGGGTTGGGAAGGGTTGGGGTTGGAGGGATTGGGGGGGCTTGGGGGGTTGGGGGAGGGGGGTCCAGGTAGTCACACCCTGTGGAGGAAGAGCTTCCAGCCCTGTGGGGACAGGCCTGCCCTTCCTCACAATGGAAGGCGGGGTCTAGTTTTCTTCCTCTCAGGCAGGGCTGGCTGATGACTTGCCTTTCCCAATAAAAGTGAGTTTGGCCAAGTACTGAACTGGTAGGAGACCCAGAAACTTCCATTTCCATGCTTGCTGAGGAAACCAACTGCCATCCCGGAAACAATCTAGGCTCATCTACTAGATAGTGAGACGTGTGAGTGGAGGGGAAGAGGCCACTGGGGAGAGTATCTGAGTGCCAAACACACCAAGGGGGTCTTCCTGGGCCTCACAGCCCTCTGGTTGTTGGCCGAAGGCAGCTCAGCAAGTGACCCAGCGTAGACTTAGAGAGTGCCCACCTGCGCCCTGCCCAAATTTCTTACCTCCAGAATCACGAGAAATAACCAAAAAGTGTATTGTTCTACCTCGTGGCTGGGCATGGCTGTAGGAAGCAAAGCCATCTGACACGTCCGTGAACTGCAGTGGGTCACTGGTTGAGAGTCATTCCCAGAGGGGTGGGGGGTGTTGATTTCCTGGCCCCTCGGGCCTGTTTCATAAGTGGGCAAAGCAGGCTTCACAGCTCAGAGAAAGCCCCAGGAAAAGAAATACAGGTTCTGCGGCCTAGGGATGCCGGGCTAGTGTGCGCAGAGGTCAGGAAGGCCCAGGAATGTGGGTAGGGCGCCGACCGTCTCTGGACTGTCTCCCTGGATGCTCTCCCTTACGGGCATCGAAGACCTTGTGGCAAACGGGGTCTTTTACCTTTCCTCCCAATCCAGAGCTCTCCCCTGCTTCTGCTGTCAACACTTGTTGCTTCCAGTTGGCCAGCCGTGATTTCAATGTTCCAGGCAAATTCTTGCTTCCCTGGAGATTAAGATCTGCCTTCTCCTTACACCTGATCCCTGAGGCTTCTAAGCTCCACATTCCTTTCCCCAGACACTGAAAATGTCTCTGTCAATCGGCTTAAGGAAAAATAAATCCTAACTCAGCAAAAAGTCTTGTATTAGGTAATGTGGAATGTGAGTTTGTGTTTGTGTGTGTGTGTGCACACACTTGTGTGTGTATGTGTGTGTGTGTGTGTTGCATGTGTGTTGGCCGAGCAAAGAATGCCAAAGAAAAAGATATAGACTCTTCTCTCAAGAAGTTCAAAGTCTAAAAAGAGACTGACTTTCAATCAGGAAACAGTTACCATCCAGCAGCATTATCAAGATCAAGTCCTTCTACAAATGTGCAGTCCTACTGGATAAAAGTAATGCTCCGTCTCAGATGGAATGCCTGTTATTTTCCTTGTTTCTCTATCGGTGGCGATGAGGTCACCCAGAGGACCCCGTCTCTCCCCTCGTTGCCCTGGTAATCAAAAGCATGTAATTAAAAGCTGGCTGGCAACAGCGATGAATGTGATTCTGTGACCCAAGAACACTTTTTTCCTAAGCAAAGCTCATTAGAGCACATTAAATTCACAATAGGTTTAAATTCACAAAGTGTCCACTGGAATGATCCTAAGCAGAGGGTTTTAAGCAGAGAGTTCCTCATAGGACGGAGGGGACTTAAGATCTGTTTGTTTTGTTTTGTTTTTTAAAGTGAGGCCCCTAGTTGAGGTTGGGTTTTCTTTTTTTCTTTTTTTTTTTTTAGAGGTTTGCTAACACACAATGCAGAAAACCCTGCAAGGGTCCTAATATGTGAGGCTGGTGGCTGGGAGGGGAGAGAAAGGTGAGAAACGGGTTGGCTCAATAAGACTTAGATTGGAAAGGCCTTATTGCTGGATTCCATTCTTGTCTAGATGATGAAGCCAAGTTGTAGTTAATTTAGTATTTTCTATCACTCGAACAGGTGGTCCAGGTGCCTGGATCAAAGGATGGGATATGTGTGATTTAAAACAAAGCCAAACAAAGACAAAAACAGAATAACTCTCCAAAGGCCAAGGCTTGTCCATTCACTTTCGTCACTGAGACAAGAATCCCCCTATTTCCCTTTTAAGAACAAAATTAGGGCACCTGGGTGGCTCAGTGGGTTAAAGCCCCTGTCTTCGGCTCAGGTCATGATCTCAGGGTTTTGGGATCGAGGCCCGCATCGAGCTCTCTGCTCAGCGGGGAGCCTGCTTCCTCCTCTCTCTCTGCCTGCCTCTCTGCCAACTTGTGATCTCTTTCTCTCTGTCATATAAATAAATAAATAAATAAATAAATAAATAAATAAATAAATAAATAAATATCTTTAAGAACAAAATTATAGAAGGGAAGAAGCTATGCCGATTCCACGTGGGTTTAAGACATAGACCCAGACCAGGCTTTGGAGGGTCTCCCTAAACCCTCTCCAAAATGCTGGGAGAAGGAAAGCCCACAAGCGGCCTCTGGAGTTTTCCCAGATGCCAGATGTTTGCCCAGAGGGCAAAAGCGGAGGCCGGCAAGTGGGCGGAGCAGACCCAGCAGCCACTGAACTCTGGAAACCAGCGAGAGCTGGAACCCAGCCTGCGAGGGACGATGGTGGAAGAAGCAGCCAGCAGGCGGGGCTCAGCCCCTGTGCGGAACGAACCTGCGTGACTTGGGGCAAGTTTTTAAAACCCTTTCCAGCCTTTAGGTTTCCGGCTGACTAAAGAGGACCGTCAGAGGGTCTGCCTCGCAGAGGTGCCTGTGCTCTTGCGAGCCGCCCTTGAATGCCGGCAGTATGGTCGTGACCAGCAGTTTGCACAGGCAGTGCCCGGGTCCCCGACGTGACCCCCATGGGGAGATTTTTCCCACTCTGCCCTCCTTGACGCCTGAAGTCTTTCTCCGGGAAATTCTCCGGTTTCTTAAAAATTGAACTAGAGGGTATTATGCTCAGCGATCAGAGAAAGACAATTATATGACCTCACTGATATGAGGAATTTGAGAGGCAGGGCAGAGGATCGTGGGGGGAAGGGAAGGAAAAAATGAAATAAGATGGGACCGGGGAGGGAGACAAAGTATAAGAGAGTCTCGATCTCAGGAAAGAAACTGAGGGTTGCTGGGGGGTGGGAGGGAAGGGACGGGGTGGCTGGGTGATGGACATTGGGGAGGGTGTGTGCTATGGTGAGCGCTGTGAATTGTGTCAGCCTGATGATTCACAGACCTGGACCCCTGAAGCAGATAATACATTATATGTTAATAAAAAAATAAAAAATAAAAATAAAAAAATTGTTCTTTATTGAAAATGCAACTTAGCAGCCCCAGAGGTGGCTCATAATGCCTCTTGACCCCATGAATGAGTTCTGTTCCAAGACACACCCCGTCCTGGACTAAGTGTCCCGGGTTCCTCGGACACACATCCTTCGCTGGTAGGGTGTGTGCACAGGTGCGGTTTTGGTGGGGCGACAACCTCCTGGGACACACTGGTGCCTTACACCGCATCACGTGGAGGTGCTTCACTCGTGTGTCCTTGAGCGTCCTGAAATGAGATGCACACTGGTCGTGGTCAATTTGTATGCTCTGGGGCTAGAAGATCCGTAGCTTTCATGCCCCCTCAAAGGGCTTAATAATTAAAGAACGGTTGTAAAGGAGACAGCAATTCGGAACCAGCCCTCGCAGCTGCCTTCAAGGAGGGTGATCGGCCGTGGGGTGGGGTTAGGGGGGCGCTGGGGAGACCTCAGAGTGTGTTCCAGCTAGCGCAGTGGTTGGGTGAAGGGCCCTGGGCTCTCTGGTGTGCCAGGGTGACTGAGCAGACGGGTCGAGAGCCAAACCCAGCCCTGTTGACTCACAGCTTGCTTCTGGAAGCTGCCTTGAAGTGAGCAGGCGGATGGAGGTTCTAGTAACTTTCTCAGCTTGGGGAGGGCTTGGCCTTGGGGGGGGAGGGGGACAGTGAAGCCTCGGGGCTGGTAGCCCTGCTGTCACCCAGGCCTCGGGGGTGCAGAGAGCTAGGGGAGAGGGGTGCCCTTGGCGTTCCTTAAATCTCTTTCAGTCCTAAAGTGAAATCATTCTAATGATTCCGCATTGAGTATTTCTCTCTCCGTGACTATTTCTCCCTGCCTGAAGCTTATGTAATTTGGGGATAGAGCTGCCAAGTAATATACAGGACTGCCTGTTAAATGTGAATTTCACAAAAACAATGAATAATTTTCTGTATATATATATATATATCATCTATATATATATCATCTATATATATACATATATCCACATACATACACGTGTATATATACCTTCACTACTTCAGGGGATATACATATACTATGTAATTATTTACTGTTTACTTGGAATTCACATTTAGCTGGGAGTCCTGTGTTTTGTTTTGTTTTGTTTTGTTCTCTAAATCTGATATAATGGGCTGAATTGTGTCTTTTCAAAATTCATACGTTGACATTCTATCCCCCTGAGGCTTCAGAATGTGGCTTTATTGGAGTTTGGGTCTTTAAAGGGGTAATTCAGTTAAAATGGGGTCATCTGATGGGTCCCCAACCGATACGACCGGTGTCCTTACAAGAAGAGGAAACTTGGACACACAGACACGTACAGACAGAAGACCACATGAAGACACAGGGAGAAGACAGGCCTCTACAAGCCAAGGAGAAAGGTTTCAGAAAAAGCTAGCCTTGATCTTGGACTTCCAGCCTTCAGAAGTGTAAGCAAATCAATGTCTGTTGTTTAAGCTCCCCCCCATCCCCGGGCTGTGGTTGTTATGGCTGCTGGAGCTGACGAATACGTTTGGCAACCAAACCATATTTGGAGAACACTCTAAATAAAAAAGCACAAAATTATGAATACAGAATTAAGCCCAAATGTAACACTTATTAGAATAAGTAAAGAGATCACAGCAAATTACTGGAGATGTGAAGATCTGAGTCCCTTTTAGGCAACTGGGACATCCCAAGTTTCCTGGAACCCACCAAGACCCCCATGGAGAGGCTCTCAAACCTAAGTTTTCTTCAAACCCCAGTCCATTAAATGTGTCAGGATGTTTATCCTGACCTTTTATAAAGCTCTCTCTGTTTATTTCCCTGGTTTTGCTCAGCTTTCACAGCAATCTCCCGAATTACACAATTGGGTATTTTTGGAACTCTATCCCTCCTTCTTTTATTGTTTAGTTTCTTTTCTCTCTTCTGGGAGTAAGATTTTTAGGTCTTTGATTTTGTGTAAAAATGGATCTTAATAATGTTTATAAAACAGCATAAGTTTTTCACATTAGAACTATTTTTACCACATCATATTATTATTTTGATTATATGAGTAGCTTTGGTAATTTTATTTTTTACATTTTATGAAGTCTGGAAAGAGAAATAAGGAATAATGTAATTTTCTTTTGCATAAGGAACTTTTACAGAAACATTTAATTTTGGCTGTAGCCGACAGATTTATAAAGATATGAGTGTATATAAATACATATGTGCATGTATATATTTCATGTCTTTCTGAATGCTACACAGAATTATCCTAAAGTGCAACTAATTACACCAACTTGATTGCCCAGTAGGAAATCAGTTATGTTAGACAAAATTGTTCTGTCACAACCATATATAAAAATTCTTTGTGGATAAAATGTATGTATATTTAAAATATCATACAGGAAGGGCCCATAGAAAGCATTTCTTTTTCATTTTGAATTTAAAAACACTAGGTTCAATCTTTTTTAATCGAAAAAGGGTGTTTTTGAGGTTTATTGTGTAGATTTCACATTAGTATGGCAGGCAATGACTTTGAGTTTGAAAATCTTAAATCTATAGGCTAAAAATTGGCTTAAGTGCAACATGATAGAAGATAAAAAGTACAGGGCGCCTGGGTGGCCCAGTTGGTTGAGCATTAGGCTATACATTTCAGCTTAGATCATGACCTCAGGGTCATGGTACTGAGCCCAGATGGGGCTCCACACTCAGCAGGGACTCTGCTTGGGATTCTCTCTCCCTCTCCTTCTGGCCCTCCTCTCAGCCCTGGGCACACTCTCTCTCTTAAATAAATAAGTAAACAAGTAAATAAATAAATAAAATTTTTAAAAAGAGCAGAAAAAGCATAATGAGTATAAAGGAAAATTAGAGTAATTTAAGATGGATGGATGATACCTGCAGTGGGGGAGGAAGAGGAATGCAGAACAAGACAAGCAGAGTGAAACATGGATGGAATGTCAAGAAATGAAATCTGCTTAGCAATTTTTGAGAAATGCTGTGAAGTAGGTTGTGTGGTGTATCAAAGCACAATGGTAATTGAGTCCAGTAGCTCACCATTCTGGCTATGCCGGTCTTGGGATAGAATTTGGACGGCCATTTGTTTGCTTCTCCCCCTCCAACTTATTAGAGCTATTACACTGGTCTGTGTGTGTATCTCTGTGTGTGTACATGCGTGCACAGGCACGGAGTGATGGTGGTGGTATATCAGAGTGTGCGTTCGCAAGCGTGTAAATTGTGCAGTGAAATGAATGGGGCGGGTGGTGACTATGACATAAAGTCCCATAAACCACTTGCTTTTCATTGTATAAATTATAATTATAGTGAAGACTCAATAAGGGGAAAGGAGGGCATGGGATGTAACGAACCCTGGGTGTTACACAAGACTGATGAATCACTGACCTCCACCTCTGAAACCAACAATACATTATATGTTCATTAAAAATAAATAAATAAATAAATAAAGAGCAAGCAAAAAAAAGAAAAAAGAAAAAAAAGGACCACTAAGGCAAAATAACTGAATCAGAGAAAGACAATTATCATGTGATCTTACCATATGTGGAATTTAAGAAACAAAACAGAGGAGCACAGGGGAAGGGAGGGAAACATAAAACAAGACAAAATCAGAGAGGGAGACAAAGCACAAGAGACTCTTAGCTCTAGGAAACAAACAGGGTTGCTGGAGGCAAGGGGAGTGGGAAGATGGGGCAACTGGGGGATGGGTATTTTTTTTTTAAAGGTTTTATTTATTTATTTGACACAGAGAGATCAGATCACAAGTAGGCCGAGAGGCAGGCAGGGAGAGAGAGGAGGAAGCAGGCTCCCTGCTCAGCAGAGAGCCCGATGCGGGCCTCGATCCCAGGACCCTGAGATCATGACCTGAGCTGAATGCAGAGGCTTTAACCCACTGAGCCACCCAGGTGCCCTGGGGGATGGGTATTAAGAAGAGCGCGTGATGAGATGAGCACTGGGTGTTACATGCAACTGATGAATCCCTGACCTCTACCTCTGAAACTTATGATACAAGATATGCTAATTAATTGAATTTAAATAATAATAAAAAAGAATCACTAAGGCTTATCTCTTACTGAAATAGTTAACAAGGGATAGAATTATATTACTGTTCACTCTTTAGTGTTACCTTTCTTTTTGAAAAGGTAGTTCATCGAATGCCCAGTAGTTTTTCATATTATTTGAAGGTTTTCACTTTTAATTTTTGCTCTAAAGCGGCTAATTTCTCATGCAGGTAATTATGCAGGGATCTTCCATATGGGTATATTTAATTCTTGTGAATTTTTTCCCCTTGGAGTTGGATATGCAATTGCTTATCAATTGTTATGCATGGATATAACTTCAGCTAGGAGGAAGTAAGCAACAAATAGTGTCTTCTTACGGTCCTTGTCCTTATGGTCTGACATGATATTCTACAGCCCAAAGTCACCAAAATAGCCCCCTCTTCTCTTGGGAACCGTAACCTTGTACTTGCTATGCTGCTGATGTGAACATCAGCTCTCAGCATGGCTACCCCAAGTGTGCTTGGTTATTATTCAGTAGCCACTTATGGTTTGAGGTCACAGCATTTTTAAAAACTCTTCCTACTTATAGTTATTCAACTTGCTATAGAACAGATTCCTGGACATGCTCTTGTTCTCTGGCTTTGCACAATATATCCTAGCTTAAATAAGTTGCCATAAAGGTGCTTCACAAAAAGGCTTGTACGTATATTTGGCTGAAGGCAGGGGTTACAGATCACATTTTCCCGTCTTTTGGAAGCAGTGGAAAGTCTCATTGAAAGGGAACTATTTGCACACTCGAAGATATGTTGTTTCAATAATCTGTCACGAAATGAATGCACTATATAGGATTCAAACACTAAATCCTGAGCGCCGCATTTAGCAGTAAGAGAAAGTGGGCTGTGTCATACGGTGACAGCGCATCCTTTCTGATGGGCTTGCACTCCCTGAGGGCAGGAGCGACAGCTGACGCACCTTTGCCCCATCTTATGCGTTATGTGGCACATGGAATGGGTGCTCAAAAAACTGAACTGAACCAAGTAACGATCAATCACCCACACTGAGTACAAATTGTTAAATTAAAAAAATATATTGTGCTACGCCATTGGCAGAATCCTTACCCAAGCATGAGTAAGCCTCCAGCTGGATCCTAACTATGTCCTCATCTTCCCCTGTCATTTTGACTCGCCATCAGCTTCCGGGAGTCCCCGTTTTCTCCTCTCTCTCTATCTTCTGGTCCACCTTCTATACTCTTCTGGCCTGAAATCGTCATTTCCTCATATCTGGGCTGATAAAATAATTGCAATGATTTTCCAAGCAATTAAGTCAATGGGGACACTCTAAGTATTGTGCTGGATTTTCTATAGCCCCACATCCTGCTATTTTTAATTTGCAGCTATACAAGTCCATGACATGCTGGAATTTAAGAAGGCTCATTAGCCTACAATGTTTACTCTGCAAAATGGTTGTTGTCATTGAAGAAAATAGCCTCCCCCACTTCACAAAGATCACTGCCTCGCCGTACATTGCTTTGGGATATAGCATCAGGAACACAGCCCCACTTTCAGGGCAGGAACAGAATGGAGGTCTTCGGTCCTTTCCAGACACCTCTGTGTGGGCAACAGTGAGGCTGATACAACTCTGAACAGTGAAATACACAGAGCTATAACCTATGTGTCCCATGTTGGAAGGTCTTATCTGTGTAGATGTCATAATACTATTGACCACGGTGTCACCATGCCCAATACACACACACACACTCATACACGTGCACACACCCTGTACTCTCACAGTCTTTACATTAGCCACAAGGTCAATGGTGGACTTCTTTTATACTTCCTCTTCAGTAGCGCATGCTCCATAAGGAATATTCATCCATAGCGAACATTTATTTGACAAGCTAAATTCAGCTGCTGGCCAGTAACATGCCACCCCCAAGGATGGTTCAAAACTTCCCATTTCCCCAAGAGAACCGTGTTCCCAGGTCATGGAAACATGACACATGTCACACATTCTACTACCGCTTGTACCGATTCCTAGATTCCCCCCCCTTTTTTTTTCATTCCCAGAAGGTGCAATCTTTTTGAAATAAAATGTTGCCTGGCAAGAATAAACATGAGACTAAGTTAAATTTATGAAGATTATTTAACACACATTTGCAAAAGACTTTAGATGCAGCTTTGACATTTTCTTCTTGAACATTCATAAAAGTAGTATTAAAAATCACTACTGGTAGGTTTGTTCAAAAGAAAATTATTCTAGTACATCTCTACATAAAATCCTGGCCAGAGGAGAATCAAGAAACAAAATGGGAGAGAACGGTTCTCAAAGTGTGTGCCAAGGATCCCCACAATGTTTCAGGGGACCCACAAGATCAAAACTGTTTTGATAACTGTACTAAGATGTTGTTGACCTCTGTCAATGTCACTGTCTCTTGTGTGGACAATGATAGCCTCCAAAGGCTACATGGCCTGTGATGTTGCGACCTACTCATTTGACTGAACCCAGAAGCAGATATAAGAATCCAACATTTCTACTTTTAAGCCAGACATTAACGAGATTTGTAAAAATATAAAATAGTGCTGTTATTCTCCCTCTTTATTTTTGTTTTAGAAAATATAGTTATTTTTCGTACCAATATGTTAGCTTACATTGATGTAACGGCTTCTGACTATTATTTTAAATGAGTCAAAAAGTAAACATTAAAAACATTTCCTAGTTTTAACTTAAAAATAGTAAATATTGAGAGATACAACTCACAATTTAAAAAAGCTCTTTGGGGTAATCAATCATTCTTGAGAGCATAGGTTTCCTGGGACCAAAAGGTTTGAGGAGGACTGAACTATGCAGATGGGTGGGCACATCACTCTCAGCTCGTAAACATCCTCTACTAAAAATCATCGCTCAAAACAATGTTTCAAAAGTCATATTCTGGGGCGCCTGGGTGGCTCAGTCGGTTAAGCGGCTACCTTGGCTCAGGTCCTGGGATGATCCCAGGGTCCTGGGATGGGATGGAGTCCCATGTCGGGCTCCCTGCTCTGCAGGGAGTCTGCCTCTCCCTCTTCCCCCAACCCCGTGCTCATGAGCTCTCTCTCAAGTAACTTAATAAAGTCTTTTTTTTTTTTTTTTTTTACAAAAGCTGTGTTTCATGACTCAGAGGGGGGGTTTTCCTAGGAGAAGCCTCTCCATTGGCTATCAGCAGGCTGCACCTGGACTGGGTTCCACCCCACCTTATCTTTAACATCCTCTATAGCTCCCTTTAGGCAAACAAAGTAACAGTGGGGTGAGGGGCCCGCCAACATATTATTCTTAGAAAAGGCTTCCACTGGGTCCTGAGCCTCCTTGAAACTTGAGCAGTTTAGGCAAATATGCCTCTAACAGGTTTCTGCCTTCTCTGCCTGCCGATCTAAAGCACATCCTTTTTGGACTCTCCTGGGAGTAAAAGCCACCATCCAAAAACACGTATCTGTTGTGACGGCGTAAGAATCACCTGGAACGTGTTTTAAATACAAAGCTTCCAGAGCCCAGTCCAGATCTAAGGAATCAATAGCACAGGACTGAGAGGAGCATGTTTGTTCTCCTTGACAAGCTCTACCCAATCCTTACTACAGTTTCCAGGAGGCCACTGTTATGGTGCAGGTTGCCCAGAAAAAGAGAGGAAGACGTGGAATGTCTCGTCTCCACCCAGGAGCACCGAGCAGTCAGTATCTGCCTCGAGACAGAGGGAAGCCCTGGACTGGGGCAGCACCCAGCACTTACCAGCGAAGGCAGACTTGGATCTGCCTTCTCCAAGCACACAGGAGCCCAGGCGGGAAGAAGGGAACCCGCGGTCAGAGAGCCTCGCGGGCGAGGATTTGGGTTTGGAACGGTGACTGGTGGAGAAGGAGAGAAAGAAAGGGGGACAAAGTATCAGGAAAAGAAGAGGAAAGTTCCAGAAATGAGCGCCCTAGTGCTGAACTATCATTTCCCGGCCGTGATTTTGCTCAGAGCCAGCCCTAAGGCTCGGTGGGGTCAAGATTCAAAGCAGACTTGTCAGGCACCCAGCAGTCCAGCCTCGATGAAGATCCTCAAAGAAACAGAAAGAATGTCAAAAATCCCAGAAAGAGGGATTACATAAATGAGACCTGGAAAGAGCACATAAATAAGTACTAAGGTGGACACAGGAAAAATCGTATCTAAAGGCTTTTCAGGGGCACCTGGGTGGCTCAGTCCGTCAAGCGTCTGCCTTAGGCTCAAGTCATGATCTCAGGGTCCTGGGATCGACCCCTGCACGGGGCTCTCTGCTTGCTGGAGAGTCTGCTCCTCCCTCTCCCTCTGTTTCTTCCCCCTGCTTGTGCTCTCTCTCTCTCTATCGCTCTCTCACATAAAAAAAAACAGTAATAAAATATTTTTAAAAATAAATTTAAAAAAACAAAAATAAATAAATTTAGTCTTTTCAGCTACACTGTGTGTTTGGAGAAGGAAACCCAGTGTCTGTGTGGTTGTTCAGTGGGGGAGGGATGCGGGAAGCAGAAGGCAGAGGACCAATGCTCTAGGCCTAGTTTTTTTACATTACCCATTGGGGGCACATTATAAAAAAAACCCACCCAGAAACAAGTCAAGTGTTTATAGCCTTTATTAATCTTTTCTTGACTGTTAGTGCCTCAGATTAAAGTCAGTGAGGCTTTGATGCAAAATATTTTATAGTACACCAGGGGTACATCGCCTATCATTTCACTTGTCCTCATTTATAAGTTTCTTTCAAAGAAACGTTTGACTTTGTATCTCTTTTCTTGGATCCTTCTCTATCTAAATGCCCTGTGAACATTCAGGCCCCTATTGACCATTTGGAACATAAACTATTACATTTCAGCAATGAATTTGGGGGAGATGGCGAACAGGGTAAAATTTGATCTTTGGGGACAATTTTTGGTGGCCTGAATACTTTCAACCTTCACCTATTTTTATTGCACAAGATGAGACCTCTGTAGCAAGTCTTACTCATGTCTTGCAACATATTTACAAGTTGCAATGTGTGTGGCCCAGAGCACTTTTTGTATCACAGGTAGCTTTGATAAGGAGCAGAGGTAGAAGGAATTCTCTTTGGCCAAGTCTGCAGAGTGCCTTTGCAAAGCTCTTCACGTTCTTTGCCTTCCTCATTCTCAGGATAAGGTGGGAAAAGAAAGGAAAGAAAAAACTATTTACCTCCTAAAGGTCTTTTCAGAAGATGGACTGCGGGATTACGAGCTGTGCAATTCCTTTTGCATTGGCTTGCCCCTCAAGAGGAACTCTTGCTCATTTTTGGAAGATATAAGATGTTTTCAACTATATCAGATTTATTTCTTTTTTTCATCAGATCTAATAAATAACCTTTCCTGTGCTTTCAGCGGTAGATACTCTGAAAGCATTCTGAGACATCTCCATAAAAACATTTTTTTTCCTTCCAAACCAATTCTTTGCATCTTTCACATATTTATAGGACATCACTGGTTTTGCGAAAGTATGCAACAATAGTGATCTGTTGCTCCAAACCACCAAGACGTCACTTTAGGCTGGATTTTTCTTATCCCCTTTTATCTTTTTGTCTCCCCTCCTCTCAAAAGACCTTTCCCACAATGGTGGGTCCTCATGAAATAGCAGATGAAGGAACGTGTGCCAATAACCTATATAGTAACCCAGTTGAACATGACCGGAGGATAGTCTTTCAGGTTCTTCGGAGAGTTCTCTCCAGATTTCATATCACGTGATCAAAGCAGGTGACGTCAACAGTATTACAGGGACCCCAAGCTACGTCTAATGTGGGGATACAGAGTGGGACCCCGGAGGACCAGGAAGTGGTCTGCGCACCATAACTGCTTAACCCCACAGACACTGGGGGATAGTGAGGACATCAGGACCATAGGTTCTGTCTCTCTTGAAATCACTCTAGGTTATTGCATCTTTTCCCCAATTTTTAACATCTAACATGGTTTCCTCTAAAATTTTATTTTTAAAAATGTATTTATATCATATACTTTATTATTTTCCCTAGCCAGGCATTAAATTATTCATTCACCCAACAAAAAGCTTGAGTATCTCCTCTGTTAGGAGTTGAGGAATCTGTTAATTTCTTAATGACTAAAGGATACGTCTGATTCATGCAGGATTCTGGACTCCATGCTTGTCTCTATACAAGTGCTATTTATTTGTTTGCATATTTGCTTATTTGTGCATTATGAATTCATGATTCGCTGGAGGAAAGAGGCTGTGGTTTACCAATCTCTGTATCTGTCTAATAAATAGCACTCAATAAATACTGAAAAAATGTTCAATAAATCGCATCAACTTCCACAATGGTATTGAATCAAATTATAATTAAAACATATATCTCATCAACATAAAACTCCAAGTATCAGCAAAAATATTGTGGGAGAAATGGAGAATGGCACTAAGATATACTTCATGCAAATTAGACCATAAATTAGACTGTGAGCTTCCTGGTAGCCAAAGTAAAACAAATAAAAATTAAAAATTAAAAATTAAAAAAAATTTGCCAGTGTATATCAGAAATAGGGGTTGTGGATTCAGAAGATTTGGTTGCTGGATTTTAATACATTTCATCTATTACTAAACATTTTATTATTATTTTATTACATTTCAGGAATTTTCCAATTATATTTACACATTTTTCTTAAGATAATTAATATTGATCCCACAGAAAAATTACTTTTTTTTATTTTTGCATGCACTGGATGCTTGTAGAAACATGGAAAACAGCACATAATCTTATGATAAAAATAAAAGTTAGATTTTTCCAAAATGAAACTTCCTTAGCCTTTCTCGTTTAGAAATAATCAGATTACTTATTTCACTGTGTTTGGGATTATAAACTTTACCCATGAAATGTGCCTAAAGTGAATCAAAAGCCTTTCCCAACCCTCTACCAAGGAAAAATACTTAAGAACAAGATGAAAATGTCTGGAGTAGTCAGGTGGACTGGTATCAAGAATAAACACAGACATTATATATAAGGAATTTTCAGCAAGCTGTGAACAGAACCATTTATGAAGACTCCAATAAGGAAAATATCTAAGCATTTCAATGAACTAAGAACTCTGGTTGCTAATTAGGAACTGACAGTCTTTTTTTTTTCTTTTTTTTTTCCTGTTCCTTTGAGCCTCTTGAAGCTGTACAGGGAGTCAGAGAGTTGGGCTCAAAGTCTGGTAAATGATCACCTGACAGGAAGGCGGCCATTCACCTCAGTTGATGCCTCAGTTTCCCATTCTTCAAAACCAAAATCATAATACCTACCTCATGGGATTATTGTAAGAATCAATGCAAATAGATGAGATTATGTATGTAGACAAACTTGACAAACTTTATATGAAGATACAATTTGGGTCCTATGCATTCCAGCATTGACATCAGTTAATTTGTCAGTCGGGAACTGGTTGATTTTTCATAGCATTGTACGTATGATTGGTCAAATCCATGTAAAACTAACTTCACCTACTGCTGAAACCCACTTAATTTTTTTTTTTTGCTTCATAAATCATACAATTTATAAAAATGTATTGAGTTCCATGTCTCAATGTTCTTACAGAACTTGATTTTATATTTTAAAAGCTCTCTTTCTGGGGCGCCTGGGTGGCTCACTCATTAAGCGTCTGCCTTCCACTTAGGTCATGATCCCAGGGTCCTGGGATCAAGCCCCACCTCGGGTTCCCTGCTCAGCAGGGAGTCTGCTTCTCCCTCTCCCTCTCCCCCTGCTTGTGTTCTCTCTCTTGCTGTCTCTCTGTCAAATAAATAAATTAAATCTTTTTTTAAAAAAAAGCTCTATGGATTTAATACATATTTATCACCACACAGGGTACTTCTATGTGTGAAGTTCTACCTTTTTCCCCAGATCATTGTTTTCTTGACTTTACATTTTGCCTGGATAAGCATATTTATACAGTTTAATAATTCAAGTGTTGAAACCATGATTTTGAGGTTTTTATGGGGAAAATGGAGCATACAGTTATGTTTTTAATTTAACTGACCATGCGCGACTCAAAGCAAAACAAAACCACCTGAATCTCGCTAACTTTTCCGGTGGCTGCATCGGCTGCTCTAGAAACAATCAATCAGCAATGATCACAGTTCAGATAAACTTCAAGGCTGAGATGTCACCAAGGTGATTGGGAAGAAATAATCAGCCTGAGTGGACATACAAAAGTAATCCTTTGAGGTATAGGCAAAGATCCCAGAGAGGCCCGTCCATTCTTGTGGACATCCTAAGCAAAAGAGCACTGGTCACGATGGTGGGAGGAACCACACGTTCTTTGCGGGTCTGCCATGATGGGGGACAGAACAAGAGATCCATTGCCAGTGAGCTGGACACTGGGACATGGTGCAAAGGACTGGAAAGTGCCCAACGGCGGGAAGGCAGGAGAATGAAGAATTGGCTCATCATCAGAACATCTGACCAGGTGTGCCGCCACAGGGGGAACAAACACTGCAGTTCAGGTATCCGGACACCATGGGCCATAAACCCTAACCCAGGGCTTCTCCCTTCCCAAGCACCTGCTGACCTCCATTCCTAACGAAGCTCTCTACAGGGCAAAGGGTAAATGATCAATACACTACCGACCCCTCATTTCACTCCTTCTCTTCTAGGTGGGGAATAACAGCTGGGATTTAAAAGACTTACTTTGGTGTGGTGTTTTATTTTCTTTAATGTACTTGCCTGTGTCCAGCAAAAAACCCTACACCCCTATATGGAACCACCCACATATATAATTTCTCTGTCTACATGTCTGACTAAAATGTGTGACTTCAGGAGCCAGTTCTTTTTATATTTATGAAGAAGGCAGAGATTAAGAATAATGCTGACATAGGCATGCATCCTGGTGCCAGAGTGTGCAGATTGAGATTTTTATTTTATTTTTTTGAGAGAGAGAGAGATAGAGAGAGCAAGTGGGTGGGGGTGAGGAAGGGAGAGGGAGAGAGAGAATCGCAAGCAGGCTCCATGTTCATCACAGACCTGCGATCATGACCTGAGTGGAAATCAAGAGTCAGACACCCAAATGACTTAGCCACCCAGGCATTCCTGGCTTTTGATTGGAGTTATTGATTATAATGTGCACAAAATCACATGAGGTATTTCTTTGGCAATAGTAAAAGAAAAAAAAAGCATTATTTACAGTGTTGCACAAAATCTTAGTCCCACCATTTAGAAAGATCACAAGTTCATAAGTGGATACTAGAGATTCCTAAGGAATTCCCTTATTAGAGGTAGAACTCATCTGTAATCTTCAACAATATTGATGATGAGAGTATATAGTTTTGGTTCCAGGAGTCACTGAAATGCTAATCTTGTGAGATTAACATATCTGGTATTACTCTGATGGTCATAGTAGTACTCATAAATATCCTATTTGTTCTCCTACTTTTTCCAGTTAGGGCCACACAATGGATATAAGAGGAAATGAAGTATGTCACCTCTACCCAGAGTCATGAAAAGACCTTGGGCAATTGTCTGCTCTCTGCAAATCTATAGGATTTAGAGAAAAGTATGCAGTGGTGGAGACAGAATTAGCCTACCCTGTGAATCATAGCAGAGTCTCCAGACCCACAGTGGACATTAGGTGAGTGAAAAATAAATGTTCACCATGTTAAAATGTTGAGATTTGGGAAATGTGTGTTACTGCAGCATAGCCCACCCTGATTAATATAGATAATAATGGATTTAGTCTTGGGAGCTAAATGAAAATCTGCAGTTAGACTGTTACACATTTTCAATCTTTTCACGAAAGGCTTACCAGGATATAGTAAGAATTGGCCAACTTTTTCCGTAAAGGACCAGACAGTAAATATTTTAGGTCAGATAGTCTCTTCACTAGTACTCCTTCTGCCACAGGAGTATATAACAGCCATGATGATATGTAAGGATTTTGGCTGTGTTCCAATAATACTTTATTTATAAAAACAGGTAATGAACAGGATTTATTACACTTGTTATAGTTTGCTGGGCCCTGTGATATAGAACCTCCTGTTAAATGTAATTATGTTGACTTGTATCCAAAATCTACAAAGAACTTATCAAACTCAACACCCATAGAACAAATAACCTCGTCAAGAAATGGGCAGAAGACATGAACAGACATTTCTCCAAAGAAGGCATCCAAATGGCCAACAGACACATGAGAAAGTGCTCAACATCACTCGGCATCAGAGAAATACAAATCAAAACCACAGCGAGATACCACCTTACACCAGTCAGAATGGCTAAAATCAACAAGTCAGGAAACGACAGATGTTGGCGAGGTTGCAGAGAAAGGGGAACCCTCCTACACTGTTGGTGGGAATGCAAGCTGGTGCAGCCACTCTGGAAAACAGTATGGAGATTCCTCAAAAAGTTGAAAATGGAGCTACCCTACGACCCAGCAATCGCACTACTGGGTATTTATCCTAAAGACACAAAGGTAGTGTTCCTCAGGGGCACGTGCACCCGAATGTTTATAGCAGCAATGTCCACAATAGCCAAACTATGGAAAGAACCTAGATGTCCATCAACAGATGAATGGATAAAGAAGATGTGGTATATATATACAATGGAATATTATGCAGCTATCAAAAGAAACGAAATCTTGCC
>LNAC01000538.1:990487-1065897 GCA_002007465.1 Ailurus styani | reverse complement strand
ATATGAGGAACTTGAGGGGCAGGGGAGGGGGTTGTGGGGGGTAGGGAGGGAAAAAATGAAACAAGATGGGATCAGGAAGGAGACACGGGAGGGTTTGTGCTATGGTGGGTGGTGTGGAAGGTGTAAGCTTAATGATTCACAAACCTGTACCCCTGGGGCAAATAATAATTAAAAAATGTAGTTATGTTGAAAACTTGGTATATGAGTTTCTTAGGGCTGGCTTAACAAAGTACCACAAATGGTGTGACTTAAAACAACAGATCTTTATTCTCTCACAGTTCTGGAAGGTAGAAGCCAAAATCAAGGTGTTGGCAGGGTTGGTTCCTCATGTAGGTTCTGAGGGACAATCTGTTCGATGCCTTTCTCTCAGATTCTGATTTGTTGCTGATGACACTCAGCATTCCCTGACAATCTCTACCTCTATTTCCACATTGACATCTTTTCTCTGGGTGTGTCTGTCTTACAAGAAGACAGGTCATATTGGATTAAGGGCCATATTTCTTACTCCTTCCCGTATGACCTCACCTTAACCAATTACATTTGCAATGACTCTACTTACAAATAAGGTCACATTCTGAGGTACTGGAGGTTAGGGCTTCAACAAATCTTCTTGGGGTACACAATTCAACCTGTAACACTTGGTTACTTAAGGAACACATTTCACTTAGTAAACCGTCAATGATACGTGAATTTACTAGAAGCTCACAATCAGAAATCAATTCATGAATTCTCTTGACAAGACTGAAATTTTAGATATATTATGGAGCCATTAAAAGAAAAACTGCGCTCATAATTAAAATAATAAATAGAATTTTGTAATAAGCTTTTACAATTCAGTATTATTGTTCAGGCTCCAGCCTTTTCCAAGTCATTGATTGATGCTTAAGATGAGAAAATTAGATTTGATTTACATACTTTATTTCTTGAGACTGTTATTAAAGCAGAGGATTGATGAAATGATTATTCCTTAGAGTCTGAATGGAGACACCTATAAGAATTTATTGAAGACAAAACTACAATTTCCTTGGCAGATTGCTCACAGGTGAGCAATCAAGTAAGTGCTTCAGATGGTGCAGGGGAGGAGTTCCGAAGGAGAGACCCTCTAATTGGCACCTTCCAGGAGGATGTGGTCCACAAGCTGGCTGGAAGGGTGGCCAGGGTTTGGAGAGATGCCAGAGAACATCTAATGGGGGAAAAAAGCATAACATGATGTAACATGGGGAGGAGGATCAACCTGATTTGAGGTCGTAGGGGTATGGTGGGAAATACCAATAGTTATAACTGCAAAGAGCAGTTGAAACTGATGCAAAGGACCTTGAATGTCACCCTAAGAAGGGTTCACATTACATTCATGAGCAATAGGTTTCTAAGCAAATAATCAAAGCTGTATGGTGTAGTACACAAGATAAGGCAATGGATGAGTGAGGAGTTGTCTAGGCATTATCTTGGAATGTCTAGCGATTAGGAAAGAAAAGGTGTTAGACTGTGGCTGGGTAGTGGGGAAGAGTTAGAACGGTTCATAGGAATTTTTTTACATTTTTGTTGTTGATGTTCTGAGACTGAGAAAACCATGAAGGAGAAAAGGATGAGCCAACATGATCTCAAGAGTGAGGAAAAAGAGGGAAGAGGAGGATATAAACGCAAGGAAAGCAGGCAAGACAAATTCTAGCTAATTGCTATTAGAGTAAAGTCTAATTCATTAGTTCTACTTGATTAGTCAAGATAAGATGAGGTAGCCATGGTTACATATAATCCCCCACATTCCAATAGCTTAGCACAACAAAGATTTATTTCTCGTTCTTGCTACACATCCAGGGCTTATTGGAAGGGAACTCTGTTCCACAGATTTATTCAGGTACCAAGGCTAAAGGGCATTCCACCATCTTGGGATGCTGCCCTTTCAACATGGAACCGCACGAGGGAAAGAAAGAACAAGGACACCTCCCACCACTCTTGACTGTCTTCAGCCTATTTGGCAGAACTTGTCCCATAGCCAAAATCCAAGTTAGGCTGGAAAATGTAGAGAAGCCAATCAATATCCACTCAACACTGCTATTCCTAGTGTCTCATTTTCTCTTCTATTTCAAAAAGAGTTATCTACGAACTTCTGTCCTACCATTGCCCTTAGTAAAGGATAACTATTCCTTTCCACATGTTTTCACTAACTAACAACCAGAAACTGCTCGTATATTCTCAACCATAATCATCACAAAGGGCTTTCATGAGCATCCTGAACAATGGAGATGGAGACGAAAGCAGAATGTTAAAATCTGCTGATTGTTTCTCCTTGATGCCTACACTGGTCGTATGGGTTCGGGCTGTAATGTGTACTTGTCCCATCCGCTATCACTGTAACTCCGGATTGTGTCATCATCCATAAGGGTGGTTGTCGCTAAAAATACCAACAAGTAACTGGAAGAATATGTATAGGTAGCAGGATATTAAATGTAACTTTTTCTGTCTTGGGTTTAGACAAAGACGCCAAGGACAGAGCAAAATGCAATCATTGCCAAGCATCCATGTGTTAGAACAAGGTGCTAGACATATGCAGGTATATTAAGGGACTATGAAACTGGCTCTTCGAGCATTAGCCCCGCAAACATTTTCAGGCTCTATGAAGAGGCCAAGAATTCATTCCCCAGCGGAAGAGGCCAATAGTGAGGTTTTCTCTGGAGAGAGTTTTTGGTGTGGTATGTGTTTCCCTCTTCAAAAGGGGAAGGAGAGGAGGACACTTGCCTTTACCGCAAGCCAAGTAAGGGGGTCTTAAAAAGTTGTGCACGAAGAACATTGTGTGTGTGTCCCATAGACAGATGTGGAAACTGCAGAAGTTCAAGCCATGGATTATCTTTGAAAGGACTCTGCCTAAGAACATGTCTTTTCCAAGGACAAGATAATATTAGCACAGAAGAGGCTGGAAGCTCATCATCAATGCAGAAGCTGAGGGAAGGAGCAGGGTGCAGGAAGCCAGGTGGAAAAACCATCATCCAGGCTAGGGATGGGTGAGTGGTCCTCAGAGAGAGATAGGAGTGGAGGGAAGGAGGTCTCTAATTAATCTCCAAGAACAACCCCTCAGTGGAAGAATCAGCATTTGGAAACTCTTAGACCCAGCAGTCACTAACAGATTATAGGGCTCAAAAAGCAGCAAGGAGAGAGAGGAAAAAGGAAGACAGAGAAGAAACTTTCATCTACACTGCACTGCTCTGACTAAATTAGACCTCCGCTGGGAGAGGAAGAGAGGCTTCAAACTGGTTGAGTAATCAGAGCTGAACTAGGGAGGAAGGAAAAGTTTGAAATGGTTTGAAAACTTGGCATTTTGACTTCGCACTGGCTGCACTTCCTATCATCCAAAAAAGAACTCGTCACTGTTTAAGAGAGGGTAAAAGTTCGGGACCATGGCGGTGTTTCACCAAGGACCAAGAAGACAGATCCAAAGAGCATAGTTTGCAGAAGCAGTAGTGAGGAAAAGCAAAATTTCTTATTTCTTGGATCCTATTTAGTCCTTCTGGTTCAAAAAGCCTGTTCCCATTAATCACTCAGTGAACACTAATAAATGTGGCAGAGGCTAGTAAATATACAGTTGATCCTTGAATCTCATAGATTTGAACTTTGTGGGTCCACTCACATGCAGATTTATTTTTGAGAAATATACTATAACCCTGTGAGTGTATTTCCTCTTTCTTTTAATTTTCTTAATAACCTTCTTTTCACTGACCTGCTTTATTGTAAGAATACGGTATATATGACATATACAGAATATGTGCTAATTGACCATGTTATCAGTAAAGCTTCTGGTCAACAGTAAGCTTTTAACCAATAAAGTTTTGGGGATGTCAAAAGGTATACACAGATTTTCAACTTTGTGGGGGTTTGGCACCTCAACCCTTGTACTGTTCAGGGGTCAATTGTAGTTCATATAGTAAAATGTTCTAATAGAATAAGGAATAATTGTGAATTGCTTTTGCTGGTGATTATCTTGATGGGTGGTTATGTTTTTAAGAATTTAAAGTGTGTGCGATCAGTGCTCCATTCATTCAAAACTATTTCATTGAGGTCCTATAACTGGGAACCTACAGTACCCATGAACTGCTGTAGGGTATATGGAAGGTCATCATCCTACTTTTTCAAAGCTTTTACATATTAATGAAAGTAGACAAAAAATAATCTTAACATAATGTGATTAAAGTTATAAAAGGAGACCATTGCCTGTAATATTAGAGCAGAGAGTAAGAACATTTTACCTCTCAGAAAGGATCTAGAAAGCTTCCATAGAAGGTGATATACCTAATCTGATGTTTGATGTATTTATTTAACCATTAACCAGAATGGGTTGAAAAAGAGTGAGATTATTATTGGTAGCAAAGCAACTCAGCACAAAGGCATACAACAAGAAAACCCAACCTGTTGAGAGGCAAATTTGCCCATATAATCATGGTACCAAGTACTGTCAGACAGTGGTCATGAATGGATCTAGAAATTATCTGTAGCCTAGATTTGGCAACAGCTATGTGACATGGTATGGAATTTAGAGATATCATTCAAGGCATTGAAAATGGTTAAAATATTTTGGTTTTGCTCTTATGTTTATATATGTGCTTTTAAAAATAGCTTTAAAAAATAAGCAGCATAAGTCTTTTTTAAAAATTATCTATAATTTCACTATCCAGAAAGACTACTGAATATATTCTAGAGTGTTAGCGAGTGGCTCTTGATCTTGGGGTTGTGAGTTCAAACCCCAGCCTGGGTGGAGAGAATATTTAAAAAATATATATATATATATAAATATATATGTGTGTGTGTGTGTGTGTGTGTATGTGTGTGTGTGTGTGTGTGTGTGTGTATGTGTGTGTGTGTGTGTGTGAGAGGGAGAAACAGAGGCCCAACAGAAAGAAACTGAGCAGAGAGCCCAAAGCAGGACTGGATCCCAGGACCCTGAGATCATGACCAGAGCTGATAGCTAGATAATTAACCAACAGAGCCACCCAGGTGCCTCTCAATGACTAATTTGTGACAACATGATCTCTAATGAGTGACCAATATTATATCAAATGAACCCACTCATTTTTTTTTTAATTCAGCCCTTTACTGTTAACAGTTGGGTTGTTCTAAACGCTTGGCAATTGCCATACATATTTATACATCTTTCAGCGCATTTTTATGCCTTTAAGATACAGTGCAATCAATTAAATTGCTGAGTCAAAATAAATTCTGTGGAAGCTACTTTTTGCACATTTTTAGATTTGTTTCCACAAAAATTGTGGTAATTAACATCCTCTTCCCTTGCTCCAGTAGCAGTGTAAAATATTCTCTGTGTTTTTTGTAGGTTTATCAATGGGACAAATTATTTGCTTTTATGAGTAATCTCTGCTGGTTTTGTATTAAAGTAAAATTTTAATAGACATTTCTATAAATAATCCTTGTTAAATAATCTTTCTTTACTTTTTAAAATAAAAGTCCACTGAAGAAGTGTTGGAGGATATAGAGAAATACAAAGAAGAAAAGTTATTTCCTATAATTAATGACTGATAACATCTTGGTTTATACCCTTCCAGTTGTTAACTCTCTAAATGTATTTAACAAAATTGAAATTTTATTGTATTCAGACTTTTTTATATTTTGTCTTTTACATTACATATCATCCTGTAGATGCAAGTGGGGTATCAGATCATTAATTAGAACATGGCTTATAAGAACTACATGACTTTCCCTGGTATGAATGGTCTGTTATCAGTCTCCATTCCTGTTTTGAAAGTTAGGTTGGCTTTTATATTTCGTCTTCACATGAGCATTTTTGTATACTTTTGTGCATACCTTGAATTAAATTCTAAGACAAATTGCTGAAAATAAAAATGTTGAGTAAAAGGATTTGAACATTTTTTATGACTTTTAATTCATATTGCAAAGTTGTGTTCCAAAAAAGATGCACCTGTGAGTAGTGAATGAGAGGACTTGTTTCACAACAGTAAGAATGATCAGTATTTTAATTTTTCCTATTTGACAAGTAACAACAGCTTTGTATTTGAATTTGCCATTCTTTGATTATTTATAATACTAAATATTATTTTATGTTTTATGGGCAATATTTATTTTTGTCTTATTTGGAGGATCTGGTGCTCTTATTGGTGATGGTCAAAGTCTTATTTTGTACCATTAAGATATTAACCATTTATCCATTGTATTTATTCATACATTCCTTTTTTAACCCAATATTTCATATTTTGAGTTACTGAATTTTCCATCCTTACTGGCTACAGTACACCTTTGAGTATGTTTTTCAGGACACATACAGGGGTTCTTTCTGAGCCCTTGCCTAACTAAAATATCCTTCCTGCTTCCATCACATGTGAATGACATCTTGCTGGTACATGGAATTCTTATGCTACAAGCTTTCCCTCACAAATGCACAGTGTCTTCTGATACATGGTGCGGTGGAGAAGAGTATGCATGCATGTATGGTGGTTAGTTTTATATCAGTTTTACTGGGCCATGGAGTACCCAGATATTTGGTCAAATGTTACTCTGGGTGTTTCTGTGAGGGTGTTTTTGATGAGATTAACATTTGAATTGGTAAACTGAGTAAAGCAGATTGCCCTCCCTGGTGTGGGTGGGTCTCATCTAATCAGTTGAAGGTCTGAATAAAACAAAAAGCCCAATCGCCTCCCAAGTAAGAGAGAATTCTGCCTGACTGCCTTCAAAATGGAACGTTGTCTTTCTGTCACCTTCATAATCATGTACTTCATATCCTTGTAAGTTTTCCTCTTTCTTTTTATAGATGATAGATAGATAGATAGATAGATAGATAGATAGATAGATAGATGATAGAGATAGATTCTGTTTCTCTGGAGAACCCTGGCTAATACATCATGTTACCTAAAATTTTTTTCTCTGTTTCCATGGTTATAGAATTGTTTCATCTGTGAAATTTAAAAATTTAATCATGATACCGGGGTGTCATGTCTTTTTTGGGGGGGTCATTATCTTTTGAACACATGATCCTACTAGACAGGAAGTTGAAGGATCTACATGGTAGCTGTTCTCTGTGCAGTACAGTGCAAGGAAGGTCATCTGCTAGGAGAAAAGATGAAGGTGGTAAGGATTTTAAAATCTGTGAGTCAGTACTAGGCCTTTAAAGTATACTTCCTTCTGTCTGTGTCTGTCAGTCCATTTCTGTCAGTTACACTGCTCCTACTCTCCCAGCTTGGTCTTGACATTCCACTGCTTAGATCGAGATGTGACCTTCAATATGAACTGCAACCCTTCACTTTCAGGAATTATCAATTGTTAATTTTTCATGTACTTAGGTCCTCTTTACCTAGACTTGAGCATGAGAATTAATTTATATTCACCTTTCATTTAGTAGATTTTTGGTACTATTTGTTCTCTGATTTAAATTGAAAATACCAACAAGTATTACTTACATGGCAAAAATACACTTGTCTATTTTTAAAACACACACCTTCTCTGGATCACTGTTGATGATAATAAAAATAAACCCCTGCTCTAGGCTGATTGTCAGGCTTTGTCTTGATAGATAGATAGATAGATAGATAGATAGATAGATAGATAGATAGATTTGTTACAGACAAGGAGAACATAAAAGTAAAATCATTTTGGAAAATACTGATTCTAATGTAAATGTTTTCGAGGGCTTTTGTTAGGAATATAAGGGAACATACAATTAGTCCATTGACACTGTAATTCCACAGTTGAAGAATTCTGCATGAGTACCTACAACTTCACTTACCAATAAATTATTAATAATACCTACTGTGTGTCAGGCACTGTGGTATGTAAAATTTATCAGTAGTCTTACACATATAAATTTTTAAATTTATGGCACAAAATTATGCTACCTGCACAATATATAATAAAATCACATATTCTTGTACTTAATTTAGTGTTCTTTCAGTTAGAATAAAATTACTGCTTTCTATCAATGATACAATACTTCAAGATTACTAGAGGCTTAAGCAGCTATAATCACTATAACTCTTAACTCACCTAAGCCATCTCTCGCAGTTTCTCTTCTCATTTTGTAAGGGTTACTTTTGCATACTCATTACTTTCATATTATGTCCAGTACAATCCATAGGAAGGTGTATGAATACATCCATGCATATCCACACTCCTGGGAAAATTCTGAGGTCCTCCATAATTCTATAGCTACCAAAATTCTGTGCACTCACGATGCCCTATGTTCCTGAGCTGTCCATTCTTACATTTCCTCATATTTATTCAACTTATTTTTGTCTATCCACTTTCCACCTCACTTCTGGGGGTTTGTAGGCAGCGTCTATCTGTTTCACACTCACTTACTTTTATGCAATCATCAGTCACACTGATGTCAACTAATATTTCCTGCAAGCCACGCACATTAACTCTGTGTCTAGAGAAATCAGTAAGTCTTGGTCTTTTTTCTCGCGAACATCCAAAGACTGTCACACTGGGGGATTAGGGATTTGGGCTTCAACATATGAATTTTATGGGGACACAATTCAGTCAATAGCTGATTATAAAAATCTTACCATAATTTTGTTTCTATAACTAGATTAGTCTTAGTTAGCTTTGAAGAGCTTCAAGTTTGCAAGAAAAGGAAGGTGTGATTATTAAATAGTACCTAGAAGTCAAAATAACACTAAGTATTTTTTTTTCTTTAATTTTATTTTTATTCTTTGCCCAAGGGGTACAGGTCTGTGAATCATCAGGCTTACATCTTTCACAGCATTCACCAAAGCACAAACCCTCCCCAATGTCCATAACCCATCCACCCTATCCCTACCCTCCCACCCCCCAGTAACCCTCAGTTTGTTTTGTGAGATTAGGAGTCTCTTATGGCTTGTCTCCTTCCCCATCCCATCTTGTTTCATTATTTTTCCCTCCCTAGCCCCCACGACCCCTCACCCTGCCCCTCAAGTTCCTCATATCAGAGAGATCATATTGATAATTGTCTTTCTCTGGTTGACTTATTTTGCTCAGCATAATACCCTCCAGTTCCATCCATGTCGTTGCAAACGGCAAGATTTCATTTCTTTTGATAGCTGCATAGTATTCCATTGTATATATATACCACATCTTCTTTATCCATTCATCTGTTGATGGACATCTAGGTTCTTTCCATAGTTTGGCTATTGTGGACATTGCTGCTATAAACATTCGGGTGCACGTGCCCCTGAGGATCACTACCTTTGTGTCTTTAGGATAAATACCCAGTAGTGCGATTGCTGGGTCGTAGGGTAGCTCCATTTTCAACTTTTTGAGGAATCTCCATACTGTTTTCCAGAGTGGCTGCACCAGTTTGCATTCCCACCAACAGTGTAGGAGGGTTCCCCTTTCTCCGCAACCTCGCCAACATCTGTCATTTCCTGACTTGTTGATTTTAGCCATTCTGACTGGTGTAAGGTGGTATCTCGCTGTGGTTTTAATTTGTATTTCTCTGATGCCGAGTGATGTTGAGCACTTTCTCATGTGTCTGTTGGCCATTTGGATGTCTTCTTTGGAGAAATGTCTGTTCATGTCTTCTGCCCATTTCTTGACTGGGTTATTTGTTTTATGGGTGTTGAGTTTGAGAAGCTCTTTATAGATTTTGGATACTAGCCCTTTATCTGATATGTCATTTGCAAATATCTTCTCCCATTCTGTCAGTTGTCTTTTGGTTTTGTTGACTGTTTCCTTTGCTGTGCAAAAGCTTTTAATCTTGATGAAGTCCCAATAGTTCATTTTTGCCCTTGCTTCCCTTGCCTTTGGTGAGGTTCCTAGGAAGAAGTTGCTGCGGTTGAGGTCGAAGAGGTTGCTGCCTGTGTTCTCCTCGAGGATTTTGATGGATTCCTTTCTCACATTGAGGTCTTTTATCCATTTTGAGTCTATTTTTGTGTGTGGTGTCAGGAAATGATCCAGTTTCATTTTTCTGCATGTGGCTGACCAGTTTTCCCAACACCATTTGTTGAAGAGACTGTCTTTTTCCCACTGGACATTCTTTCCTGCTTTGTCGAAGATTAGTTGACCATAGAGTTGAGGGTCCATTTTTGGGTTCTCTATTCTGTTCCACTGGTCTATGTGTCTGTTTTTGTGCCAGTACCATACTGTCTTGATGATGACAGCTTTGTAATAGAGCTTGAAATCTGGAATTGTGATGCCGCCAACTTTGCTTTTTTTTTTCAACATTCCTTTGGCTATTCGGGGTCTTTTCTGGTTCCATATAAATTTTAGGATTATTTGTTCCATTTCTTTGAAGTAAATTGCTGGTATTTTGATGGGGATTGCATTAAATGTGTAGATTGCTCTAGGTAGCATAGACATTTTCACAATATTTATTCTACCCATCCATGAGCATGGAATGTTTTTCCACTTCTTTGTGTCTTCCTCAATTTCTTTCATGAGTACTTTATAGTTTTCTGAATACAGATTCTTTGCCTCTTTGGTTAGGTTTATTCCTAGGTATCTTATGGTTTTGGGTGCAATTGTAAATGGGATTGACTCTTTAATTTCTCTTTCTTCTGTTTTGTTGTTGGTATATAGAAATGCAACTGATTTCTGTGCATTGATTTTATATCCTGACACTTGACTGAATTCCTGTATGAGTGCTAGCAGTTTTGGAGTGGAGTCCTTTGGGTTTTCCACATAAAGTATCATATCATCTGCAAAGAGTGAGAGTTTGACCTCTTCCTTGCCGATTTGGATGCCTTTTATTTCTTTTTGTTGTCTGATTGCTGAGGCTAGGACTTCTAGTACTATGTTGAATAGCAGTGGTGATAGTGGACAGCCTTGCCGTGTTCCTGACTTTAGGGGAAAAGCTCTCAGTTTTTCTCCATTGAGAATGATATTCGCTGTGGGTTTTTCGTAGATGGCTTTGATGATATTGAGGTATGTACCCTCTATGCCTACACTATGAAGAGTTTTGATTAAGAAAGGGTGCTGTACTTTGTCAAATGCTTTTTCAGCATCTATTGAGAGGATCATATGGTTCTTGTTCTTTCTTTTATTAATGTCTTGTATCACATTGATTGATTTGCGAATGTTAAACCAACCTTGCATCCCAGGAATAAATCCCACTTGGTCGTGGTGAATAATCCTTTTTATGTGCTGCTGGATCCTATTGGCTAGTATTTTGTTGAGGATTTTTGCATCCGTATTCATCAAAGATATTGGTCTGTAATTCTCCTTCTTGATGGGGTCTTTGCCTGGTTTGGGGATCAAGGTAATGCTGGCCTCATAAAAGGAGTTTGGAAGTTTTCCTTCCAATTCTATTTTTTGGAACAGTTTCAGGAGAATAGGTATTAATTCTTCTTTAAATGTTTGGTAGAATTCCCCTGGGAAGCCGTCTGGCCCTGGGCTCTTGTTCGTTGGGAGATTTTTGATGACTGCTTCAATCTCCTTACTGGTGATGGGTCTATTCAGGTCTTCAGTTTCTTCCTGGTTCAGTTTTGGTAGTTTATATTTCTCTAAGAATGCATCCATTTCTTCCAGATTGTCAAATTTGCTGGTGTAGAGTTGCTCATAATATGTTCTTAGAATTGTTTGTATTTCTTTGGTGTTGGTTGTGATCTCTCCTCTTTCATTCATGATTTTATTAATTTGAGTCCTTTCTCTTTTCTTTTGGATAAGTCTGGCCAGGGGTTTATCAATCTTATTAATTCTTTCAAAGAACCAGCTCCTAGTTTCATTGATTTGTTCCACTGTTCTTTTGGTTTCTATTTCATTGATTTCTGCTCTGATCTTTATGATTTCTCTTCTCCTGCTGGGTGTAGCCTTTCTTTGCTGTTCTTTCTCTAGCTTTTGTAGGTGTAGAGTTAGGTTGTGTACTTGAGACCTTTCTTGTTTCTTGAGAAAGGCTTGTATTGCTATATACTTTCCTCTTAGGACTGCTTTTGCTGTGTCCCAAAGATTTTGAACAGTTGTGTTTTCATTTTCATTTGTTTCCATGAATTTTTTTAATTCTTCTTTAATTTCCTGGTTGACCCATTCATTCTTGAGTAGGGTGTTCTTCAGCCTCCATGTATTTGAGGTCTTTCCAACTTTCCTTTTGTGGTTGAGTTCTAGTTTCAGAGCATTATGGTCTGAAAATATGCAGGGAATGATCCCAATCTTTTGGTACCTGTTGAGACCTGATTTGTGACCCAGAATATGGTCTATTCTGGAGAATGTTCCATGTGCACTGGAGAAGAATGTGTATTCTGTTGTTTTGGGATGGAATGTTCTGAATATATCTGTGATGTCCAACTGGTCCAGGGTGTCAAAATAACACTAAGTATTTTAAACTATCAGCCTTCTAGATAAATTTACTGAGCTGTCCCTCACTCATTTTCTGAAGTTCATATGCAGCGTCTCAGATTTATTGATCTTTTTGTTCAAAAAAAAGTTTTTTGTTTTTAAGATTTTATTTGTTTATTTGAGAGAGAGAGAGAGCACTTGAGAAAGTGCATCCATGGGTGGAGGGGAAGAGGCAGAGGGAGAAGCAGACTCCCCGCTGAGCAGGGAGCCCAATGTGGATCTCAGTCCCAGGACCCTGAGATCATGACCTGAGCTGAAGGCAGACGTTTGAACAACTGAGCCACCCAGGGCTCTCAAAAATAGTTTTTGATAGAATTTCCAAGCCAAGATTGACGGATTTGAAAATGTAACACTGCAGCTAGACTTGTTCCATACTGTGGCATAGTCACTGTGGCACAAGGGTCTGGGATAGTGACTTTCCTACCCTCTTTCACCTCTGCCCAAAGTACATGGGTCCACATGTAGCACACTGGACAGTGCCTGGTTTTCCAGGCTGGGGTTTCTGTTGAGGATCTCAAGGAAAGCTCATATCAAGAAAATGTGCCCACTTGCAACCTCTTGTTCAGAGTGAAATAGTTGTTTGGGGTTTTTTTTTTTAAGATTTTTATTTATTTATTTGTCTGAGAGAAAGACAGCGCACAAGCAGGGGGAGCGGCAGGTGGAAGGAGAAGCAGGCTCCCCAAAGAGCAAGGAGCCCAATGTGGGGTTCAATTCCAGGGCCCTGGGATCATGACTTGAGCTGAAGGCAGATACACGGAAGACGGTTAACCAACTGAGTCACCCAGGTGTCATCAGAGTCAAATAGTTTCTTAATCCAACATAAATTATGGAATGTCCATGCTATTGGGTGTTGTAAGAAGATTCTGCTTGCCTCACTCTTGCATTCTCTCTTATGGACATTTTGTGATTGATTGTCTTACATTCCATAATAGAAACATTTATTTATTAAAAACCTCCAAAGGTAACTTATTATTAAGGGATTGTGCCATTGTGACCCACAGTTCAGTCTGCCCGCAGTTGGGAGTAACAAATGTGCTCTCCTGTGACATACCAGGATGTTGAAATTCATCTTAACATGGGCCAAACGTGCTGGGAAACCAAATGAAACGAAGCATAGTGGACTCAATTTTGTCAGTCTACTGAAGGAGGAAAAAAGGTATATCAAACTTAAGGAATTTACAAACTCCTTTTCAAAAAAATAAATCTCTCATGCTTCAGTATATACTTCAATTCTTTTCTCATGTTATTTAATTATATGTAGACATAAATATAGGTATAAACCCCTCAGGTTTATATCTGGAATTCATCTGTAAAACTAGAAAAAATAGTAATTAAAAAAAAAGAAAAAAGAAAGCACCAATAAAATTAAAATTGAAATACTTTTGCTAGGTTGCAGGCTGTTTTTTTAAATCCTTGCTTGTTACAGGACCATATGATTAACTTCTTTGGCCCAGGATTGCCTTTTTCCCTGATTATGAATATTTTGATAGTTTTATCTTTTATAATGATATATTCATAAATAAGTTTCTTATATTTAATGTAAAAATATGTATTGCATAAATAATAAAAATTTGCATAATCACATATTTAGTTGTTATATAAACACGAGTACAGTTTATATGATAACAATTACACCTTGTAATTAGTTTTTTTAATTATAAAATCAATTAAAATTACCCAAACATCTAAAACCCAGGCATCAGCCCAGCTTAGCATATTTCTTTTCTCTTGTTTTAAATGCACAATTGTGGAGGAAGGAAAGAGGAAAGCAGGTCAATCTACATATGAACTTTAGTATGACACCCCATGCTTTCAGCTATGGTGATCAGTCATCTCAGTTTGCATGAGGCTGAGGAGCTTCCTAGGACGTGGGATTTTCAGCCCTAAAACCAGGACAGTCCCAAGCAAATGGGATGGCGATCACCCTACTTTCAGCCTTCTATTTTGTTCCCAGCCTCTTTCATACTGAAATCTGCATATATTTTAGGCTGTAGCTTCTTTCACTTTCCATCATCAGGCAACATTCCTCATCCAATTTTCCAAAGTTTGTTGAGAAAACTCACCTTCCACATGGCCCCTGCATTCTCTGTTGTTGAATGTGGAGGACTATGTTTTACCTGAACTTCATTACTGCTATTTTAATGGGGTTTCAGGTGCTTCTTCAACAAGAAGGTGCAAGATGCTTTTGAGTTTCGCATGCCTGTACAGCCAAGGATCAGGGATGACTCAGCCCTGGCTCCAATTCTCAAAAAAGCTTCGCATGTATGATTTGGACTTTTTTTGCCTTTACTGCATCATCTGCTGCCTCTATTCAGTTGTTTTTCATGATCAAAGAAGAACTACTTGGTTCTGATGTGATCTTAAATATAAATAGAAACACTATGTTAACATAGGAAGTTTGGTTATTAAAAAAAATTCATCCAAATGTTTTTGAGCAGTCATTTTTTTACAATATCACTTAAATAAACACACAAAAATGTGATGCTAATAAAAAAAAAACTTGAACTCCCAAGAATATAACCACAGATTGAGGAATTATTTCTCACTAAATCATTATAAACCTGTATGTTTATTCATATTTGTGGAAAGCACCATTTTAAAATATGGAGAAAATGATGATTGTGAGTTAGATTTAATTTGAAATGTGCTAGAATCTTGGCAAGGCCTTTTTAATATAAATTGGATAAGGCTCAGTCACTCAAGCCTATATCAGAGAACAATTTTCTAAGAAGCATTCTAAATAAGATCAAATGATAAAAAGGTAAAATGTTCACCTGACTTCTCATCCCCATGATTTTAATTCTTGGATGCATTTTTCTTTTGCTTTTCAGGACTTAAAATAGTATCCATGTTCCCCTCCTAAATATGTTCTTTTTTTTTTTTAAGATTTATTTGTTTGTTTTTAGAGGGGTGAGGGGCAAAGGGGGAGAGAGAACCTGAAGCAGACTCCACACTGAGCATGGAGCCTGACACAGGGCTCGATTTCATGACTCTGAGGTCATGACCGGAACTAAAATCAAAAGTCAGAAACTCACCCAACTGAGGCTCCCTTCCTTCCTGAAAATTTTCAACTGATTGTGGCCTATCAGCTCCTGCTCTTTTAAGGGTCTACCCTTGTCATTGACAGGTAGACTGATTTTACAGATGTTTTTACCATAACTTAATTCCTTGTTTCAAATATGAAATGAATCGAAATTAGAAGATTAGTAATGGAGTAAAATTTAGAGAACCCATTTTATTTATTTTTTAAAATATTTATTTATTTATTTGAGAGAGAGAAAGCGTATATGCACACATGTGGGCACGGTGGGGGGAGAGGCAGAGGGAGAGGGAGAAAGAGGCTCTCAAGCAGACTCTTCGCTGAGTGCGGAGCCCAGTGGAGGGCTTGATCTCATGACCCTGAAATCATGACCTGAGCTGAAATCAAGAGTAGGATTCTTAACTGACTGAACCATCCAGGTGCCCCAATAGCACCCATTTTAGTTTATCATTTTGACATCCTCTGGGGACCCTTCTTTTCTCACCATGAGGCTCACTGATGTTAATGGGAGTATGGAAACAGTTTAAGCAATTGGAATCCCTGTAAATTTAAAGAGAAACTTGCTCATCTTGATAGAAATGAGAAGAGAAAATATAATCTATTTAAAGGACAATTTTCTGTTCATCTTATTATTACTGCAAATATATGTGTTTGCACCAATTTGTTACCACTCCGTCACAACTCTTGTTTTTTTCCTCAAAATAACAGTATCTGTTTTTTTGTCTCTTTCTATCGCTATAAACATTTTGACTTGTTGGAAAGAAAAGAAGTCCTCTGAGAAATATTATTTGCCCCCTATAAACAAGAAAAAAAAGTTCAGTAAAATCCCAAACATGAAAAATTACTATATCTTCTGAAAAAGATTTTTATTGTAATGTCTTCTAAAACACAAAGATCTTCTTTAAGGAGGCTAGTACTCATTCAGTGGTAAAAGTGTTTATTTCATGATTATTTAAGCTATAAACCCCTCAACATTTTTTAAGATGGCAATTTCACAGATTTCATTTTCTATCAAACAACTTGGAAATAATTTTCAGTTCCTTAAATCACACAATACAAGAGCATATTTCCCAAATCTCTAATTTCATGTCCATAAATGTCTTGAATTAGAATAAAGATTTGTGACTAACTCATGTCCCACAGTATGATCTTGGTTATAATCCTCCTATAGACTTATCTCCATTTAAATATTTGATTGTAAAAGACATGAAGTTCATGTATATCAAGTAAAGATGAAAGGAGAAATTTTTCAGAAGGCAGTTTTCATAACTATGGAATTCTGAAACTGGGGAAAAGTGGTTATTTTGAAGAAACTAAGGGTGATCTGTGAGATTAGTGTGAATGTATGAAGTCTCTCACTTTACTTAGGTTCCTCTTCTTCTCTCCGTCTCAGAGAAGAAGAATCAGAACCTACTCACCAGCTTTGTTGAGCTTCCTCAAAGTCCAAGACAGTGACCCAATTTGGCATTTCCTAGGGCTTGTGTGAGCCAAGGCAAACATGAAGTGTTTGGGGGAGTCTGAATGAAGACTTAGGAATGAACAAATTATAATTTTCACTGTATTATCCTATTGTAGACACAAGAACTCAACCGAGTGTCCCTAGCCCATGAGTTGAGTTCCAAGTTGATGGCTTGGAATTTGTTTTCTCCACAGAATTAACATTACATCTAGAATTTAGATTTTTAACCTAAGAGATGATAGATAGATAGATAGATAGATAGATAGATAGATAGATAGATAGATAATAGATATAGTATTGGTAACAAACTTTAGACCTTGACCATCACATGTGACATTGTTTACCAAAAAAGAAGCTCCAAAAGAAATTATACTTCCCAGATGCTGTAGGCATATTTTTCCCATCTTGGCAATAAGAGCAAACTCTTCCTCTTAACCAGTCCAGCACTGGGCCACGAGAAGAAAATCAAGAACTCAAGACATCGTTAAAACAGAGATCCCAAACCTCCCTAGCACAGAGAAGACTAAACACAGAAGGGGTTTAATGATCACGGTTTAAAGATATGGTATATAATTATAAATTTTTAGCTCAAAAAGTAAGCGTCTTCCTAGGATACTTAATATTCTGTTCATCTCAGCTTTAGAAATATCAGCCCCTGTGACTGAAACTCAGTCACAAAAAAGACAAGAGGTTGATGATACTTATGAGAGAAAAAAGGAATAAAATCCTTTATGTCTACTTCATATAATAAGATCTATAAACTTTAATGATCTCAGAAGATTTGACTGTATCCTTAATTGACAAAATTAGACACAGTAATGGAACACTTGGTTCTTCTCTTTTCTGGAGGCCATCTTAACACCACGTGAGCGGTGTGCTTAATTTTTTTGGCATTGGGACATGTTATATACATAAGCCATGCTGACCAATGTCTCACTCTTTTAGCCAGAATGCTCTCATTCATAGAGCAATGGTGGAAAAAAATGTGAATTAATGATTCTTAGTGTTACCTGACATTACATTTCCTGTCCTTTCTACACCCTCCTGCAAAATATACACAGTGTTAAAATGTAAAATTCTGTCATTTATAATTCTCTTCTAGTAATGTTCTCCTTCCCTTTGGCAAATTCATCTCTAGGGGCCTGGGTTTTCTCACTTATAAAATGAGGGAATTATATACCAAGTAATATCTGAGAGTTTTTCTAACTGAGAAAGTTCATGGTACTACTTATATTTATACTAGGATTATACAGATACATAAATATATTGTGGATAGTGAGAGCTAAGTTTTCATTTCTGGGGAAAAAATTTCAAATAGGGAAAGGGGGACAATAGAATAAACTCTGGTATTGGATTAAAACTAAAGGTGTTAGTATGAATTCATGATATTTAATATATATACAGATGAATAGACAGAAAGCAGATATGTACCTGTATTACTATAGAGACATATATTTTTGGCTTTGTCTCCTGAGAGGACCTAGAAGCAATGTTAAGCCTGTAGCAATTAGGACACCTAGAGTCCAGATGCTAGTTCAAAATACTGGTCTCCAATAAAAAGGAGCCAAGGCTCCTTGGAGAAAGTGTTGGTTTCAGTATTGTGATAGGGAACATAAAACACAAGCCCAGAACATTCTGTGGTACCGAAAAGTAAAGACTTGTTCAAAAATGATGAGGCTATGTCAAAAGAACACTGGAACCAATTTGGAAGAGCTTCCCAATGGCCAAACCTGGAAGAATTTGAGTAAAAAAATAAACTACAGTGTAAGATTATAACCTATAGAATAAAAGAAATATTCACAAGTCCAGACTCCTATCAATCAATCAATCAGCAGAGCAGAGACTACTCTTCTTTACAATAGAATTCCAATAGTAAATATAAAAGAAACTAGGAAGAGAGAAACTTCCATTTTAGGCAAACACAAGAGCCATGGAATGAGGCTAAAATCAGTGGGCAAAACCATGATGAGAAACTGCATGGCCTTAAAACATCTCCCAACTAGATAACTACTAATTAAAATGGGAAAAATCTTAATTTTACCATGGGGAAATCAGCCGATACCACCTTGATCAATTGGTCAAAGTTAACATCTTCAGTAATAAGATATGTTGACATGATGTATTCCCTGACACAAAGCACTACATCACTTCTGCCTTCTCACCAAAAATGCAGAATCTCAGTTTCCTCTGGTGAAAATATTAGGTGAATTGAGGGGTATTCTAAATAATGGCTGACCAGTGTCCTCCAAAAGGGTCATGGTCGTGAGAACCAAAAAAAAAATATTAAGAAACTTTCAGTTTGAAAGAGACAAAGGAGACATGACAATTAAATAAATTTAAGGATTGAATCCCAGACTGAAAATGTCAGTGAAAAAATAACATTTGAACAAGAATTATGATGTAGTTCATTGTATGATATCAGTGCTGATTTCCTCTTTTCACTGATTGTGCTATGGTTATTTAAGCTGTTTACAGAAGCTAGGTGAAGGTATACAGGACCTCTTTGCAACTTTTCTGTAAGTCCGAAATAGTCCAATTTTTAAAACTAGGAAAAGAATATATTTGTCATAACTTACAGGGTTTAAATATAATGATTTTCATTTAACAGATACCCGTTGAATGACTTTTCCGTACCAAGCATCATGCTAGCAGATGTCTAAGGATGCACAGTACATGCATATATACACACACACAATTTCCAGTTATTTCAAGAAATCCTTAATAACTAATATTAAAATAAGAATCTCTATTTTTCCAGAAACGAGGACTGAACATCTCTAATTATAATGATGGTATTATGACAAAAGTAATAAAGAAGGAACATATTTCAAATTAATCTGTGAAGTCTATATATTTCTAACTTAAAAATCCCAACAGAATTTTATAAGGCATCATAAATTAATCCTAATGTTCACCTAGAAGATAAAATATGTGAGAATCTCGAAGGAAATTTTAACAGCTTACTCTAACAAATATAAAAACATACTTTAGGGGCTCCTGGGTGGGGTTTCAGCAGGGGTCATGATCTCAGTGTGGTCAGATGGAGCCCTGTGTGGGGCTGTGCACTCAGCATGGAATATCTGCGGAGTTCTCTCCCTCTCTCTCTGCCGTTCTTGGTCATTCTAAATAAATAAATAAATAAATAAATAAATAAATAAATATTTTTTTGAAAACATATTTTAAATCCGTAGTAATTAAAAGGGTGTGAAAAGAACACAAGAAGTAGTCAATGAAATGACAAAAGACCAGAGATAGATTTACCTATCTAGGAAAATTTAGAGTAAGATACTAATATATTTTCATCTAGCAAAAGAAAAACTTAACTAGTCAATAAATGACTTTGGTATAATTAAACTTATTTATTCACTCGACAATTATTTAAATGCCTAGATGGAATTTTTTTGGGTTTTTATTGACATAATTGACATACAATATAGCATTAGCTTCATGTGCACAACATGGTGATTTGACACTGTAGCATGACAAACCAATCACCACATTAAGTCATTTGCCATCTGTCCCTGTACAAAGTTAATACGGTATTACTGATTCTAGTCTCCATGCTGTACATTCATCCTTATGGTTTTTTTTGTTTTACAGCTGGAAGTTTGTACTTCTTGATCCCCTTCACCCATTTATACCCCATTACCTCCTTTCCTCTGGCAACCACCACTCTGTTCTATCTATGAGTCTAGGTATTGTTTTATGTTTGTTTTATTTTCTTGGATTTCACTTATGAGTGAAATCTAAAGATATTTTCTTTCTTGGTTTGACTTGTTTTACTTAACATACTACTCTGATGGTCCATCTATGTTGTTGCAAATGGCAAGATTTCATTATTTTTATGGCTGAGTAATATTCCATCATATATATACATATATACATATACATATGTCTATATATACATATACATATGTGTATATATACATATATATACATATACATATGTGTGTGTGTGTATATATATATATATATATATATATACACATGCCACTAAGTAGTATTCCATTACTTCTTTATTCATTCAGCTACTGATAAACACTTAGGTTGTTTACATTTCTTGGCTATTGTAAATAATGTTGCAATGAACATAGGGGCATATATATCTTTTAAAATTAATGTTTTAATTTACTTTGGATAAGTACCAGGAAGTAAAATTGCTGGATCCTATGGTAGTTCTATCTTTAATATTTTGAGAAAACTCCATACTTTTTTCCATGGTGGCTGTACCAATTTGCATTCTCAGTAACAGCGCACAAGAGTTCCCCTTTCTCTACATCCTCACCAACATTTGTTATTTTTTGTCTTTTTGATACTAGCTGCTCTGACAGGTGAGAGGTGATTATCTCCTTGTGGTTTTGATTTGCATTTCTTGACTATTAGTGATATCGAGCTTCTTTGTATGTGTCTGTCGACCATCTATCTGTATGTCTTCTTTGGGAAAGTGTCAATTGGGATCCTCTGCTCATTTTTTAAATCAGATCATTTGTTATTTTGTTTTTGAGTTTTATGAGTTCTTAGTATATTTTGGATATTAGCTCATTAGCAGGTATGTGATTTGCAAATATCTTCTCCCATTCAGTAGGTTGTCTTTTCATTTTGCTGATGGTTTCCTTCACTATCAGAAGCATTTTAGTTTGATGTGGTTGTGTTTATTCATTTTTGCTTTTGTTGCCCTGGCCTTTAGAGTCAGATCAGAAAAACATCACTAAGGACCCATGTCAAGGAGTTTACTGCCTAGGTTTTTCTTTTAGGACCTTTATGGTTTCAGGTCTTACATTCTCTAATCCATTTGAGTTCTTTTTTTAGTGTCTGGTATAAGATAGTGATCCAGTCTCATTCTTTTGCGTGTAACTGTTCAGTTTACCCAACACCATTTACCAAAGATACTCGACATTCCCCATTGTATATTCTTACCTCCTTTGTCACAAATTAAATTAACCACATAAGTGTGGGTTTATTTTCGGGTTCTCTGTTCTGTTCTCCTGATCTATGGGTCTGTTTTTATGCTAGCACCATAGTGTTTTGACTGTAGTATAGTTTGAAATCAGCTTTGTCTTATCTCAAATTTGTTTTGGCTATTTGGGATATTTTGTGATTCCACACAAATTTCAGAACGATGAAAAAATGCCATTGGAATTTTGATAGGAATTGCATTTAATCTCTAGATTGTTTGGGTAGTATGGATATTTTAACAATATTAGTTTTTCCAATCCATGAGCATGAAGTATCTTGCCATTTATTTGTGTCTCCTCAATTTCTTTCATCAACGTCTTATAATTTTCAGTGTACAAGCCTCTCACCTCCTTGGTTAAATTTATTCCTAGGTATTTGAATGCAATTATAAATGGGTTTCTTGGTTTCTCTTTCTGATATTTTGTTATTAGTACACAGAATTGAAACAGATTTTTGTGTACTTACTTTGTCTCCTACAACTTTCCTGAATTTATTAGTTCTAACGGGTTTTTGGTGAAGTCTTTAAGATTTTCTATATATAGTATTATGTCATCTGCAAATAGTGAGAGTTTTACCTCTTCCTTACCAATTTGAATGCCTTTTAAAGAAATAATTAAATCTTTAAAATGATGTGTTAAAAAGATTAAAAATCTTTAACGAGATGTGTTATGCTGATTGATTTGCAGATGTTGAGTCATCCTTGCCTCACTGGAATCAATCCTACTTGATTATGGTTTATGATCTTATTAATGTATTGTTAAATTTGGTTTGCTAATACTTTGTTGAGGATTTTTGCATATATATTTGTCAAGGTTATTGGCCTGTAATTTCCTCTTTGTTGTGGTGTCCTTGTCTGGCTTTGGTATCAGGATAGTGGTGGCCTTGTAAAATGAGTTCGGTACCATCTCCTACTCTTCAGCTTTTTGAAAGAGTTTAAGAAAGATAGGCATTAAATATTTGAGTGTTTGGTAGAATTCACATAAAGCTGTCTGGTCCTGGACTTTTGTTTGTTGGAAGGTTTTTTTTTTTTTTTTTTTAATGTTGGAAGGTTTTAATTACTGATTCAATCTCTTTACTAGTAATTGGTCTATTCAGATTTTCTATTTCTTCATGATTCAGTTTTGGAAGATTGCATGTTTCTAAGAATTCATCCATTTCTTCTAGGTTGTCCAATTTGGTTTTTTATTTTTTTTATTATTATGTTATGTTAGTCACCATACATTGATGTATGATTGCTCAAAGTAGTCTCATGATCCTTTGTATTTCTATGGTATCAGCTGTAAATTCTCTTGCATTTCTGACTTTATTTTTGTGAATCCCATCCCTTTTTTCTTTAGTGAGTCTGGCTAAAGGTTTGCTAATTTTGTTTATCTTTCCAACAAACTAGCTTTTAGTTTCATTGATCTTTCTATGTCTTTTAGTCTCATTTCTTTATTTATTCTTTAATCTTTATTATTTCCAGGGTGCCTGGGTGGCTCAGTGGATTAAAGCCTCTGCCTTTGGCTCAGGTCATGATCCCAGGATTCTGGGATCAAGCCCCGCATCAGGCTCTCTGCTCAGCAGGGAGTCTGCTTTCCTCTCTGCCTGCCTCTCTGCATACTTGTAATCTCTTTCTCTCTGTCAAATAAATAAATAAAATCTTTTTTTAAAAATCTTTATTATTGTCTTCCATCTAGTAACTTTGGGTTTCATTTGTTCTTTTTTGCTGTTGTTGTTGTTGTTCCTTTAGAGGAAAGTTGGATTGCTTACTTGATATTTTTCTTGTTTCTTGAAGTCAGCTTTTATTGTTATTACCTTACATCTTAAAACCACTTTTGCTTCATCTGATAGATTTTGATATGTCATATTTCTGTTTTCATTTGTTTCTAGGAATTTTTTTTATTTCTCCTTGATTTCTTCAATGATCCATTGGTTGTTCAGTAGCATGTTGTTTAATCTCCACATTTATACAGTTTTCTGGTTTTCTTCTTGTAATTCATTTCTAGTTTCATTGTGATCAGAAAAGATGCTTGTTATGACTTCAATCTTTTTTGAAATTTTTGAGACTTATTTTGTGGCCTAGCATGTGTTCTATCCTGGAGAGTGTTCACGTGCACTTCAGAAGAATGTATTCTGCTGCTCTGGGATCAAATGTTCTGCATGTATCTATTAAGTCCATCTGGTCTAAAGTGTCATTTAAGGCTTCTGTTTCCTTATTGTTTTTTAAATGACTGAATGTTCAAGAAATAGGAATTAGATCTCTAACCAACTCCATTCACAAAAAGCAGATTTCCAAAGTAATAATATAAGTAGTTTTTAGTCTATAAAAATGGTAAGATAAAATACAGAATAGTTTTTATAATCTTGGATTGGGAAAGACCTTTACACATAGGATAGAAAATCTATATGCCATAAGAGAAAAAATGAAATTTTTAATTTCATAAAATGTAAAAATTTTTGCAGATACACAAAAAGGATAATGGCAAAGATACATGGTCAATTCCTTCATGAAAAAATAAATACAAATTAAAACAACAACTTTATACTTTCACCAAACTGGCAAAATTTTTTCAAGATAATTGATGTCCAGTATTGATGGTTAGACAGATATGAAGTAAAGAACTCACATAAACTGTTGATGTAATGAAATGCACATATATTTTGATTTGACAATTTAATTTCTATGAATCTATCAAAAATACTCAAATACATACACAGGAAGCATGTATAGGAAAGACCATTTAAATTGTTTGCAACAACAAAATATTAGAAAATAACTCAATATTCTTTAAAAGGGGAAAGGATAACGAAATTATAGAACACCCAGACACTGAAATACTTTCCAATTAGTAAAAAAGAATGAGATAGTGTTTACCTATAAATATGGAAAGATCTTAAGGACATTTTATGCCAAGGAAGTTGCATATCAATTGATTTTATGTATATAATACAATATATATGCAGACATATAAGAAGAGAGAGAAGTTACATATTTTACTCTGTATTTGTTTCATGTAATTCTTGGTTTGAATTTTTACATTGGGAATCTATTCATTCATGACACATGAAGCTAAAAATGTAAAGTGAAAAGATAAGATTCCTTATGATTTAGAGCAGCTCTATGTAAATATAGTTATTTTGTCCAACTTTTAAGGTCACACTTAAGAAGAAAAAATGGGCTAAAAGTAGAATATGGAACCAAAAATACGTATTCCTTAGATTAAACTAAGTGATAGATTTTCTTGGTAAAGCTCAAGAATGTGAATGATTTCATTCTAAGCACAACTCATTGAACTATAGATCAAGTAAAGTGCATCTTTATTTTGGAGGATAAGATAGGGAGAGAGCACCCAGGGTTCTACCCAGCCCTGGTTAATAGCCTAGTTATTTTTACAGTGTGTTCTAGGGAATAGGATAGCCTGACTCCTAGAGACCACTCAATTAGAAAGGAAACAGAAAAATGAATTTCCCCATCTGAATATATTTCTTGTACTTAATGGAAATACATGTTAGGATAAATAAAGAAGAAAAGCAGATGTGAGGTCTGTAAAGCCAGGTGTGGAGAAACTGCTAGGTAGCATGAAAACTAGAGAGGAAGACTACGGAATCAACACAAAGCTAGAGGAGATATTTGAGAAGCAGTGAATGAAATCTAAAACAAAGAGTCATACCAACTTAAAACAATTATTTGAATTCTGATAATGTAAATAAACTGATGGAGACAATACAGACACACATAATTTCCCAGCCATCCACCAAATGTTCAAACCAGAAATTGGAAGTCATTTTTTATATTTCCCTTCCCTCACCTCTACTTCCAGCCCATTATTACAAGAAAAATTATTCCATCAATCCAACCATCATAGTATCTTTCAAATCTTTTCACTGCATTCTACCTTCAGTGCCTCCAGCCTAGTGTCACCACTGTCTCATCTTACCAGAACAGCCACAGTGAACTCCTAATTCTTCCAGCCCATCCTCTTGTCCTTCTAACTCATTCATATAGCAATCAGGGTGATCTTTTAAACTCTTAAGTAGTCCTGTCCCTTTCTGTTTGAGAGTCCTTACCTTCCAGGGCTGCCCTGAAGTAATTCTGAAGACAACAGAAACTTGCCATGCCCTCCCTCCACCTCCTCTCCATCCTCATTCTTCTTGTTCACTAAGCCAGTTTTGCTTCCTTTATCTTCTTGCATCCCTCCCCAGAGCCGTCATACTCACTTTCCCTAAATTTTTGCCTGATTGAGTCTTTCTCATTATCTAAGCCTCAACTCAAATATTTACCAATAGATACTTCCTGGAATACGCAATCTAAAGTAGTCCTTATATCCATCATTTTGGTCTCTGACCTTTTCTTTTATAGTGTAATTATATATCAAGGTGTAATTATATATTAATCTTAGTGTATGCATGTTTAATGTACATCTTCTTCCCCACCATATAGATTCCAAGAGGTCAAGGACTATGTCTACCTTGTTCTTACTTAAATTCCCAGTGCGTACCCTAGTCCTTAGCATGCAGTAGGTGTTGAGTAAATAAAGGTAAACAGCCCAGCATACTCACATCCAGAAATATTTTGACAGGACAGATGCCTAATGAGATAAAGATTAATAAGAATAACTATTATTTATGTGATTTAAAGACAGAAATGATATAGGGATAGATACAGGGCCCCCTAGGGAGGTCATATGTCTTTCCCAGACACTCAGTGTGTTAGAAGTCAACATGGCCACCATGTTTGCTCTTCACTTATTGGGTCTTGAAATGATTTTTCAGTACACCCACGGTGATTAACAACTGACTCATACCAAATAAACCCATGACAGATTTATGTGTAGATTACATTGCCGACTCACTAATTTATAATAAAATATATAACTGTCAAGTCAATCTGATCCTCAGTCTTTGTTTAGCTCAATAACTCCCTGTCGGAGAGAGATGGATAGCAAAATTATATGCAAATGATAACTGCAGCTCAGAAAAGATTTCTGGGCACAAATTACTTATGCAACTGAAAGTACTAACATTTTAGACTAAGTCACCACTACCTTATACCTGGATTCTTATAGTAGCCTCTTAACTGTTCTCTACACTTATCCCTCTAAAAGCTATTAAGCAAATTGCAGCCAAAGTGTTTCTTTAAAAACATTCATCCAATCACCTCACTCTTCTATTTAGAACCCTTCAGTTGTTCTCTTTACATTAGAAGGAAATCCAGCCCCTTATTCATGGTGGCTCAGTGTGTTCTGGGTCCTGCCACCTCTCCGATCTCATTGGATGCCCCTCTCCCCAGCACTCTAGATGCCCCAATACACTGGTGTGCTTTCATATTGACAGACTGTGTAAATAAATGGACAATGGCCAAGCCAAACATAAAAATAGAACTCTGACCAACAACCTGCAAAAACCAGCCCAGGAAATCAACTCATTATCTACAGTAACCGGCCTAGAAAGCTGGTCTTCCTCCTATGAGTCAGACTTATAGGAAGTAAGACCATTACCTCTAAAAACTGATCCAAGAAACCAAACAATAACCCCTCAACAAGTGGACTGAAACGACCAAGACTTATTAATAGCTAGTAGTCTTTGCATCTCTGCCAAAACGTAAGTGACATTGGCTGACTCCCTTGCTGTAGCAAACTTGGAATAAATGACTTTTGCTTGTTCTCTTTGGTTGGTCTTTGTTTATTTCCACAAGACCCTTCACTGTAATAAGCTGCTTCCTTTCTTGGAGACTTTCTAATCCTGTTTCATTTGCCTGAAATATTTCTCAATCCTTCAGATGGACAACTCCTTCCTGTTTTTTAGATTTCTGCTTGTATATTGAAGGCAACTTCTCCGATCATTCTTTTTAAATACTCCCATGGAAGACTCTTTTTTTTTGGTTTCATGATAGCACTTAACACAACTTGCAATCATTTTGTTAATTTTTTTGATTTACCTGTATTCTACCTATCATCACTTAGAAAGAAGCTTTATGGAGATAGAGACTCTCTCTCTCATTCACTATGATCCTTGAAGACCCTAGAATAGAACCCAAAAAAAGAAAAGGTACCAAAGAAGTGGGTTTCATGAGTGAATGGGTGAACAAATGTTTGCACACCTATAGGAAATGTAGACCCCAGGTAAGAAAAAATTGCGCCTAGCCACCCATTAAAATAACTAGATGGTGGATGAGTCTGCAGTGCTGCACTTTTGCCGGCTTCCCTTAGACCCAATTTGATACAGAACATCCCACTTCAGAGCAGTGGATGAAAGAGAGGCATGGCCCGAGGATGCATGGCTAGATCTCAAAATCTCACCAAGTCTATGAATCTCAGACATCTCTAGCTATCAATCATTAGATCCCCCAGGCCTTTCCAGAATCCAACTCTCAATGTCAGCTGCTCCTGTGCAAGCTGCTGAGACAAAAGGTTGAATTTGGTGACTTAACAAAACTTGTGAGGCCTTGTCCTTGAAGGCATTTTCAAATTGAAACTTTGGCCACAACTTCATTTTAGCCAAGTCTATCAGTCAGAGTTTATCAGAGAAAAGGAACCAAGAAGAGAGAGAGAGATACAAAGATATAGAGATATACAGTTGACCATTGAATAATACAGATTTGAACTCCATAGGTCTAGTTAGACTTGGATTTTTTTCAAAACATATTGTATAGTACTATAAATGTACTTTCTCTTCCTTATGGTTTTCTTTTCTTTTTTTTTTTTAAATTTTATTTTTATTCTTTGCCCAAGGGGTACAGGTCTGTGAATCATCAGGCTTACATCTTCATCTCTGGGAAACCTGTTTTTCCTCTTAAGGCTTTCAATTGATTGGAGGAGGTCCACCCACTTTATGGAGGGCAATCTACTTTACTTAGAGTCGACTCACTGTAGATATTAATCATATCTACAAAAATACCTTCATAACAATATCTGGACTAGTGTTTGACCAGACACCTTGGTACCATAGCTTAGCCAAGTGGACACATAAAATTAACTTTCAAGGTTTCAACTTAAATTCCACATTTTTCAAAGTAAAATTATGTCATCCCTCTACTGAAAACTGTGTGGGGCTTGCAATCATGCTTAGTTTAAATTCCCACTTCTCTACTGTGATTGAAAGGCCCAACCTAATATGATTCAACCCTCATCTCCTGCTGTCCTATATGTTACTATCCTACAGCCACTCTGTCCTTTGACCACCTAGGTCGTGGCAAGTTTTGGCAATTATAAATTAAGCTGCTATAAACATGCATGTGCAGGTTTTTGTGTTAACATAAGTTTTCAACCCCTTTGGGTGAATATCAAGGAGCATGATTGCTGGATCATATGGTAAGAGTATGTTTAGCTTTGTAAAACAAACAAAAAAAATACAAAAAAAATTAAAAAACAAAACAAAACAAAACAAAAAAAAACAGAAAACTGCCAACCTGTTTTCCAAAATGACTATCATTTTGCATTCCCACCAGCAATGAATGAAAATTTCTGTTACTCGACATCTCGTCAGCATTTAGTAATGGGAGTGCTTTGGATTTTGGCCATTTTAATAAGTTTGTAGTAGTATCTTGTTGTTATTTTAATTTGCAATTCCCTAATGCCATATGCTATTGAGCATCTTCTCATGTGCTTACTTGCCATCTGTATATCCTTTCTGATGAGGTATCTATTCAGGTCTTCAGCCCATTTTTTAATTGAGTTGTTCATTTTCCTATTGTTGACTTTTAAGAGTTCTTCGTGTATTTTGGATAACAGTTCTTTATCAGTTATGTCTTTTGCAAATTTTATCTCCCAGTGTGGGGCATGTGTTTTCATTCTCTTGATGGCCTGTCTCTGAAGACATTTTTGGTCGTCACAACTTGGGGGCTGCTCTTGGCATCTAGTAGGTAGAATTCAGAGATGCTACAAAATGTCCTACAATGCACAGGACAGTTCTTCACAATAAAGAATTGTTCCACCCAAAATGCTAACATAGCTGAGGTAGAGAAGCCATGACCCAGATAATTTCTTGGTTGAGATGGATGGACAGACTGTTGAAGTCACTGCCTGCGATGGAGCCCAACAAAGGTAGGGACTTTGTTTTGTGTTCCTCATCTCCATATTTCAGCATTTCTGTCAATGAAAATTTGATGAAGTCTTTGCAGAGTTTTGAGCAAGGAAAGATTTAAGCCAGACTAGTTTTTTAAAGGAACGCTCCAGCTGCCAGATTGAGAAAAAACTATAGGGGGAGCAAAAGCAGAAGCAGTGAGATCAGTCTGGAGGCTGTTGAGTAACTCAGGCAAGACCGGGTGATACCACAACTTTGGTGGTAGCCATAAAGGTGGTGGGAAGTGGTCAGAATCTGGATATTTTCTTCAGATAAAAACTAAAACATTTTCTGAATAATCAGATATGAGGAGTGAAAGAAGAAAGGGAGTCTATTATCAACTAAGATGGGGAAGACTGAGGGGGAGCTGGTTTTGTGGTAAAGATGAGGAGTTCATTTTTAGACATGTTGATTGAGACGTCTTTATTAGATAGCCAAGTAGTGAGATCTAGTAGGCATTTGTCATAATAAATCTCTGAAAATAAGCTTGTGGGAGCCATCAGCATGTGGAGAGTGAAGCCATGAGATCGGAGTAAATCAATAAGGGAGTGAGTGTGAATAGAGGACAGAGCCCAAGACTGAGCCTGGGAGCATCCTGGCAGGAAAAGCTCTGGAGAAGAACAGGACCCAGCAAAGGAAAAGAAGCAGCAGCCATGAGGAAGGCAGAAGGAAGAAACAAACAATGGTGGAATCCTGGAAAGTAAGTGAGGAAAGTGCATCAAGACAAAATGATCCATGGTGCCAAATGCTGCTGAGACAAGTCAAAAGAGCCAAGAACTGGCCACTGGCTTAAGTAACATCGAGACCCCTAGTGACCTGGACAAGAGGAGTTTCAGTGGGGTTGTGGGATGAAAGCCTGGTTGGATGGGTTAGAAAGGACCTGGAGGAGGGCAGTGGGTGAGAGTGAGTAACAATAACTCGAAGACTTTGCTGTAAAGGGGAGCAAACAAGGCACTATGGATAGGAAAAGACAAGAGAAGTCTTTCAGTAGGGGGGATTACAGCAGAAGAACCCAGTAGAAGGGAAAATGATGATGAAAGAGAGAGAGGAGAGAATTGCTGGGGTAGATCAGAGCAGAGGGGATTGAGTGCAGGAAAAAGGTTGTCTTTACACGGAGCTTGGCTAGATCGCTGTGGTGAAGGGCTGTAACAGCATGTGGAAATGTGCTATCTGTCACACTTGACATGCTGGCTGGGACACTGCAGAAGGGCTGGTTGCCTTTATAGGACCAGAGTAGGCAGAAGTCAATGTTGCTGTGAAACTTGTCCCTCGGTAACTTCAAATATTCCTTTGTTAATGCATTCAGAGATCTATGTGGAGGTGACCATTTCCTTCATGAAAAGGTAAAGGACATATATGTTTCCACATTGACTCCCTCAGACAGACAGACACCCCAGTGGCATTTGAAGCAATCATCTAAGACACTCTCTGTGTCTGGCTTCTAACGTACTTCTCTCCCATTTCCATACTGCCAAGATCCTGCCCTTTGTTTTGAACTTAAATTTTGGCCCTTTCTCTAGCTCTTTGGAATTGGCTCTGCATTCTGGTTTCTGGTTGGGTTTCAGTATTTCCTACTAACTTTGGCTAGGACTCAACCCCTTAGCTCCTGGCTGCCTTGAGCTGCATGACCTGCTATTTCCAGCTCTTTGAAACCGAGTCCCTGATTTGGCTTACTTGGCTAATGCCCCAGCTTGGATCTTCTTTATCACCCCTCAAAAGGGAATAGATACATCCAGTGACAGCTGGGATTTTGTGGTGAAAACAAATTCAAAACAGCAAAGTGAATTACCACTGATAATACATATATAGCTGTTAAGAATACTGTGGCCCAGGCTCATAAATCAATAACAGCTGAAAGTATCCTACTGATGAAACAAATCCATGGGATGCTGTGGTAGGCAGAATTCTATGATGGTCTCCCAAATTTCTCATTCCTTCCTAAGTGTTCACATCCTGCAGTCTCTGGAACTGTGAAGAGGATGGATTTCACTCCTGTGATGAGGTTATGGTATATGGCACAGTTGACTGTTACAAAGGGAGATTGTCCAAGTGGCACTGAAACAGTCACATGAGCCCTTTAAAAGCAGAGTTTTCCCAGCTGGTCTTGAAATAACTCAGAGGTTGAGAACATAAGAAGGATCCCAAGGACAAGCCATTGCTGGCTTGAGGATGCAGGGAGCCAGGTCTCAGAATGGCAGGCAGCTCCTACAAAATATGTATGAGCCCCAGCTGACAGCCATCAAGGAATTGGGGACCTCAGTCCTACAACCATAAGAAATGAAACCTGCAACTAGAATGAACTTGGAAGTAGATTTTTACCCAGCTCCATCTGGCTGATTGATTTTAGCTTTATTAGATCCTAAGCTATGTCATTTTTGACCTACAGAACTATGAACTAATAAATGGGTATTGTTTTAAACCTCTAAATTTGTGACAACCTGTTACACATCAAAAGAAGATGAATGCAAATGTCATAGATGAGTAGCAGTAGGTGCTTGGCAATAGGGTTTACAAATCTTATTTATTCATTTATTTGAGAGAGAGAGCAGCGGCAAGAGAAACTCAGGCAGACTCCACACCGAATGCAGAGTCTGGCACAGGGCTTGATCTCAAGACCCTGGGATCAGGACCTGAGTCTAAACCAAAAATCAGATGCTTAACCAACTGAGCCACCCAGGCACCCTGGCAATTGGATTTTAGAATGCCTTTCCAGAAAACATAGCCTATGGAGAGGAACTCCAGAATGTTCCTGCAGCCTCTGGGAGAAGCAAATTCTACGTTTATCCTCTACTTCAAGCCCTCAGTCCCTGTGGGTTTATTTCCTTGGTTAACACTCCCTCTTCTCTCTTTCCTGCTCTGTCAGCTGAGATGGACATTTGACATGTTTGGGCTTTTGTTTCTCACATGGATGCTGCTACTCTTTGAATTATCCTTGATTCCACACAAGGACCAGAATAGCTCCTTACCCCCAACCACTCTTCTTCTCCTTTCCCCACCCCAGGACAGGACTAATGTTCTTTAAACTCTGAATCCCAGTCTGAACCCAGTACACCACATCAGGCGATGGGGCAGGTAAATGAGACTGCCCAAGCCTTGCTTTTATAGAAGGAAAGCATTGCAAATATGCAGTTGCATTGCAAAGTCTAGAACTCCAGATTTGGTTTTTGCATGAGGTTCATTACTTCCTTACTTTGAGAGGAATTAATACCAACAGTATTGATGTGACAGCCCAAAATGGTGACACTGGATGTTCCAAATTTAATTTTTTCCTTTACCTTGCATATCTGATGTTTTGAAATGACATAGAAATTCTTTAGGCTTTATATCTAAAAATAGACCTTTAGACATTCATAAAACCCTAAAGTTATATACTTATATAATCCTAAAATTACAAAATTAATGATTTTTCTAATTCCATTGGGTTATGCTACAACTGGACCCAGTGGAGAAGTCTCTATACATTTGGCAGCACCCCATCAGGCTGCCTCCTGATGGCTCCTCCCTTAACAGAGGCACCACTGAATCCATGGCAATCACACTAATTTCTACCCAGTGAAAATTTCCTGAGTCCCTCCTACATACCAGGCACTATACACAATGTTAGAGAGATCTGCCTCCCGAGGCTCTGTTGTCCATGGGCTAACGGGAACTCATCATAAAATAGCACTAATGAGGAAATGGGGATTTTTGTGAGCTCTATGAATATGGTAGTGGCAGTAAAGACCCATCAGGCATACTGAATGCCTGTTGTGCTTCAGACACCCTGCTAATGCCAGAAATGCCACAGACAGAGAAAAAGTCCTCTTAGTTCAGGACAGTTTCTTTGCTGTTCTTGCTCTGGGGAAAAGCCTTTGAAAACTTCAGAATGGTCTTTAAATGGTCTCAAGATTTTACGGAAGGTATCCTGAGGACGTGTTCTCCTCTAAAAGTGAAAGTAGACCAGTTGGCCTGGACGGGACCAGCACAAATAAGCCAAGAGATTTCCAGTAAATACATGGCTGGGGATTTGGGTAAGCTCCAAGCCCAAAAAGCCTTCGTCAGAGGCATCAGAAGAAAGCAGGGATTGTACCTATGAACATTGGAGCCTAATCAATAAACCTCATCTAGACAAAGGTGTTTAAGGAGAAGATGATCTGACTGGAGCTTAAGAACAGGATATTATAATAGAGGTCAAGAACTTGTTCATGTTAACCTACTACGGCCAATGAAAACAGAGAGTCAAACCACTTAGAGAAATATAAGCCACTGGGAGACAAGAGTGACTTTCTTTCCTGGTCCATATGAGGTCTTAAAATGATCTCACTTTCTTTATTTCTAATTCTAATCTTCTGATTAATATTTTGACTCGGGTATCAGAAATTAGAGTCTGGATTCCAGGCAAGTTATTAAATGGGAAGTTATTTAGACATCTGTCATTCATAAATTCGATTAACATAAGACAACCCCAGAGAAGTTGAATTGTCAACTTACAAAAGATCTTACAAGATGGCAATACCTAGGCACAGTCATTTCCCAGGGTCTGGTCCACAGATCTGGAAGAACTGGAGAGGAAATGAATTAAAGATTTGAAGTGAAGCAGCAGAAGCTGGGAGAAGGGGATAACGCCCAGTATTACCATCCCAGGGACACTTTTGAGAGCTCGTTCTGTCCCTTTCTATGATATCTTTGTGACTTTGCTAATTGCAAAAATCCCCAAGAGAAAATTCTTTTAAGGTAGGATTACTAGCAAATAATAGGCCATGACTGACATTGACTTCCTTCTTAGACTCTTTAGTGTTCTAGAATATCATGAGACTTCTTGCCCCGGAACATGCCGATAGAACGCAACTCTTGAACGTTATGCTGGTTGATTTGTACAACAACTTCTTTTTTACAATGGTTTTTCTTCCTAAAGAATTGCCTCTCCACATCCTTGAATTTGCAATCAGAAAATTGAATCTATCCCCATGGAGCCAAAGGCAGAGTTATCTGTGTTGATCTGCAAAACCTCTGAATGATGTTTTCCTTGTATCCTCCTGACCTATTGGAAGCCTGCTGTTTAGAGGCAGTGTTTATATTAGAAACAACTGCTTTGATATCTCTGGCAGGGAGTGAAGCTCTCTTACTGGCTACAGTCTTCCCTTGGGTGCCCACAATGAATAATTTAAGTGGCATTTTGGGGGGCATGCATTCTAAATAGAAGAATGATCTGAAATGTCTCCCAGATTTCAATGTTGATTTAAATGACTACAACATAAGAGAAAGGCTTATTGCAGGCTCTGAATTCCATCTCATAGGTATAATTGATGGGACTTACCCACAGTATGCTTTTTAAAAATATCTTATTTTTAACTGTGGTAAAAAACATAAAACATAAAGTTGAGCATCTTATCCATTTTTAATTATATGGTTCAGGGACATTAAGCATATTCACATTTTTGGCCAACAGATCTCTAGAGCTTTTTTATCTCTAGAGATTGCAAATCTGAAACTCTGTATCCATTGAACATATTCTCATTTCCCCCTTCCCCTAGCCCCTCGCCACCTCCATGCTACTTTATGCTTCTATGAATTTGACTACATTAGATAGCTTGTACAAGCAGAATCATACAGCTTTTGTCTCTTCGTGACTGGCTAGCACCACTTCCTCACACCAGTTCCTCCGCTGTGCATTCAAGTTGAGAAGCAGCAGCAGATGTAATTTTGTCATCATGATAACAGTGAACATGGACTTCAGTGCTGTTCAATGCGCTAACAACTTCACGTTCAGGATCTTGGTTGGTCCCCACAACAGCCCTTAGCAGTAGATATTCTGACTATCTCCATGTTACACATGAGGACATGGGGCTGTAAGACTAGAAAGGTTGAGTCACCAGCCCAGGGTCACACAGGTAGCAGGTGTCATTGTCGGCATCCACAGCTGGTCAGAACACTCAGTCGGCACTCTGAACCACTAGACCCCACTACTCCTCAATGATGTCCGTAATTTGCCAGAGATACAATGATCTTCTCTTCCAAATTTCTGCGTTATCTCCTTGAGACAAGATAGATGTCGTTCAGATGAGTACCCTTGTTATGCTAATATCCAGTTTTGCAGTATCTTCAAAGCAGTCATCAGAAGACAAGGTTTACCCAAATTTTTTCAAGGAAGCTTAATAGGGCTAGTGTAGCAGATGTTCCAGATCTTCCATGCATCCAATCTCATCTGTATCAGCAGTGGATGGTTTGGCTCCTGACAGCTACTCTCAGTTGTTCTGAGTGACACTGTCTCTGTCACCCAAAGCATGCCAGCTCATCCAACCAGCTTGCAGGACAGCTAGGAACACTGGGGATCTACCAGCAGGGATGAGAGTAAGGGGATAAATGTCCCTGCTACCCTGAGCATTACTCCTCCCCTGCGTCCCTTCCTCCTACCATTTCTGCCTCTCCCACTGCCCTCATTTTCACCTCTTGGGATGACTCAGTAAATGACCCCCAAGTTCTTGTCTGGGTATGCTGAGGAACCCAAACCAAGACATTTAGCAAACAACGCCAGCTACTGCCCAGTTTGTTGTTTTTGCTGTTGCTGTTTTTAAAAGAATTGCATCCTCAGAAAAGTGGTCTGTTGGAGTATCAAGGGATGTGCTTTGCTGACCATGGGCCATTGGGCCAATACGACCGGGCTAGGAAGTGCAGAATTCACAAGGAACTGGCCAGCCTTATACAGTAGTCCCTGGTACACAGAGCAGACACCAGATCATTTTAAACAACAAACAGCACAACTGAAATTGGAGCTGAAGCATATGTGTCATTGTTGGCTCTTTACAGAATAAATGAAATGCAAGCTGAGCAAATCTAAAAGGCAAATCATTTCCTCTCTCTTGGAGTAAGCCACCTGTGGGGCTCTGTTTATTGGTACTAAGAGCACCATAAGTGGTTATACAATGGGTCTCCGTGTATTTTCTATGTCTGTTACAACGGAGCTAGACCCAGCATTCAAGGGAAAATAAAACAGTAAATGCATAGTACAAATCGATTTTATTAAAGAAACATTTCTCTCCATCAAAAGGGAAGTAACCGCATCGAACTCATTAGGAAACGGTGAAAATATTATTTTGTCGCAGTCCTGAGCAGCTGCTTCTAGTCTCAAGGATTAATTGGAAGTCAATCAATCTTAAACAATCAAGCAAGTACCATGTTGAACATCACCTTTAATAAGCCATCCTATGTAGGTCACCCTACAGAAACATGGCATCCAAACCTCCACGTAGCATAAGAAAGAAGGTGTTTCATGGTTCAGGTATGTAACCTATGCTAAACCCATGAAATGTGGCTCAAGAAACTCACAAGCGAGTATCAACTGCTCAAACCAAGTACAATAAAGTAATTCCAGAATGAAATTTAGTGCTTTCATTTTCTCAAAATAAGTTAGTTTCCAGGGGAAAATATGAACAACGGAACAAAGACAAAGACAAGTAAAATATGGGATGGTTCCAAGTGATAGCAGAAATTTTTTGTTGTTGTTTTTTTTTAACGAGTCAACACCAGATAGAAAATTACCATGGCATCATATGCACTGAGAAATTTCCCTGAATCTCCTCCTGCCATGACAACAGCCGAAAAAGAATTACAGAAGATTAGGATTAATCACAAGGTAAAGTCAAAATGAGTGATTCTCTTCCCTTCCATGATAGCAAGCATATAAACAACAATGAAAGGAAAAACAATGCTTTGAGAAAGAAGAGAGTTAGGAGTTTCCTACTTTAGTTTGAATGTTTCCATTGGAATGAAGTCAGAAGCACTCGCTTTGTTTATCTACAGTCTTATCTATCTCTAGGTGTCAGTCTTCTCTATTTTTAAAATAGAAGACTATTGAGCATAAGGATTGTGATTTACTTACAGGCAACACAGTGAAATTTGGTGTATAAATCTAGAAACAATTTTCTTTGCAATGACCTGAAGAGTTACTGACTAATTTTACTCTCTAATATGCAATGCTGAGTCATTATTGGAATGCATGCGTTTGAGAATGTGGATGTTCTGAACACATCCCGACTTGAAGGGGCACCGTCCCTAGGCTTGGACAACACTTGGGGGTGTCACCTACCACTGAGTGAGGCCTGCCAGTAGAGCAGAGAGGGAGTTAGTAGAACTTTGCCCTGGACAGCTATCAGGGAACAAACCATCAGATAGATAGATAGATGATAGATAGATAGATAGATAGATAGATAGATAGATAGATAGATAGACAGATAGATAGATATGGCCAGTTTTGTCAACCTTTGGGTATTGACATTTTAAATACTTGAGCTTTATTAAAAAAATATAATGTGACACCATTTGAGTGTTTAAAACAATGAATGTAAGAAGTGTTAGAAGTGAAAAATGAGAATTAAGCTTTTTCTCAGTGAGCTTACACACCAATAGAGAAAACATATTATCCATTTCTTACGGAAAGTGATAGGTAGGTAGAGAGAGAGAAAGATAGATAGAGAAAGGAAGTTAATTAATCCGGAGGTCGGAGTCAAAGTACAAGAGAAGAGGATCCTCCTCGATTTCTGGCCCAAGTTACTATGCAACCATTTGCTGAGGTGGGAATGGGAATGGCCCCACACAGGAACGAGGATTCAGCAAATCATGATGAGCTCATTTATGAGTTGCTGTCAATGATTATGAAGATGGTGTGGAATATGTGGCTTTAAAATGTCCCTAAAATTGACATGTTAAAAAAAAGTCATTGAGGAGATCAGTCGGTTAAGAGTCTGCCTTGGGTTCAGGTCATGATCCCAGGGTTCTGGGATGGAGTCCCACACTGGGCTCCCTGATCAACACAGAATCAGCTTCTCCCTCTGCCTCTGCCCCTCCCCCCTTTCATGCTCTCTCTCTCTCAAATAAATAAATAAAATCTTTAAAAAAATTCATTGATGTTAGCGTGCATTTTGGGCATTTGGCTTATTGTTATAAAATGCAATGAAATCTTTCATACACCACACACACACACACACATTCCCACATGACCACTGTCTGAGGGACACTGTGTGTGTAGTTCAGCACAGGGAACTGTTTGTCCCCTCAGAGCACAGCGGAGCTGTTCTAACATCCTTGTCTTTGCGGAATGTGGTCATCTTGTCTGTGGTCAGAGGACCATCTATTTATCGCCTCTCTGACCACCTTGTCACCACGGCTAAAGCAACCGCTTATCTCTTGGGCACTCCACTGAGTTTTTTTTCTTTCTTTCTTTCTTGACCAGTTCGTTAGCAGATCTTTATTGTTTCTTGGCCTTTAATTCGACACAGAAACAAATACAAGTTGGCCTTTTCTCAATATCCCCATCCACCACAGGGCTCCACGGGACCCATGGTGGCCATGGCGCCCTCAGCTCTCCTCAGTGAGGTGAGAGCTGTGAGCCCTGAGCGCTCAGCCCCGGCCTTCTTGCCTCTGGAGGCTGGGCTGGGCGGTTTTGTCCTGACCATTCCCAATTCCAGTCCCTTCAGAGGTCTGAAGTTGCCAGCTGTCTTGACTTCTGAGAAACAGGCTAAAGGCAAGCCTGTTCAAATATAAAAGTTATTTTTTTTTTTTACCTCAGCTCCTGCCAAGAAGTTCTTGAAACGATGATTTTCATGCCATAACAAATCTGAAAAAAATAGCAAATAGATCTTACACTCGCTTCCTATTATGAAGGGATTTGGATGCCGTGTTCATAAGGCTGTGTTCTGAAGGCACAGAAAAACCCTAGAAGGTTTTGGATAGAAGATGACAGCCTGCCTCTTTGTCTCGCTCCTCTTAAAAGAAGCTGGCTTAGGAGATCTCAGCCTGAGATGGAAACGCCGTGCTCCGGCCTCCATTGTTCCTCTGAAGTGGCTTCATGACGCCCCTGGTTTCCGCAGGAATCAAGAGGATGACCACTCCAGAGGACAGTAAGCCTGCCCCCAAGTTGTTTTGTTGTTGTTGCTGTTTTCCATTTCATCTGCACGAGATCATTCCCTGAGTGTACCACGATCATCCACTTCTGGGTGTTCTCCCCATTTTTCTACTTCCTGTATGGCTCTCTCCCTCCGAGTGGACATGGGATATCTGATTCCTTTGCCATTCCGGCCCTATGGAAAACATTCCGACTTCCCTCATGTCAGTGGTCGTGTCACTGGTTAGATAACTTCACTATCGTTTCTGGCGTACAGCATGGGGTTATTGTATGTGAACGTCGCATGGACTTGCTCTAGTCATCCCCAGAAACTAGCAAGGGGCCCAACGCTTCTTCAACTCAGTAAGCATTTGTGGGATGTGATGGAACTCATTGGAGTAAATAAAGGTAACTTGGCTGATATTTTTCTTTCTTCAAGCATATCAGTTCCCGCGGGGTAAAGCCTTATTACCAGCATTATCGGACAAGAGACGGTGGACAATAAACTATCAGAGAAGCATACTCCAACTCCCTAAATTTCAGCATTGGTACCCCCTTCTACAGTGCCAAATGATAGATACTAAAAAGAGAGAACCAAAGGGAGTATCCGGGATTTACACAAAGTAAACATCAGGAAAAGAAATAATTTAAGTACTGATGGGGGAAAAAAGAGAATTATCTGTATGCTACCATTTAGTCCAGCTCATCCTACTTTTTCCAGAATCTGCCCCCCCTCCCCCCCTTTTTTTTGTATGGGGTTCTTTCTCCTGCATATCACAGGACAATTCTTGGTTAGATCTGTCCCTCGTTCGTCTGTCAGACACACCTCTCTTGGCCAGGTAATTAGTTTGGTTGGCGTACACCTGTTCCTCTGTATCCCGTTTCCCGTCTCTGGTGGTCTTTTTCTGCATACCCCGAAATTGCATTTTCTCTCATTTGCTCTCTGTGACTTTGTCAGTTTCCTCTGCTCTTTTGAAGTGTTATTTTCTGTATGATAGTTGGCCTTCTTTGTTTCAAATTGATTCATTGGGGAACTCCGTATTTTCTATATATCAATTTGAATACCGAGTTCAAACAACATATAGCAGAGTCTACCTATTGCTTTATACATGCTGCTTCAGAAATAATGCACTTGCTGGGGGGCCTGGGCGGCACAGTGTGTTAAGCATCTGACTCTTGGTTTTGGCTCAGATCATGATGTCGGAGCCCTGGGATCCAGCCCTACCTAGGGCTCCATGCTGAGCTTGGAGTCTGCTTGAGATTCTCTCCCTTTCCCTCTGCCCCCCTCTTCCTGCTCTCTCTGTGTAAAATAAATTTAAAAGAAAGGAAGGAAGGAAGGAAGAAAGAAAGGAAGGAAGGAAGGAAGGGAGGGAGGGAGGGAGGAAGGAAGGAAGGAAGGAAGGAAGGAAGGAAGGAAGGGAGGGAGGAAGGGAGGAAGGAAGGAAGGAAGGGAGGGAGGAAGGGAGGAAGGGGGGACACTTTAAATATCTTACAATTTTATTTGTCAGTTTTACCTCAGTAAAGCTAAGGGAAAATAATGCAATGTAGTTAAGTAATTTTAAATTTTAAGAGCACTTAGTACTCCTTATGTTTTAATGAACAATTATAAGTAATTTTAATCCATTTTTCCTAATTTTCATTCACATCGTTACATTATTTAGTTTAATGAAAGCCCTAAAATTGATTGAGTCCCACTAAACCTGGATCCCAGCCCTGGATCCATGCTTGGGGAATTCCTTTTGAATATAAATAATATATTTTTCATATTCAAAATCTTTAATCTATATAGAAGTTATTTTAGATTATGAGACAGGGTGGGAAATTTGCCTTTTCTTTCCTCAAAATGGTTTGCCAATTGCTTTAACACCATTTTTAAATAATATGTATTGTTTTCCTATTGCTAATAAAGATCATCTTAACATATATTAGGTTCTTAAGTATGCTTGGAGCCCTAGGATTTTTATCCTGTTTCATCATTGTATTTCAGTTTCACTTTTAACTATTATATTTTGATAATATATTTTGAAAAACAGGAGAGGAAAATCTCTTCTCAGGCTTAGTTTCCAAAATGATCATGGTTTTTGCAGTTTGTTTATTTTTGTTGTTGAACTTTGCTGTCACTCAATCATGTGTTGTGAAAAGAAGCCCACTAGAATTCTGATAAACTTGTATGTAACTCCACAAAAGCCGTTAACAATATCTAGTCTTCTGATCTGGCAACATCACTTTTTTGTAGTTGCCCTCAGAAAATGTTGTGAATGTTCTCCTATGGATCCTCTGCATTTCTAATTAAGTCTATGTCTAGGTAATTCACACTTGCTGTTGCGGTTGTGAAGGGTTCTCTGCTTGGTTATCATTGGTTATCATTGGAAAACTGATAGTTAATAGGTCTGTGTTGTGTGTTTCGCAAATGGCCATTTTACTAAGCTCTCTTATTTATTGGTGTAATTTTTCAACTGCAAATTGGTATCCACTTGATACTTTCTTTCATCAGAATATTTTGCAGCCTAGTTAGCTTTTCTCACTATATTGGCTAAGATTCCAACATCACAAAATAGCAGATAACTGTTTGTATCACTATTTATGACTTTATAGGAATACCCCTGAGAGACAGAGAGAGAGAGAGAGAGAGAGAGGAAAGTGGGGGGGAGGGAGACACAGAAAGACCCATCTGAGTATCTACATATTCATTTGCATTTATATTTGTGTATATGTATGTGTGAAGAAAAAAATACATATATATGAAAGGTTCAAGGAATATTCCTTCTCCTTTCTTTAAATACATTATGAAACATGGTTGTTGAACTAAAGTGGGGATTTTTAGAGGGCATCTATTGATATGATTTTTTTTATCATTTTTATCTATTACATTAAGAGATTTCTTGCTACATGATCCTTGATTCCAAGAATAAACCCTACTATAGTAGTAATTTGTTGTTCTTTTAATACATCTAGATGGGTGATATTTTATTTAGGATTTTTTCTCCTCTATAATCATCAGTGAAATTTAGCTGTAGTTTTCTTTCATTGTGATAATTTTATCAGGTTTTGGTATAAGGTTAAAATAAACTGGGAAGATTTCCATCTTTCTTTATGCTCTGGGACATTTTAAATTGCAAAAGAACGCTATAATTTCAGAGTTTAAAATAACATCCATAAAATCATCTGGTTTTGGCAAATTTGGGGGGATAATTATCTTTTTCAATTTTATTCATGATGGATCCTCTGCATATTGAGCCAATTTTGGTTATTTATATATTCCATGCTGACAATCTATTTCTTTATGATATTCTAACTCAGTCACATCAAGTTTCATAGAGAACTGGCTCCCAATGGTTTATCCTTGCACCCTATCAAGTAAAGATGTCTGAGTAAGCACCCCAATATACTTATTGAATAATTTCACATACTTACTGCATACTATATTCATGGGTTACATTCATTATAAAACCAGTTTGGTAATAGAAAAATTTTAAGGATAAGAGAAAGATGAAATAAGCTAATTGAAAGTAATTTTCCATTTTTGTAGCCCAATGAAAAAATTTTTAGTAAAAATAACCTTTTTATGCCTCTAAAACAGTCTTTTTTTTTAGTCTTGTTGAAATTTAATTGACATATAACGTTGTATTAAATTTGTGTACGATGTGTTGATTTGACACACACATTGCAAAATGATTAGCTAACACCTTCACGCATCACATAATTATCATTTGTTTTTTGTGGTGAGAACATTTAAGATCTATTCATTAGTAACTTTCAAGTATGTAATACCATATTATTAGCTATGATCACCCTGCTGTACATTGGATCCCCAGAAATCATTCATCTCATAACTGGAAGTTTAGACTCTTTGATCAGAATTTCCCCATTTCTCCCACCTCCCGGCATGAAATAGTCTTAATATTTTAGTAAGAGTCATGTGACTACATAAGCTTTTTTGTTATATTTTAATCTTCATGTAATACATTGTGATACAGAGATCAAAGGCCTTTCTCCAAATTCAATTTGCTTTGGTTTTTTCTGATTTATTTATTATGGAATTTGCTAACTACTGGCATTTTAAAAATAAAATGTAAATCACATTATATCCAGTGGCATCCCAATGCCATAACACTTTGACACCTACCACCGTTTTTTAAAATATATGAATCAGATTTTATTTAACAATAGGAAACTGTGTTTCATCCTTTTTTCCTTGGATTTATATTTCTATCCTGCTTCCACTATTCCCTCCCCCAGAGAATTTGTTTTAGTATATGTTTATTTTTGAAACTCTAGGTTTATCACCATTATTTTCTACAATAAAAATATGCACATAAATTAAAAGTTTAATTTTATAATTACCTGTGAATGAACATAAGTCTCTAAGTGTTAATTGCCTCTTGGGTAGAGCTATCATTGCAATTGTTAGTAGTACATAATTGGTCAAAACAACTTAACTATATTACAAATTTCCATAAATAATCATTAAACAATTTTTTTTATCATTGGGAAAAAAACCCTTAACGACATGAATAAGGATGGGTTATTTTGCTGTATTAAAGATAAATATTGCTTGTGGCTTGAATGAGACAGGGCTCACAGTGCTATTTATATATTTCATGTTTCTAGATGTAAGCCCCGAGAAACCTTGTTCATATAAATAGATAGGAATAGAAGTTTTATTTTAGCAATGCTGTTCAATTTGTTTAACCACTTCTGGATCATATGCCAAAAAGTCACCCACCGATGAAATTACTTTTAATAATCTATCTTTTGACAATTCTAATTCATTCTTCAATTTTGTTGAAAGCCAAGAATGGATGTGTTACCCAGTCATTAGAGTTCATTCACTTAGGCTTTATTGAGATCGACCAAATGATTATTATGTGAGTCAGCCTTTGCTGTGTAACTAACAAAATCTCAGTGGCGTATAACAAAAAGTGTTATTTCTGTCCCTGGCAAATATGTAGGTCAACCGGGGTAATTCTGGTCTGTTCTGTGTATTGCCTTTCAGGGTCTAGAATGAAGGTGCAGTGAGTATGTTCTCCTCCCATTAGTGGGCATGATATGTGCATCTTAAAACGTGGGCTCAGGTTTGGAACACTGCCCCCTCTGCCCACATTCCATTGGCCAGAGAATTCAGATGACCAAGCCCAGTTTCACTAGGGTGGGATGAACAGTCTTCTCACGGTCGATCTACGGGGTGGGGGAGTGAATGTTTGCTGACCAACATAATCTACCATGCCTATTCTTTTTGCTGTTGCTTTTTGTTTTAGATTTAATTTTTTCTTGGGGGCAACATGTTCAAAACAATATATTAAAAAGTGTTAGTAGATTAAGGCATAAGGGAGGCTTCTGAGACACTAGTTATGCTCTGCGCTTCACCAGCGTGGTGAAAAATACACAGGTGAGTTTAACGGGTGCTAATTCATGAAACTGCACACTCATGGTCTGTACGCTTTTTCTGCATATGTGTTATGCTTCAAATAAGAGCTTGTTTTTGAATGGGGAGTTCAGAAAGTTCTTTTTCATCTCAGAATCTTTTTCAAGATGGTATTTTTATAAAGATTCTTTTTACCCTTATCACAACCTTTAAATGTGTATTTTATTAATATCTCTAGAACTATAGATTTAGGGCGTTCAACTTGGGGAAAATGTCTGCTCTGAAACTTACATAGCAAAACCATTCCTTGTTTTCAAATTATCAAGTGAATCAGATTTAGAGTTATTTTGCATCAGAAAAACACTGCATTTTTCAGTTCAAATAAATATGTTAATCCTTATTTCAAAGAATGTTTATTTTTAAAAAACATGGCAAAGTAAACTATGGAATGTCTTTTGTCATATGGTTTACTAAAAGTGATTAAAATTAAAATTGGGTAGATTCAATATGATAAATTCATTCACTTTATAAGTTAAAAAATAAGAATAAATATATATACTTTTTAATATCTTAATTTCTAATAGTACAGTGCAGTGTATAGATAAAATGACTTTATTATGAAGGGAGAAGTAGAGTAAAATCATGATATCTATTAAATATTATACACATATATGTATTTAGACTTTGACATTGGTTTTTAGAATAACTAACTAAAAATCATGTGTAAAGATCCAAAAATAGCTTCATTAATTTTGTTCACACTGAAAATAAACATTTCCACATTTCATGAAAGAAGATTTTATATACTGCTAAACAATTATTTTAGAAGCTATCTTATTAATTTGAAATTTCGATGAAGTAGAAAAGAGTAAAAAAAAAACTAGAAGATGAAATATTTTTAAGATATGACTTGATATTCAAGCTTTAATCAATTACTGAGTAATGTATACCAAATACAAAAAGAAAAAAAAATAGTAGAACTCAAAATATTTGGACCCCAGTTCCTTTTAAAGCAAATAGTACCACTGACCTGCACCTGTTCTTAGAACATGCTTTTTTTCTAGTCAGTGAGTCTTGGGGATGAGTGTTGAGAATAGCCAAAAAAAATCGCTTATCTTTAAATAAATGAAAGAAAAAAGAAACGGTCATCTCAGCAACAATATGTCTTTCCAATGTCCCCTTTCCTTTGTCCCCTCTAACCTTTCCTTCAGAGAGTAATGCACTTTTTGACAATCTTTTGAGGCAAGACAGGAAGATTCTCCTCTTTCTGGAAGATCGGATTTCAAAACAATCTCCCATGAGCAAATGATTCTTGTTTCTGGTACACTGGCTGTACCTTGAAAAAGAAGTATGTATGAGAGAGGAAAAAACTAGAAACCCCATAGACTTCTATTGATTCATAGACTAATCATAAAAGGAAACTTACCAAAAAAATAGTATTTCCACAAGTCCCTTTGTTTGGTGTCCTATAAACCCTTGTTGACAAGGGGCCATGCACCCCCAGGGGCGTAAATCTTTCAGGGTAGTCTTAATGCTGTTCACCGAGCCTGTCTAGACTTCCTACTTTCCATGCTCACGCAGGCTCAGTGAGACTAACAGACTAGTTCTGGCCACTACATTGTAAGGGAAATGATATATGTCCTTCCAAAGCAGGAGCATTACGTTGCACTACAAGACCTTCCCGAGTTGTTTTTTCTTTCTGCCATGATGATTAGCAACCTTCCATCCACTGACTACCTGGGTCACAGAGTGAGGACCACATGACACAAAGACCCAAACATCCCCTAGTGGAAAGTACAGCATAAATGAGAAATAAACATCGTGTTTTAAGCCACTGAGATTTTGAAGTTTCCCAGACCATCCTAACCAATTCAACTTTCTTTTGTAAAATGGGACAAGGCTATTTTGAAAGGGAGATAAGTAAAAAGAAACCTACATTACACCAGGGAAGAGGATATAACAAAGTTATTCTCTGTATATTGTGTCCTTTAAACTATTCACATGGTATCCCCTTTTAAAAGTCTCTACTTAGCCCAGTGTGAAGACTCTTGATTTAAAAAAAGAAAAAAAATTCTTTTAAATACTTTGCCAAAAGGCAACTGGGGGGAATCTCTGTAGAACTCAAAGTATATTCATAATAATTCCTCAACTCATTTCAGAGAATTGTAAAGATTCTATTATTTTAAGTAATTTAGTCTGAATACCATTTAGCTAAGTATATATTAACCAAATATGTGCCAATACACTGAAAGTGAAAGAAAGCCAAGGACATCAATAACAACACAACAGGGTGAAACCCTGACCTCCCATCAACCTACCAAGGTGACACAAGTCTGACATACAGACTAAGTGAGCTTTATTAATAGAAAAGTTTATTCTCAAAATTTTATATTAAAAAAACATAAAAGTAGATTTTCCATGATTTTATTTGCAGGCCACTATGGACCATGCACGCATCCATATTGCTTTAGAAGAATATTCTCATTTTAGACAAGTATTCTCTTCTAAATTCAAATTAAATCTCTTTTAATCTGGGCTTAAGTATTCTATACTGCTACTAATTACAGATATTTGTATTTTTGTTCTTATTTTTCTTTTTTCTTTTTTTTTTTTAAAGATTTTATTTTATTCATTTGACACAGAGAGAGAGATTACAAGTAGGCAGAGAGGCAGGCAGAGAGAGAGGAGAGAGGAGGAAGCAGGCTCCCCGCTGAGCAGAAAGCCCGATGTGGGCCTCGATCCCAGGACCCTGGGATCATGACCTGAGCCGAAGGCAGTGGCTTTAACCCACTGAGCCACCCAGGCGCCCTGTTCTTATTTTTCTTAACTGACCTTGCCAGGTATTTATCAATTTCGTTGGACTGTTCGAGAAAGAATTTCTTGTGTTGGTCAATTTTTTATTCTTTTGATTTCTTACTACACTTTTACATTTAATAATTATTTCCATTCCTTTTCTTAGGTTCCTTTTGTTGTGATATTAGCTTCTGGAGTTAAATATTTAATTTCTTGTTGTTTTATTCTTTGTGGTTTAATGATAAAAAAGCATTTAAGATTTCAGTTACAAAAGGAATAAATTCTGGGGATCTAATGTACAATAAGGTGACTATAGTTCATAATCCTGTACTCCATACTTGAAATCCTAAGAGAGTAGATCCTATGTACTCTTACCACCCACACATAAAAATGTTAACTGTGGGAAGTGATGGGTGTGTTAATTAGTTTGATTGGGTCATCATTTCACAATGTAAATGTATATCAAGTCATCACATTGTATACCTTAAATATGTAGAATTCTTACTGATCAATTATATCTCAATAAAGCTGGGAACATGAAGCATTAAAGATGACTTTTTCTTTTTTTTAATACTTTATTTTTTTTTTAGAGAGACAGAGCACACAAACAGAGCAGGGGGCAGAGGGAGAGGGAAAGAGAGCATCTTAAGCAGGCTCCATGCTCAGCATAGAGCTTGTCACAGGGCTCAATCTCATGACTGGTATTCATGACCTGAGCCAAAATCAAGAGTCAGATGCCCAACCAACTGAACCACCCAGCCTCCCCAAGATGACTTTTCTCCTCAGAGTATAGCTTTCATTGTACTGATGATAAATGTTTTCATTATGGTCCATGTCTAAATATATTAATGTTTAAATTTGTGATTGCATATTTGATTTCTTTTTTTTACTCAAATGTCACTTAGAAAGGTGTTTTAATATTTTCACTTAGTTGGGTTTAAAGGAAGAAAGGTTTTGGGTTTTTTGTTTTTGTTTTTGTTTTTCAATTTAAATCTTGAGTCACACATACAATACTGTCATCACAAAACCTACTTATATCACTTCTGCTTTGGAGAGTTCATTAAGATTTTTCTCAGTTATTGATTTGGGAAAGAGGTTGTCATGGGTTCTGGATTTTGGGATCTAATCTGTAGTTCTTTCTCACTCGATCTAGGAGTCACACAATTTTAACAAAAATTTCCCTGATCCATCTTGAATTAGCCATGTTATGATTTATTGAGATCACTCTCAAAGAAAACTTCCATCCCCAAAGAACAAAATTCACAAAAACACCATCAGCAGTGGTACTGGTTCCTCTACTTCTTGGAACAGGACAGAATAGCCCCTAATTTCCTTGGAATTGTCACTCTAGTTGAGAGAAACAGCAGTATAGACATCATCCCCATTCCCGCCAGGCCATTTTGTTTCCTGTCAGACCCAGTGGAGGGTGGGAGAATGGATTGAAGTACTGATGTCCGGGACCACAGAAGTGATTGTACTAGTTAGTTGTCTCACCCACCCGTGGATCGTGACTCCCTTGTTGTGACCAGGGTCAGAGTGGCCTGGGAGATGGTACGTGGCACACTGCAGCCTACACAGGGCATGAATATTCTCAAAGATAGCTCTGTTGAAGGAGATAAAAATCCAGGCTCTCCAAAAACGCCTGCTCAAAAATGTCTTGATTAGTAATAACAGTAACTTTGATTGATTGATTGATTGATTGATTTGGTCTATTTTGTACCAGTAGGATGGAAGAAGTTGAGGTCCTTCCTTACCTAACATCCAACCTGGGAGAAGGAGTTTTGGCTGAACAAGCCTCATGTTTCCTTCTTAACAGATCACTATGGGGACCTGCTTCACCATGACTGAGGTCAGTATTCTGCCATTCTGTGGGTACTAGACAGGTAGGGGTATTCTTTCTTTCTAAGAGGCAAAGTTTTATTTGCATTTATTAAATCATCATTGCTAATTATATTATTAGATCCTTTATCTTCATACTTACATTGTTGCCTGCTTGATGGTATTGCTTGCCTCAACTCAAAGACTGAGTTGAGAATTTTATTTTAATGACAACAGTAATAATAGTTATGTAACAGATAACGGAGTCAATGTCAAAGTTATGAAACAGATAATGGAAAATGGAAACATCTTGACTTCAGTCCTCAACTCCTGAAATATTAACTCAATGTTGGAAGTTCTGGGTCATGTCTTCCATATCTTTATTACAAATATATACAAACAAATACTGAGATATTTGGTTTTATAATGGGATCCTGCTACAGATATTAATTCCACGATTTTCTTTGAAGGAAAATTTTTCTAGTATTCTTTATTTGTATATTTTATGTGTCACTATTTACACATAAAAATTTATGACTTTGCAAGTTTTACTCTATCAGTATAAAAGATCTATTTGGGTCCCACCTATGCTTATTATCATAAACTGATATTTTTAAGTTTTATTGAGACATAATTACATATCATAAAATTCATGTTTTAAATGTACGATTTAATGAATTTTACACAGTTTTGTAGCCATCACCAACATCTGACTTCAAAATATTTTCATTGTACTAAAAAGAAACCTCATGGAAATAATTCCCTATTGCCAGTCCCAGCCTTAAGCAACAGCTAATGTAGTTTCTGTCTCTAATTATTTATCTGTTTTTTGGACATTTCATATAAATGGGATCATATACTATGTATGGCTTCTTTTGCTGAGCACAATGTTTTCGAGTTTAACCATATTGTAGCTTTGTGCTTTTTTTATTGACAAATAGTACTCTTTAAATCTTTGCCTAGATTATATTGACCCATTTCTTTATTTTCACCTTTAAAGAAATACGAAATAAGAAATACTTGCAGGGCGCCTGGGTGGCTCAGTGGGTTAAAGCCTCTGCCTTCGGCTCAGGTCATGATCCCAGGGTCCTGGGATCGAGGCCCACATCAGGCTCCATGCTCAGCAGGGAGCCTGCCTCCTCCTCTCTCTCTGTCTACCTCTCTACCTACTTGTAATCTCTCTCTGCCTCGCTGTGTCAAATAAATAAATAAATAAAAATCTTTAAAAAAAAAAAAGAAATACTTGTAAACAATATGATTAAGTTTTATCTTTTATCCAGTTTGACAATCTTTTTTTAACAAAATAGTTTATTATCTTCACATTTTTGTTTTGATATAGTCACTTGCTTCTGCCATTGTGTTTTATGTTTTTTGCTTTATATCTGATACATTCTGTTATTTTCTAGAATTTTCCTATTGAACAACTTTCCTTTTTTGTGTGTATGTTTTGGTTTTCTTCCTGCTGAACATTGGGGAAGTATGTAACCAACTTCAGTTTTATGAGAAGTTTCCTTAAAGGTGAATTTGTATTTTTTTATGTTCATGAGTTAGAACGGCCTGTAATTTTTTGCTTAAACTTTGGGTTTTTGCTTATTTTTTTAGTCAAGGTTGTTTCAATCAAGGTTTAATAATCATAGGATGATGAATATTCCCTCTTTTTCTAGTCAAAGGTTTGGTAAAAATCAGTGTCCTTTTGTTTTTAAGTTATTGAGAGTTTTCCTTATGGGGAACTTTGATTATGGGTTCCATGTCTTTACCAGAAAAAGGACTATACAGCTGTTTTACTTCTCCTTGTTTATATTTCATATTTTCTGAAAGGATTTGTCCATTTCATCTACATTTGCAAAAGTGTTAGGGTAATGTTTTTCTTTTCTTTTTGAAGATTTGTTTATTTATTTTGGGGGGAGGGGCAGAGGGAGAAAGAGAGTCTCCTGTAGACTCCCCATGTAGTGTGGAGCCCGACGTGGGGCCCTACCCCACAACCCTGAGATCATGACCGGAGCCGAAATCAACAGTCCAACACTTAAGACTGAGCCATCCAGGTGCCCTGGGGTAATGTTTTTCTTAATGTTCTCATAATCACTGTCATTTTTCAGAATTGAATTATTTTATCTTTTGGGGGGGGCCTCTTGACATTGGTTAATTCTGCCCTCTCATATTACTGATCAAAGAGCATTTAGTTTCATTGATTTTCTTTATAGTGTGTTTGTTTTCTATTATTTATATCTGCTCTACTTTTTCTTTTGTTATTTCACTCTGGTTTTATTTTTAGCAAGAGTTTAAATTCAATATAAAAAAAGATCTGAAAATAAGGGTCCAGTGACATTAGAGAATAAGCAATGTATTTGCATTTTTTTAAAGCAATTATACTGGAAACTTCAGGAAAAGGCTCTTGGGATGGGGTGAAAGAGTGGCATTGGGACAGTGAGGACAGGGACAAGGACACCTTCAAAGGAACTCTATGGAGCCTGTGGAGCCATGGGATCAAGGGATGGGCTGCTTGCTGTGCTTTCCCCCCTTTCTCCTTCTTCCTCCTGCCAAATCAGGCCAGTTTGCTGTGAGCTCATCTCTTGCAGTGTATCTCCATTTGGAGAGGCTCAGAGGAGGAAGCCTCTGTTCAGTGATTTGAAACTTTGGATTTCTAGAGAGACTTTTAGGGTCTGGGCTATTAGTGAACTGTTATGAAATCCTAAAGGTGAGGAATGATGAACGGTTCAGTGTTACAAAGGACCTAATGGAATCCAGGGGCTTTTATATACCCTTAAGACAAGTCCCAACCCAAATCTGTTTTTGGAAGGAATGTTTATTTACCTTTCCTCATCATTCATTCACAAGCCTTCTGGTGCAGCTGGGGCATCGAAGGGGATATGGGTAGAGTTTGGGGTAGCCTAGAGATGTTTTATGTACTTCCATGAGAATAGGTTTTTGCCCTTTCACCAAAGGTTAAGCAAAACAAGTTTGCTTAAGGTAAGATTCTTTAAATGGCAGATCTTCCAACCCTAGAGTGGGTCAACTGAGTGTCTTCTTCACTGGGGAAAGGAAAGGTTAGAGCTCAGACCTGTCTTTGTGTTTGTGTCAGCACCAAAAATTCTTCATGACTTCTATGACTTTATCACCACTCAACTAACCCCCCCCCATTGTCATTATTGTTTTAGTCTAACTTCTTAAGGTGAATGTTTAGCTTACCGATTTCAGCTTATTTCAAATTAACTTATTTTAAGCTATAAAGACTTTTTTTTCTTTATAGAGAGAAAGGGAGTGCATGAACAGGGGGTTAGAGGGGTGGAGGGAAAGGGCAGAGGGAGAGGGAGAGAATCTTAAGCGGACTCCATGCCCAGCAGGGAATCCAACCAATAGAGAGGTTAATCTCACTACATGAGACCATGACCTGAGCCAAAATCAACAGTGAGCCACCCAGACCCCCCTCCAAGATCTTTCTAAATAGAGCATGAACTGTATCCCACAAGTTTGATGCACAATATTTTATTGTAATTTTCTAATCTTCATTGTGATGTCTTCTTTGATCCATGTGTTATGTACATTTGTATTCCTGAAATTCTTAATGTCTAAACACATGAATATTTTCAATCTTTTCAGGTTGTTACATTTAATGGCACTGAGTCAGAGAATATTCACTGCATAATTTCAAACCAAATGTCTCAAGTCTTACTCTTTGGCCTGCTTGATTCTCAAGTTTTGCATATGTTCCACATGAGATTGAAATGAATGCAGGGTCTGCAATCATTGGATCCATGTTTCGTATGTGTTCATCAGATCCAATTTTTCAGTTGTATTGCTTAAATTTTCTATATTCTTGTTGGCTTTTAATCTGTTCTATCAGATTTTGCAGGACATACTAAAAATCCTAATTGGGAGATTTGCCTGCTTTTTATTCTAATTCTGCCAATTTTCCCTTACATATTTTGGGGCAATATTGGGTACTTACACATTGACCTTTTTTAGAACCTCCTTGTTAATTGAAATGTTCTCACTAAAGTGTACCACTTTGTCTTTAGTAAAGAGATTGGATTTTGCCTGAAAGTTTCATTTGATCAATATTGTTCTGGGAACACTAGCTTTTTGGGTTGTCAGTTGATGTGGTGTATCTTTTTCTATTATTTCATTTTCAAACTTACTTTTTTTTGTTTGTTTTTCAGCCTATGTTTTAAATGTGTTTCATATAAGCAGTTGTGAATTACATTTTTATTCATTCTAACATCTTTATCTTTAAATTGGGTCATTTGGGGCGCCTGGGTGGCTCAGTGGGTTAAAGCCGCTGCCTTCGGCTCAGGTCATGATCCCAGGGTCCTGGGATCGAGGCCCGCATCGGGCTCTCTGCTCAGCAGGGAGCCTGCTTCCTCCTCTCTCCTCTCTCTGCCTGCCTCTCTGCCTACTTGTAATCTCTCTCTGTGTCAAATGAATAAATAAAATCTTTTAAAAAAAATAATAAAATAAAAAATAAATAAATAAATAAATAAATTGGGTCATTTGGTCCATCTCACTTGAAGTAATTACTAGTATATTCTTTCAAGTCCACCGCCTTACTGAGTGCTTTTTTAGTTGCCCTTCTACTTCATGCTCCTTTCTATCTTCCTTTTTTTTTTTTTTACTTCCTTTGGGCTGATTGTTCTTATTCTTTGATTTCTCCTCTATTAGTTTAGAAGTAACACACTCATTGATTATTCTTTTAGTGATTAACCACAAGATTAGGGCAGCCATTCCTGACTTACCAAAGTCTAATATTAATTTGTAACTTTTGTTCTCTTTCAGGAACTTGCAAGAACATTAGAACACTTTAATTCTATTTGCCCTATTCTTAGACTCTTCTTTTTTTATTACTACCGGCTCTTACTTGAATAGACGTGATATATTCTTGGAACATACTGAGACTACAGAGCAGAGATTTTTTAAATAAGCTTTTGTTTCTTGTAGTAAATAAAGAAGTTGGTGAGAAAGAAGGATTTACTGCATTATCTCAAATTCATCCCCTTTTCTGAACTGCCACATCTTTCCCTATGTCTGGATTTTTACTGTTTCTTATCAGTCCTTCCCTATGGAAGGATGTATTTGTCCGATATTGGTCATCTAGATGCATTTTGTTGGAAACTTGGTAAGCTGTATAAAAATTGGAAGCAATTATTTCTGTCATCAAATATACACCCATTTTCTATATGAATTTGCAATTTCTCCTATTAAGATTTGGAATCTATTTTCTGACTCCTCAATTTAAGCTGGCCTTTTGATTCACTTCAACAAGAAAAATATGGCAGTCCTGTCTCAAATCCAAACCAAAGCTTCATGAAGTCTTGTGGATTTTGGTTCTTTCTCTTGAATTTGGCAGAACCACCAAATAAAGATCCAGTTACCCTGCTGGAGGATGATAGACCATGTAAGGAGATAAAACATCCTAGCTGAGGCCATCCTAGATCAACCAGCTCCCATCTGAGCCAGCAGTTGACCATACACACAAGTGAACTCAGCCAAAACCAGAAGAACTCATAAATAAGCCCAACAAATTGACAACGTGTGGAATCGTGAACTAAATAAATAATTATTTTAAGCTACTACATTTTGGAGTGGTTTGTGAAGCATCAGAAGCTAACTGACATAAGTCCCTATTCCAAACTTTTAGACTCAGAAGAAAGGAAGAAAGAAAAAGTTTAGATTTTCTCATGTTTTACTTTGGTGGCTAAAAGATCTAGCAATCCGTGAGGTAAGGAGATAGTCATATGGACATTCACCAACTGGCTAACACTGCACAGTGCTAGCTGAGCCATAAGCCTTAGTGGGCCTTACCGTCAATTAGCAGAAGTAAAGTGGTAATCAGGAGAATGTCAATGAGCCAGTAGACCATTTTTATTGCATTGTGACCACTGCTTGAAAATCAGAGAAAGCCCACAGCCCACTGGGTAAACATCCATAGCATAAAGTCACTGGAAGGTACATATGGAGGTAAGACTGGATCAAGGAACTAGTAGACCATTCCATAGAGGTTACACCTCTGTAGTAACATGAAAGAGAAAATGAGGCCAGAGAATTTTAGACTGTTATTTCAAGCCAGCAGCAAGAGAAATGGCCAAATCCTGTTTGGATAGTAGGTGATCTAGGGGCATCCCAAGAGAAGAATAACTTTCTGTTGATAAAAATGTCACAAACAGTTTTGTATAGTCATTATCATGACAAAGTTTTCTAATATCAAATAATAGATCTATTTGATTTGACTAAGGGAATGCAAGAATCTCCCCAAAAGAACAAAATAACATGGGAAACTTTCAGATGCTGATTCTTATTACTGCAAGCACCTTAACTCTGAGTTACCCCTACAATGCAATCCAGCAGAAGAGCCTGACAACAGTTTGTAGGCACTTGCTCAACAAATTGTATTGAATGTCTAATATTGTTAAGTAGCTTTAAAAGATATAAAAATCACCATAACAACTCAGATATACTTAAGAAATAAGTAGATAGTAGGGAGTGAGTCGAGTATTTTAATGATGGTAATATACCTTCAGAAGTGATGGATACCATCTGAAAGTGTGAATTCCACAGGAATTCAGTGGAAAGTTGGATCAGTTAATGCTTCATCTAAGAGGCATCATCTGATCTTCAAGGGAAAACAGAATTTGCATAAGAAATGACTCCAATGAGAGTGGGGAAGAGCTAAGGTCTATCTCAGTATTGGGACATCAGCCCAGACACTGAAGAGGGAATCTTAGGTCAGAATCAACAGATCTTAGATTTGGGAGACAAGAAGACGCTTGACAATACCAAGCTGGCAGTGGAAAACTAGCTTTGTGACCCAAACAGTCATGAGGTCTTGGTTTCCGTTTTTCACCTGTGAAATCTGTCTGTTAAAGTCAATGATTTCTAAGGTTTCTGCCAGTTCTAAAGTTCTGATGGGCTTGGAAAGAAACATTTAAAATCATTAAAGAGAGTTGTGGTCATAGTTTCGGTTATACAGCTTATTGTTGGTCATATCCTTGATTTATTTAATGTCAAGTCCTTATTTGGGAATGCAATAACTAATTATAACACCAAGACTATGGGAAAATATGATTTGCCTTCCAATAATACATTTTGACAGGAGCTCTAGGAAGGCCCTGTGGTAAACAAAACAGAAACTTTATGCATTAATAATGTGTACAATGGAAATTTAGAAAATATATTTTGGAACTGAATTGTTAAATGCATCTATGAAATAAAGACTAGAAGCTGTAGGAAGCTGTGCTTCTAAATAGCTAAATAAATAAATAAATAAATAAATAAATAAATAAGGATTAAAAAATACCTTAAGTGTAAAAATGACAGAATGAGAGAAAGAAATGAAAATTTTGTTGAAATTTGATCATGCTAAAAAAGGAAGCCACAGAACTTGTTCATTACCTTTAGTCTTTCCTGAAATAGGGAAGAAATCAGAAATAAGTGAAATGCAGCAGTTACACTAAATAAAAACTGAGGTAAAAAAAACTGAGGTCCATTTGCATGCATAATGATTTAAGAGCCTACTCTCACTACAGCAGTCTATAAAATCATAAAAATATAGTCAAACATTACTTTTAGTACATATAATTTTGAATCTTTAATAAGTATTTTAATGGTACTTCTAATACATCTAAAAGTGTAACTGAAATCTATATTGAAATTCAAGGACAAAACTTTCATGGTTTAGTTAAAGTAGTAGTCATCGCCAAGATTATCCTTCTAGACCATCTCTAGATCTATAAGATATTAAGTTCCTATGTATATTAAAATAAAAGGTGATACAATTTTACATGTCCTTTGACTCTTTCCTGGCCTCTGCCCTTCTTTTCAGAGGCTGGAGAGTCTGTTTGTAAGGAATCTCAAGCTAATGTGTTGTCATTTTCTGTAACACCTAAGTTATTGATTTTCTTTCACTCACTGTCACTGACGCATATCCTGTAAGGGTGCAAAAGAGTTCCAACATCAGATGGAGGATTAGAGCAATAGGAAATCGCTAATAATCAGAAATTCTAAGCTCATAAAAATGGGTTGACTAACCTGTACTAGGTTGGAGGATAAATTCCAAGACTGGATAACCTAGAATTTCATTCAGACACAAGTAAAACATGACACAAAGGAGCTGGACTCATTTTTTTAGAAAATCAGACATATAGTTTTCCTATCCTAAAGCATATTTGTGTCTGCTGGCAGACAAGTACAGGTAATTGCCCCCAGGTGTTTGCCTGCAGGAAGTCATTGAAATTCACTGCTAGTAATGGCTGTTTCCTCGGCAGCAAAAACTAACCTGCAGGAACCTCACAGGCACAGGTATATTTTAGAATAGAAATGCCAGTCTGCTGAAAGGCCATAAACCCAGAAGGCCCAGTTTAACAGGGAACAGACTAACTAAAATAAGAATCAGGATATACTTTTAGACTATTAACAATAATTTAAGATTTACAAAATTTATTCTTGGCTTTTAAAAAGTTTTAAAATTTGTGGGGATTTTTTAAAATTTACTCACTTATGGTAACTGCACAGCAGAGTCCCTCCTTACCCTATCAGAGGAAATATGAATTACAAGAATAACTCCAATTTTCTTTAAGTTCTGTTCTTATGGAAGCTCATGTTCAAAAATAATTCATTATTAAATAATAACCTGGATCTTTTTTCCATGTGAATAGATACCCTAGGACATTTTATTAAAGAGGGTGGATTAATTATTAGCATTTAACTCACCTCCTCTGCTCAAATGAAAATCATATTGTTTTTTCAAAAAGCACAAACCAACAAAGACAAAATAAACAAAAATGACAGACAACAGTTAAAAACATTCGGAAGCTTGGAGCCGACTTGGGAAAGCTAAATTGTAAGCCAGCTGCAGGGAAAGTTGAGACGTAGGCTAATCTTTGGGAAACTTTTAAAATAATGATTCAGGAATGGGCATCATCAGTACCTCTGGAAGTTGAAAGTGGGGTGGTCTAAGGAGCTGGACCTCCTGATCCCCTCCTCTGCTCCATGCAACAGGGCAACTACACACCCCAGCAGATGACTGAAAAGACCTAGTTCCTACAGATGGGCACATGGAGGGAACAGTATGAAAAACACAGGGGCACCTGGGTAGCTCAGTGGGTTAAAGCCTCTGCCTTCAGCTCAGGTCATGATCTCAGGGTCCTGGGATTGAGCCCTGCATGGGGCTCCCTGCTCAGCAGGGAGCCTGCTTCCTTCTCTCTCTCTGCCTCTCTCTCTGCCTGCCTCTCTGCCTACTTGTGATCTCTCTTTCTCTGTGTCAAATAAATAAATAAAATCTTAAAAACAAAGATAAACAGAGTGAGGGATGAGCTTACCTAGTGAGTGCTAAGATTCCCCATATATTTTGACCTTTCCATTTAGGAACACTGGTAAACACACACACACACACACACACACACACACACACACACACACACACACACACTTTCAAGCCAGTAATTGGAAGTCTTTATGGAATTTAATCAGCTTAAGAGAAAAGATCTGAAAATAATGACCTGGAGCTCCCTAAGTAAAAGCAAATGGAAGAAGATAAGAAAAACAGACATGTTCCAGAGATCCAACATCTGTATGATAGGAGTTCCATAAAGAGAGAACCAAGAAAAGAGACAAGGGGAAATCATTAGAAAAATAACTCAATACTCTCCAAACATAAGGACATTAGTCCTCAGATCAAAATAAACCCAGCACCAAAGATAATAATAAATCTACACTAAGATACACCATTGTGAAATTTCAGAACTCTGGAGATAAAGAGAATATACTATGAACTTTCTAGAGAGACTTCACAAGAAGAATTGAGATTCGGAATGGCATGAAGTGTCTCAATAGCAGTAATGCCGGAGGCTAAGAGACAATGAATTAATGCCTTCGAAATTCTGAGGAAAAATTACTTCCATCTTAGAATTCTTCTCTACACAAAGTATAAGTTAAATGTGAGGGTAGAATAAAGACATTCTCAAGTATTTCGAGACTCAGGTTTTTTTGTTTCCCATGAACTCTTTCTTAGGAAGATTCTGTAGGATGAGCATCATCCAAATAAGGGAGTAAACTAAACCAGGAGAAAAGCGTGGGGTTTAGGAAATGGTGTCCCACTTGAGGAAGAGGAGACAGCAATCCCCAGAAGGATGGGAAAGGGATCCCCATGGAAACTGATGGTGGCACACCAAGGGGTGACTCTTCAGAATGCAAGTCAAAACACTCCAAGAGAGAGCTATTCCATAAAACCAAATTAATACTAGAGTGAATGAGTTCGAATGCATTAAGATGGCATTTACCCATCTTTGATTGAATTAATAAGTACATGGGAAGCCAAGCAAATGTAAAAACTAGGCAATTACTTTCACCAGGGTAATGAAGAAAAAGAAAAGGCATTATATGGTTTAGCTGTGAATGGCGTTCAGAGTACTGCATGTGGTCATGGTGATAATGTACGTGTAAGCACTGTTGATCCAAGCAAAATTATAACCTACATGGGGCACATGGGGATGCCATTGTAAGTGTTGGCACTGCAGGATAGAGGGAGTGGGGATGAGAAAGACGTAAGGCCTCTTGTTTCAGAGTTAGAAGTCAAAGATAATGTCTAAATTGAAGTAAAAAATTGGCAACACGCTTATGTTATATATATAACATTGGTTGAAATAATTGAAAATATTTGTGTCTAAAGAAGAGGAGAAACAGAGATGGTAGGAAACAGCTGTTGTTCACAACATGCATTATAACTGCCTGACTCTTTAAACCTCAATGAAATATTGTACATTCATTTTTTAAAAAAGAGAAAAGTTCAGGTTAAAACATGTATGTGTTCCTGGGGCGCCTGGGTGACTCAGTGGGTTAAAGCCTCTGCCTTCAGCTCAGATCATGATCTCAGGGTCCTGGGATTGAGCCCCGCATCAGGCTCCCTGCTCAGCAGGGAGCCTGCTTCCTCCTCTCTCTCTGCCTGTCTCTCTGCCTACTTGTGATCTCTCTCTGTCAAATAAATAGGGCTCCTGGGTGGCTCAGTCGTTGAGCTTCTGCCTTCGGCTCAGGTCACAATCCCAGGGTCCTGGGATCTAGCCCAACATTGGGCTCCCTGCTTGGCTGGAAGCCTGCCTCCCCTCTCCCACTCCCCCTGCTTGTGTTCCTGGTCTTGCTGTCTCTCTCTGTGTCAAATAAATAAATAAAATCTTTAATAAATAAATAAATAAATAAATCTTTAAATAAAATAAAATAAAATAAAACATGCGTTCCTAAAGTCCTTGAGTAAATCATTTCAGGGGATATGGCTAAGGTGGATCACTTAAGTCACGAAGTTCATACCTATCTACTTCATTCATTCATGTAATCACGGTGTGAATGAACATTTATTAAGGAACTACATTGAGGGTGCCTGGGTGGCTCAGTGGGTTAAAGCCTCTGCCTTCGGGTCAGGTCATGATCTCAGGGTCCTGGGATTGAGGCCCGCATCGGGCTCCCTGCTCAGCGGGGAGCCTGCTTCCTCCTCTCTCTGCCTGCCTGTCTGCCTACTTCTAATCTCTCTCTCTCTGTGTCAAATAAATAAATAAAATCTTTAAAAAAAAAAAAAAAGGAACTACCTTGAGCAAGACAGTGTTGGAGACGCCATAGGAAAAGTAAACAGGAAGGACTACAACATGATTTTCTTCCTCGTGTTGTTGGCAAACAAATAGGAAAGATACATGAAATATGTTTTTACATGTTTATAGGAATAGATGACAAAAAGGCTAGTATGGAGATAAAAGAATGCCATATTACAGTACAAAAGAAACAGGATCAGGATTTGCCTGCTAGATGTGGCAAATTGAATTGAGCATTAAAGGAAGGGGTAGACTAGCTAGTACTCACATGAGCAAAATCATGAAGAAAGGAAATGTTTCAGCAAGTTTGGAAGGGTTACAAGTCATTCGATATGATGGAGGACAAGGAATGACAGTGTGAATTCCAAGAGAGCAGGGATCTTGGGGACCTTATTTGTTACTGTGTTCTCAACAACCTAGAACATTGCCTGGTACATAATAAAGACTCAAAAACATGTGCCTGATGCATGGCTGATAAGATTGGAAAGCTAAGTTAGGAGCTGGTAACAGATAGTCTCGATGCCATGCTAAGGAAATTAGGAGTTTAGACTGTAAGTAATAAGAAAACATTTGAGGAGAGGATTTTCATGGGTTTAATTTTGATGGCTGAATTCAGGATAGATTGGAGACATGAGAGATGTTAGTTTAATTAGCAAGAAACAGAAAATAAAGTTCTGATTTCTATCCATTAGCCACTAAAGTAGAAAGGAAGAAACATAGAGCAGTTATTATAGAAGCTAGCCATGATTTTATAGAAATATATCAAGTTTGGGTCAGGAAATCATAATTTACGCCCTGTTCTCTGGCATTTAATGTGTGAGAAGTCATAGAAACAAGTTATAGAAACTCTTTAATGAATATCAGTTTCCTTATTAGTAAAATTAGGAATTAAAAAAAATCCTTCCCCCATTGTTGAAAGGGTACCAGGTACCTTCCAAGGACCTGTAAATGCACAAAGGCAGTATAAATTGAGGACAAGAGAAGAGAAAACCGTAAGATGGGAGACATAAAACACAGCTGAGAATGAAGCTAAAAATCCACGCTGATTCACAAAATTATGAGAGAGCATGTTGTAGACTATGAAGAGCTAGACAAGTAAGAGGTGTATTTAACCTACACCATTTCAGATGTGCTGGAAACTTGAAAGATATAGCCATGGATATCAAGGAAAGGACATTACATGGATACAGAAGCAATGGGTGTAGAGGAAGCCTTTAAGTTTAGAAGTCAAGAGGAAACCAGAAACAAGATAGTCACTGGGCTGAGAAACTGAGTCCAAGAAGAGATTTTTCAAATCTAGGAGATATTTGAACAGACGTGTAATAGGAGAAAGAAGAGTCTATGGAATAGGAGAAAGAATAAGGAGAGGAGGAAACGGATGGGTTAAGAACTGCAGGAGATCAAAGTATGCATAGTCAGTGGGGAAACACATTGGTCTTTAGTGGAGAACAGATTCCACTTTCTCAAGAGGAGGAGAGCAGGAGGGCGGAAGGTGCGATATCAGGGGTAAGGGGCATCTGGTTTTAATAGTCCTAACTTTCTCCACAAGCCAGTCAAGGACTTCTGCTAAAAGCAAGGTAAGTGGATGGGTTGGGGGAAGAATTAAGAGTTTAAAAGGAGCAGACAAGGGCGCCTGGGTGGCTCAGTGGGTTAAAGCCGCTGCCTTCGGCTCAGGTCATGATCCCAGGGTCCTGGGATCGAGGCCCACATCGGGCTCTCTGCTCGGCAGGGAGCCTGCTTCCTCCTCTCTCCTCTCTCTCTGCCTGCCTCTCTGCCTACTTGTAATCTCTCTCTCTGTGTCAAATGAATAAATAAAATCTTTAAAAAAAAAAGAAAAGGAGCAGACAAGTTTCCAGTCTTAGAGGGCAGGACTAAAGACCCAACTATGCAAAGGACCATCAAGGGTAAACATAAGCAAGCTTACTGAGACCAAAGAGACATATTAACATATTGCAACTACAGTTTATATGCCATATTATGCTTTTTGGGGTTTTTTGTTTTGTTTTGTTTCTTTTTGTTCTTTTTAATTTTTAATTTATTATTATTATTATTATTATTATTATTATTATTATTTGCCCTAGGGGTACAGGTCTGTGAATCATCAGGCTTACACATTTCACAGCATTCATCATAGCACAAACCTTCCTCAATGTCCGTAACCCAGCCACCCTATCCCTACCCTCCACCCCCCAGTAACCCTCAGTTATATTATGCTTTTTTGAACAGTTGTTCTTTAAAATATACTATCTTACTCATCTTCAAAGGCAATCACCCATTCCAGAATAAGAAAATTGAAGGTGAGAAACAACTTACCCAAATGACAGGGCTAGTAGGTTTTTGTCTCATATTATAAAAATATCAAACGTGTTGGGTCATCAGTGGCAGGAAATCATTCTGTTTAAGTTATGAAATGGGTGTTCTTTCTTGAATAATTTCTTGGTCAGCAAGAAGGTTGAAGTTTCACGAGTCGGAGGTAAAGTCAAGGTCGCCCAAGATATTGTTTGGGTTAGTATTATACAATGTACGTGTTTGCAGTGTATGAACACAAATTTCTAACAATTGGCTAGGAAAAGAAAATTTTAAAGAGACTATCTAATATTATTTAGGTATTAAATGTACTGTCGTTAGAATTTCACGGTGGCACAGAAACCTTACTGTCACCTTTTCTAGTTTCCAGTGCTTCCATCGTTAATCATATCTCGAGGACAGGAGATGTTTGAAAGCAGGGGTACTTAATGTTGCCTTACTCATAATTGAAATACCATCAAATTAGAGTAAAAGAAGGTGTGTTTACAGTAAAATGCTTAAGTTTCAAAAGACTGTCCCCCCAAAAGAGGAATTTTTTCTGAAGGAGGAGGCCTTTCTGGATCTCAGCTGGGAGTAAAAAGTGAAAAACTGGATAAAATAACAAGACAGAGAAAAGTAGAGTACCTGATCTTTAGTGACATTAGAAGATAAATGAGAATAGGATAAAGGCAGCAGTTTTATAAAAGACACGTACACAACATTAGCTAGAACCCGTAGCTTTTAAAGTAATTTGATCGATTTTATTTTTTTTAAAAGCAGTTTTAGGGTTAGCAGAAAACTAGTCTTCCTTGCATCAGTATGGTACTTTTGTTACAAGTGATGGAGCGATGTTGATATATACTATTAATTAAAGCCCATAGTTTATAGGAGTGTTCTCTTCTCATGCAGTATAGTTCTATGGGACCCACAGCTTTTAATTTACCATTTTTAAATATCTCACCTACAAAATAGTTTTGATTTATTAATATTTAAGTTGAGGAAAACTCTCAAAGGATCAAATGAACACTTAGATTTTGGATTTGTGGTACTGCTTCTATCCAGGACTTCAAAGCAGTCATAGGAAAGCTCTTTTGTTTAAAAATAAAACAAAACAAAAACTTTTTTTGTCTTTTGTAATTTTGTACTACCTTTTGAAAGTTTTCCAATCAGTAGTCTCTAATTATACCTCAATATTCTCTAAGAGAAGTAATATAAGGAGACATTGTTTTAATTTTAATTATCACTGAAATACAGTAAGGTTGGAGGAAATTATCACATAATTCTTACAGGTATAACAAAATTCTATAGTATAGAAGGAAGGGCCCAAATGCATCAATCAATTTTGTTTTCAAATCAATATTCTGTGGTGAATGCAATCACATCTTACATGTTATCTCAGATTAAAAAGAACCTAGAATACATCATCTAAATATTGTAACTGAAGATCGTTGAAGGTTTGTCTGTATGGAAATAGTATGTGATTTTAACAATCCCATCTCAAGGTCGTAATGAAAAAGAATGAAGGATCCCATAGTAGGAGAATGGATTAAAGAAAATCTATGGTTTGTCTCCTTTCCTTACCATAAGAGACTCCTAAGCTCACAAAACAAACTGAGGGTTACTGGGGGGTGGGAGGGTAGGGATAGGGTGGATGGGTTATGGACACTGGGGAGGGTTTGTGCTTTGGTACATGCTGTGAAAGGTGTAAGCCAGATGATTCCCAGACCTGTACCCCTGGGGCGAAGAATAAAAAAAAAAAAAGAAAATCTAAAAAACTGAGGTCCATGGTTAAAGTTTATATTACCTCAAAGGACCTGATTAGAAAATTCACCAGTCTTTGAAGTAGAACCAACCAAATCATAGATTCTTTTTTTAAAAAAGATTTTATTTATTCATTTGTTAAAGAGAGAGCCAGAAAGAACATGAGCAGGGGAAGAGGGAGAAGCAGACTCCCCGCTGAACAGGGATCCTGCCTCGGGGCCTCAATCTCCTCGAGACCCTGGGATCAGGACCGGAGCCAAAGGCAGAGGCTTAACGGACTGAGCCACCCAGGTGCTCCAAAATCATAGATCCTTTACCCTAGAATGGACGGTATGAGCTGGTCCCACCGAGTCACTTTACAAATAGAATCTAAACCTCAGTGAGATGTGAGTGTTAGTGATAAAAGGTACCACTTAACTGTTTTTCACCAAAAGGAAAAAAAAAATCTGGATGCAACAGCTATGGATAACATCCAGAGTTGGTTATTAATTAACTGATTAATAAAGGAGACTAAAGAAAGAGCTATATAGAATAATAAGGTAGAGTTGTCTGTTCTAAATAATGTAGATCAGAAGACAGAAACCCAGTAAAAGTAAAACAATCATAGCACTTAGATTTGGAAACGTAGATAACCTCTCTGACAGTAGGCCAATTTCCTGTGAGCCTATTCAACCACTTCATGAAATGATCACAGAAAAAGGACAAGTTAGTGAGATCTTAGAGAACTAAGGTAGGGTTTGGGTGAGCGAAGAGGAAGAAGGCAGGCATTCTCTGTAATGACAGTGGTTGGAAACACGGAAACTTTTTGCAGAAACAGTGAGTAGAAGCGTTCAGCTGAAATGTGAAGACATTCTTTGGGGAAGCAGCTGACATCAGTGCTGGAAATGAGCATTTGGGTCGCCCTGTGGTTTGAAAGCAGCTAGAGAATATGGACTTCATCTTGTAGTTAGCAGTAAGCTGCTTGCTTTCTTCGGCAAGGGAGATACATGCTCGCAGCATTATTTTTAGGAGATAATTAGGGTGGTGTGCCTGATTAGGAGAAGTTAGGAATGTTTGGACTCCAGCCCTATCTTTTCCAAGTTGATGCATTGGTGGACAACTGTGTTCTCTCTCCAGACACCCTCCAATGTTGATATTGGCAACACTGGAGTACCACTGGATAAATCTTCTACTGAGCGGGTTTTTATTAAATGTAATATAGAGTGTACTTGCTTTTCCTCTTTGGCAATCCTTTGGAGAAGGGTGAGGAAAATATTTTTCAACCTATCTCATTGACCTTTACATCTCAGGGTAGTATTAATGAAACCCCAAATCTTCTCAATGTGGGAGAAAAAAAAGCAAAGAGCTGATGTTGGGAAAACAGGAGGTTGTTATTTAAAAAAAAAAATTGAGGGAACTAGGAAAATGTGGTTGGAAATGATGTCAAAATTGCGGGTTATGGGTGGTTGTAAAGAGCTAATCTGTTTTTAGTTAGAGGATCTATATTCAAAATGCCAGGTGTCAGGGCAATACAAACTAGAAGAAAAAGGACAGGTACCCAATTCATAGACATCATAGAACCTAAAAATAACATTGTTCTGGGTTTAAGAATAAGCCATTCACTCCAAATTCAGAAGCAAAGAAGAGAAAGAAAATCTAGCAGCAGAATGGGGAATAGTAACAAGTATGGGAATAAATGCTTGCTTGAAAGGATCCAGTTACAATATAAGTGAAGACAGAAGCAAGGTGTAATGAAGGTTTATGGGAGAATAATATAAAGGAAACATTGCACTTAGTTGAAGGATAAAGAGAAAGAACTAGTGTGATAGTTTAATAGAAGTAGATACATTCAGATTACTTACTAAGCACTCTGCTCCTCTGTAAAGCATCCCTAGAAAATAGGTTATGATTATCACCCCATTGTACAGATGAGGACACTTACTATAAAATGCTTCTTAGTGTTTTAGCACATTAATCTTAGCTTGCTAATTAGCAACGTATTTGAGTTGTAATTTGGCTGTAATAAAAAACAATAACCTTTTCTTTTCTTTCTTTCTTTTTTTTTCTCTCTCTCTCTCCCTAGGATCTTTAGTTTAATCCAAAAGAATAATTCCTTTGACTTAGCCACCACACAACCGGTCGGTTGGTATTCCGTCACGACATCTCAACACTACCATAAATTTTAGAGTACCAGAAAATCAAGCAAATTTCCTCAAGGAAATCTTAGTAGCAAGAGATCCATACTATTAAATCACTTGCTAATATTTCTGCAGCATCCTAGAATTTTTTATTTAAGTACCGCATAAATTTATTCTGGCTTTCTTTGAATTTGTGAGAATGGACACAAAATATTTTCCTGTGATTTATTGCAGAATAACAGCTTGGCCTTTTGGGAATATGAATCATAGACCACTGTCATAAAGGATCTTACGTTTGAAAACTTTTTTGAATAATAATTGGTTTGGGATAATGTTTTTTATTCCTAAATTAGAAAATAAAAGATTTCTTAGTAAATGTCATTAGAGATTGGAGTGAAAAAAAATGGTGTGGATTTGTTTTAGTGGTATCAAAACAAATATAAGATCATCAGTTGTTCAGAACTTATGCTTAAAAGAAATGGTTACTGAGACAGTCAAAAAATACTTTTGAAGCATATCTAGAAGCTAACCACATTCCTTCCCCCATGCAAACTTTAGGGTCCTAGAAACCATGCTTTTGGAATAAGACAAATAAGAGAAGAGCTACTATTAGAGAAACGTCTGATTTACCTTTCTGGAAATCATTTTATTTTGGACTATGGAACTTTCTGAGAGAACATGGTTACGAAACTGTTGTGCGATTCGAGCTCAGGAGGGAGGGACTGTTTTGACTCTCTTGTTACTATGTGAGCGCTGGAATTTTGCAACCAGAAGGCTCCACAACAGTTGGGAACGACAGTTGTATGAGTAGCAAGCAGAAGACAAATGTGTGTGTCCTGTTACTCCTGCTCTGAGCACTACACACCATGACTGTGCCAAGACAAGATTTCCTGCTTGCATCAATATTTTTTATAATTACCAAACCTCCTGTGTGTAATCCATTAATAGCAAAAAAAAAAAAATCTTACAAATAATATCTACGCCGTCTTTAGGTTAGACAGCCATCTGGTTAGTTGATATTCACTATGCACACACACACACACACACACACACAGCCTTATTTAGATGCCTTATTATAATCTTGGTTACATATCCAATTATCTACTATAAATCAAGCTCTACCTCCTCTTGCAGAAATTAAAATAGCTGAAATTTAAAAAGCACTCAAAACATGTTAAAGTTTGCCGTGAGCTGTTACTGTCCTGTTAGTGGTTTGCTCTTGTCTTTCATTCACTTGCTTATGTCTTACTTGTGTGTTAATTAGTTTCATCTTCCTTAGTCTCTATACATTTCATTCTGTCTATTGCTCTTTTTCCAATTTGCCCCAATTTGGACTTTGGCTCTGGGTTCCTTTATTTTGATACCGACAGACATTTTGCCATAACAGGAACCACCACGAAAACAAGAGCCCAATAAACTCGAAATCATAAATTAAACCACGAGCTCTTGCAAGCAGAAAATTAACTGGAACAGTGTAGAATAGTACAGCACTGAGTTTAGGGAGGGAAAAAAATGATGGGTTGTAGGGTGGTTTACCAGAAGCAATTTAGTTCCACCATTTCATTCAATGAACAGACATCCAGAGAGAACTTCTTAGAGCCCAACGAGGTATTTAAAAAGCCAGGAACTGGTGAGTTTGGGACCTGGTCAGGCCTGGGGTAACAAAGACATTAGTGTGGGACACGAACATTGGAAGTCAAGCTGTGTTTGCAGAAAGAGAGCACTTGTAAGCTGGGGGTGGAGTTGTGGGGTTGACAGTTTATTCACAGAAAGGAAAAGCTACAGATAACCAGTGGTTTCGAAGGGAAACATGAAATGTTTTTAATACTCTGTTGAATCCTGTCCTGGGAGCTGGTTTACACACCTAGTGGCCCCTGTACTGATGCTGGAATTTCATAATTATAGATATGACCCCTACTATAATGAAAAAATGCTAGAGATGACATATATTTTATATAATATACATATATAAATATGATATATAGATACATATATGTATATACATAAGCTTGAATTATAAAACACACATCGGAAAACACAGTGTATATTTTTGTGGTAGGCTCCACCGGATCCTACCCGGATCCTACAACTACTGTGGATGAGCTAGCAAAGGAAAGACTCAGCAGGAGGCAGGTGGTCTGAAGGTTCAGGATGTGATCTTTGCTGCAGATGGCGGCGAGCTCCTTGTGAGGCCATGCGTGGTCATCCCTTGGACATGTTATTTAACCTCTCGAAGCCCAAGTTCCTTTGTAACATGTGGATAACAACGGTACCTGTATAGTAGGCTATTGTCACTATTTTTTTTAAGATTTTATTTATTTTTGCGAGAGAAAGCAAGCGTGAGTGGGGGGGGCGGGGCAGAGGGAGAAGCTGGTTATGCACTGAGTAGGGAGCCCAATGTGGGGCTCGATCCCAGGACCCCAGGGATCATGACCTGAGCCGAAGGCAGATGCTTCACTGACTGAGCCACACAGGCGCCCACAGGTTATTGTTATTTTAAATAAATTTTACTTTGGAATATTTTAGATTTACAGAACACAGGCAAAGATTATACAGATAGCTGCCATACACCCTCACCCACTTCCCGCCATTGTTAACATTTTACATCAACATGATCTGTTTGTCAAAAATGAGAGTACATTTACTCTTAATTCCAGACCTTATTTGGAGGCCACCAAGTTTTTCCACTGATATCCTCTCCCTACCCCCAGGATTCCATCCTGGGCACCATGTTACATCTGGTTATCACGTCTCCCCCATCTCCAGAGACTTATTTCAAGATTTGAAAGGTAGCAAACGTTTAAGCACACTTGGCAGGAAATGCAATAAGGAATTGGTCAACATTTATGTGTGTTGCAGTTGTAATGACATGACAGGCATCTAGTGCTTCAGAAATACCAATTTATGGGACACCTGGGGGGCTCAGTTTAGCGTCTGACTCTTGACTTCGTCTCAGGTCATGATCTCATGGGTCATGAGACTGAGCCCAGCTGGTCTAGTTGAGCTCTGTGCGCTATGCGGAGTCTGCTTGAAGATTTCCTCTCCCTCTGACCCACCCACTCTCTCTCTCTCTCAAATAAATAAATGAATCTAAAAAAAAAAAAGAAATACCAACTCATCATCCTCATAATTCTATGATGATGCCAATTACATCCACTTTGCAGATGAGCAAACTGAGGCACAGGAAGGACAAATAAATTGCCCAAGATCATGCTTCTGGCACAGCCAGGATCCAGTCTAGGCTTCTAGTCCCCAGGTTATCTTCCTCTGTGAATGTTTAATACATGTTTAATACTTTAATTCCACAATTATATCAACCCAGAAAGAAAAGGTACAGAATGGTGGATTGCATTGGCCAGGAGCACTCAGTGAATAGCTTTTCCTATAGATTTTTTTTTTAAAAAAAACCCTTGCTCTGCCTTATTTTTATTAATTTTAGAATTAAAATTCTAAACACACCTATCTTTCTCTCTTTCTCCCTCTCCCTCCTTTCCTTCCTTCCTTTCAATGTAAAAATGCTCAAGCCATGAAACCTCAATCAAAACTGTACCAAAGAAGAACCATTTTTTTTTTTTAAATCTGGGGATGAAGATTAAGAGCAAGCAAAGGAAGTGGAGTGGCTGGTGCATGAGAATCAGGGAACGGTACGCAAGGAGAAGGACTGGGTGTGGAACGAAAAAAGGGTTGACTGGGGGTCTCCGGTCAAGCTCTGCCAGGAGTCAGCTTGACCTTATTGTACAGACACATAGCCCCTTTATATTTCTATTCCCCAGTCTACAAAATAAGCCGATCCCTTTTAACTGTATTATATGACACTGAGTCTGGAAACACAAACGTAAACAATACAAGTCGTTTAAATGGAAATGCCAAAGTAAGAAAACAGTAAAGTTGGCATGGGAACCTTGGTAACCAAACTGAAAGATGAGCTGGACTCAGTCTACGACAAAGCTATTAGTTTGGGGCCATCTCGAGAGTGGGTCCTGCCGCCAATAAAGCAAGAGCTGAAAGTAATGAGTGGAATTGCACTTGGAAGGAAAGGAGTTATGCTTTTCTCATTCGTTTGTTCAACAAATATTTGTTATAACACTGTTCCAGGTGCTGGGGATTCAGTGGGGAACAAATCAAGCCCCCTTCACTCACGGCCCTCATATTCTACTGGAGAATTGGGAGATAACAGACAAGGAAATCAACAAGATAATTCCAGAATGCTGGATGCTATAAAGGAAATGAACAGAGTGATGCGATGAAGAGTATGGGGTAGGGAAAGGGGTATCCACAGTTTAGACAGCCTAAGACAGAGAATGCTTAATTTATATAAGTTCAGCCTGTGAACCCAATGGGGAAGATGAAACCCTTAAATCCTCTGGCAATCAATAAAATGGCTTTATTTACAATACAGTAAATGTGTATACCAAAACAGCTTTCAACAGGAGGTTTGAAACGGTTTTACTAGATATGTTAAAAAGTAAAGTACACAACTATGTTTTAAGAGTTATTTAGGAATCATTCTTCCTGGAAAGAGGAGAGGAGCATGAAGACCTTTGGCCCTCTGAGGCTATGATCAAATCAAGCACGCCCCAGTCGGAGACCCGACTTGGGTAGAGGAGGCTGCAGTCTACTTCAGAGCTTTTCCAATACCCCATTTTCCCAGGCAGCGGCATTAGTAAAATAGTCGTGAGAGTTATAATAGTGACTAACTTTCACTGACCCCTTTGTTAGTTCCAGGCTTTACACCCAGTGTTTCACTAGATCCTGTCTTCATGTGTACGAGGAAGGTACTAGAACTTAAAGAGATGAGCTCAACCTTTCTCACAGTCAACAGTGTCCTCTCTGATTGGAACGCGGGCATGAACCCAAAGCCCAGGTTACTTAATTTCATCTTCAAGCACCTGACAAGATGGTCTCCTAGGTCTGTATGAATTCACTCTGCGTTCCCAGGTAAGTCAGCTGTGGACTGAATTGTGCCTCCCCGAACACTCCAGATTCATACATTAAAGCCCTACTCTCAATGTGATTGTATTAGGAAATAGGGTCTTTGGGAGGCAATTAAGTTAAATGATAATCATAAGTGTGGGGCCCTTCTGAGATGCTAGAAGTCTCACTGGCTCTCTCCATGCACACACTCTGAAGAAACGCCATGTGAGGACACCGGGCAGAGGCAGCGGGCTGGCCAGCTACAAGCCAGGAGGAGAGCTCTCACCAGACACCAAATCAGATCAACCCTTGATCTCGGACTTTCAGCTTTCCAGACCTGTGAGGAAATAGACTTTTTTTTTTTTTTTAAGATTTTATCTACTTATTGACAGAGAGAGACTCAGCAAGAGAGGGAACACAAGCTGGGGGAGCAGCATAGGGAGAAGCAGGCTTCCCACCAAGCAGGGAGCCCGATGCGGGCCTCGATTCCAGGACCTCGGGACCATGACGTGAGCCGAAGGCAGACGCTTAATGACTGAGCCACCCAGGTGTCCCAGGAAATAGACTTCTAAGGTTTGAGTGGCCCCATGTACAGTATCCTGTAGAGCAGTCCCAGCCGGCTAATACAATGTCTTCAATTATTGTACTTGCTTGTTTCCAGAGCATTAGCTCACGGATAAAGTTGGACTATTTTGATCTCAGATAAGGCTGAATGCCAGTGACTTCTTCTCATGCTCCCCTGTAGGCCGCTCGTGGACACGGCTTACGAAGAATGGTTTTAGGAACTGTAAGTCTCACTTCCATCAGCCACTTCTAGTCTTCTTTCACCTCTTTAACAGATAGTAAGTACACCAGATAATACTCAATACACTCTTCTCTTAGTTGGCATTGACCTAGGTGCTTTTAAATGAACTCAGAGACCAGGTTTCTTGTAATAGCGTAGCCTGTAAGGTTAAAAGTGTTGGCATAAATGTGAATGAACTCATCCTTCTTAAAAGTAGACTTGGTTAAAATTAGTCATTTTCTCTTCTCCCCTTCAACCATCATGCCAGCAGGACTTCCCCATTTTCATCACACAATCTACCAGCTTCTCAAAACTTGAAAATATGGACTTTTGTTTTTTTCATTTCTTTTTCTTCTTTCCCCACAGATGGAGAGCAGGATTGAATTACTGTAATGTTTTTCACAAAATATAATCTTCAAGCTTTAAGCATCTCAGTATTCTCTGGCTCCAAGCATGTGTCTACCACGTATTAGCTCTGTGGCTATAGGTAGATTATTTGGCAATTCTAAACCTCTTTCTCTTCATCTGTAGTATGGGTTTATAGTGGGGATTAAATGAGTTTACACAGGAAAGGCTGACAAGTCATAAATTCTCAAAAACTGTCAATTACTAGCATCACCACTCTTAAGACTATTACGCTGGCTCCTGACACAGGTACTATTATTACCAGTGCTGCTGATATAAGTCTACTACAGCAATTTCTGTCCATACAAATACTACTTTACTACTTCTGCTCCTAAAAATCCTACAGAGCCAGATCCTAAATCCATCGATGACCATGATTTTTCTTAAAAAGATCAATCTCAGTCCAGACGTCTCCAAAGAAGTACCAACTGCTTTATCATGTCCAAATTCCTTCGTACCCATGCCAGAGAAGGTTTTTCCCAGGTTATCTGTTGTCTCCACACTCTGTCGTCATAGCTCATTACCAGGGCAGTCCAGGTATATGTCTCTCAATTGCATAGTTATTAATAGCTTCCCTTTCCCTCTCAAAAGTGTCCTGGTTTGGATGCCACATTTAGAGGGCCAGCCTACTTGTTTCACTTTTGCTGTGACTTTAGGCTCTAACCAGCAACGCCATCACACACAGTTCACTTGCTCTCACCTTCAAATTATTCCCCTCACCTGGAATGAGGTTCTCACACCATTGCCAAATCAAGAAACTTCTGGCCTTCAAAATCCTACTCAGAACTCACCTTTAGGATGGAACTTCCTCTGATAATCCTGCCCTCCGCCCAATCCAGAAAGCTCTCAGCAAGCATGTAAATAACTCTGTATAACTTTAATTGGCTCTGTTTATAAGCTTCTTCTTGTATCTTTTTTCCCCTCTAGGTATTTTTTTCTATGTGTTTATCCTCTCTCCATTAATTTGTAAACTCCCAGAGGGCAAGGCTTGAACACAGGTTGGTGTTGGCATCAAGAGGATGAACAGTTAGAGCTGAATGGCAGACAGGGCAAACCTTCTTGATTACTAATCTGTTACAAAAAAGAAAGAAAAAACCCCAAACCATTCTTTGTTAATGCTTTCTTTGTGATGGCCTGAGGTCCATCTCAGAAGGGAAATAGTATTTACTTTCAAAACAGATCTAAAAAGCAAACAAAGCCTCAGAAAACATACAATACCACCTTCTTCTAAGTTTGTGCTAAGAGGGGAGGGGAAATGAATCTAATTTAGAAGGCCTTTGTGCGTGTGTGTAAGTAACAGATAATACCACATGGTCCAGCTCTTGGGGATCTCTGGATTGGTGGGTTGTTCATTTAGGTCCAGGTAACAAAGGACAGCCCGGGGCAAATGGTCCTTTCTCACTGCGGGGGGCGTGGGGCAAGAAGTGGAAATCCTTTTCCGTGACCACCTGCTTCCCTCTCTTCAAACCAGCACATAAAGTGCCAAATATCTGTATATCGTTCTCGGCCCAGAGCCCACGGTAGAAACCCACGTAGGCGGTGCACCAGATAACATCAAAGCCCCAGGCAGGGGCCAGAAAAGGGGGGGGGTGCAAAAGCAGCCGAGGGAACGAAGCGCCTCCCCCTAGCATTTCCTCTCACGCCCACTTCCAACCTAGGAGGCTTTTGGTTTCTGCTTTTGTTGTTTTTAAAATTAAAAGTTAAACCCAGGAAGCTTTGGATCAGACTTTTGCGTTGCAGTTCGGGTAAGTTTCCTCTCGGTTCTTTTGTCTGGCGTCTGGCTTGGCAGTGGCCTGGGCGTGGGGGCAGAGCGGGCAGAGCGGGCGGGGGAAGGTTTTGTCGCCGAGGTCGCCCCGAGGAGGAGGGGATTCGGCCGGTGGCCGGGAAAGCCCGGCGCGCGCGGAGGGCGGAGGGCGGAGGGCGGAGGGGAGGGACGGGCGGCGGCGGCGTGACCCGGCGGCCGGCGGGGAGGAACCTCCGGGATC